>BLKR01002285.1:0-207720 GCA_011170035.1 Teleogryllus occipitalis | reverse complement strand
CTACAATATATAGTGTGTGTTGAGTTATAAATAAAGGAGAGCATAAAATAATAATAATAATAATAATAATAATAATAATAATAATAATAATAATAATAATAATAAACAAGCCTACTTGACAACATTTGAAAACTAAAAATTTTCGCTCCTGCGTAATGAACTAGCGGTGTTACAGAATGCCATAAACATTCTCGTGCTAGTTAGTTCTCTATCTCTTTAGTCTAGGTCAGGGTTGTAGGACAACAGGGCCGCAAGGGCCACAACTAAAACCTTTGTTAAGGTTGCGGGCCGAATTTTCATTATTCCGGAGATTCAACCTAAGTTCCCCGTATTGTTGATCTCGTCACTTTGCACGGCTGCTGTGAAACGGGGGAGGGGGGATGGAACCGTGCGTAATATTAGGCCGTAGTATGCACAACGCAGTGTAACTCATAGGGATGATATTCAATTTCCGAATGTGCTAGGAAAAAATACCTTAAATCTAAGCTTCACCTAACTTTACATTAAAGGGGCTGTTGACCTCGGTCGGAGCGTTCGCTAGGCTCACAATTTTGACCGCGAAAAGCCCTTCGTCGGTCACAATGAAGGGCACCGCGAACCGCCTGATCTAGGTATTGCCCCACCCAATCTCAGTTGCTATCTATGAGCACCAAAACATTTTTTTTAACATTTTAACCATTTTCGACTCCCTATAGTAGAATTCAAATATATATCTTTAAGTGCAGAAGAGTAAAACATATTTCTATATACAAATTTCATTAAAAAATTGGAGCCTTTGTTGAGGTAATGTCGTTTGGGCGTTTCTGAAAAGGCTCAATTTCAAGCCCATTTACACACAAAAATTTAGTTTTCGAGGAAATTAATAAGAAACCTTTTGAAACTCTTGTTTTCACAATTGCTATAATGTATCGAAAATGTTCGTAAGGTAAATATTAAGGACGTGAGCGATATTTTTAAAAATTACCTTTTTCTAGTTTATAAAAGAAACAAAAAATTACACATGAAAATGTTGTACACTCGTATGTCATGTAAAACAGTGTTACATGTTACAGTTCATTGTAGCAATATCCGTACACTGAAGTTTAAAGAAAAAATTGGGCCGTTTGTAGAAAATTACGTTTGAGCACTTCTGAAATTTTAATCTCATTTTCACAGAGTTTTCGAGATACTTCATCATTTGATGCACTTGTACCCACAAATTGAATAATGTATAAAATACGTTCGTAATGTAAATATAAACAAAGTGGGTGATATATAGAAAATAACATATGTGTAATTGTATCCCTCTATTTATTGAAAAATTTGAGTAATACATAAAAGAAGCGCTTATGGCATGTTATTCAGTGCAGTTGAGTGTACCGAATGCACACTATTTGCATTCAGTTTAGTGAATTGAGCACTCCACATCATTTGCAAGCAGTTGATCAGGTAATTTAAAAAACGAATGAATTTCGCCATAAATTACTTATTGCTTTTACGTCACACATGTTTTGAAGTGAGAAACCGTTTTCCTTTTTGTAATTTTTTTACCTATTTCGTTTTCTCTCTGTATTCCACGTTTCATCTATTTTCTCACAAATTTATTGGCGTCATTAATGTATTATTAATTTTTTTCTCGAATTATTTTTAAACATTCTATTTATTGTGAATAAATTTGACAATACTCGTGAAAATGTTTATTTAAACTTTATTTTTCAAATACTAAATCCTTATGTCATTTTTATTATTCTAGATTGATATTTTCTTAATTCATGCGTTCATGTGGTTTAAATGTGCTTTTCCTTATTCATTTAATAAAAATATATAAATGTTTTGATAAAAGTTAGCTGAATTAATTTTTTGAGATTTGAGTCATGCACACTGCATAAACTTCAGAAACATTTTGTATTTTGTTACCGAATGCTTATCTAATATTTCTCACACAGAATAATCAATTTATTAAAATTATACATTGTTTCGCAATGCAGGAATTACAGAGTAAAATTTACTCTCCTTTCTTTTTATTATTCTTTGTTTATTTTATCATTGAAATACACATAAACATATACGGGCATGGATGGAATTACAAAAATATCTCTTGACTTTCACTGCTAGGGAACTAACACTACGAAAAACTATCTATAAAAAGCACCTATTAACAAAAAGAGAAAGAGAAATTAAATATCATAGGGTAGATGGACGAAACCAGGTCATCCAAAAATAAGATAAACTGAAATATTAGAGAGAAAAGTCTCTTTCATTCTCGAAATCAGAAGGAAGAAGAAGCTAAAGAATTACAGATATTTGTATGATTATATTTTATGCGTCACCCACTTCTTGAAAACTTTATTAATATTTTCCTTGTTGGCACATTCCTAGAATTTCGAGCTCTCGCCATTCTTTTCACTGCTTCGCCGGGCTCCATCACCACCGCAGATAGGTTCAATACTTCAGGTCTTTTTCCACCCAGCGTAAAACTCCGTTTCTTTTCGAATCGGTTTCAAATTGATACCGTAACAGTGTTTTCACTTCATTAATTTTAGCACTTAGTTCCCTTTGTTGTCCATCAATTGGACACCGATACTATTATCTCCTTTCCCGCCCGCCTCTTCCTTGCGGGTTGACAGTTTCATTCATTTTCTTTCCGCTCCGTGTATTTTCTTATCCGTTTTCTCGAAGCGGATTTTCTCTGTCGCGTAGTCAGGCCACAACGCACCTCCTGTTTCTCGTTGTTTTCTTTCTTTATTTTTTGTCTGTTTCTTTTTTATTTGAAGGCAATTACGCTGAAATAATTCTGATAGTAGACACTAATCCTTGGTAGTTCGGTCGTCTCTGCTACTATGGATGTATTTGTACTTTTCCGGGTGTAGTCGTGCACTTGTTTTCATCGAGCTCTGTGGTGTCTTTTATAACACGGTTTCATTTCATTCGTAGTAAAAATAATATGGGTCTAAAGTTTTTCAAGCGAATCTAAGAGTTCTCACTGAGTACTCACCTCGTATGTAATAAAAGTTTATCAAAAAATAAACCACATGTAAAGGAAATGAAATTGCGGAAGGGAATAAATCAGAAGTATTGTATGAAACGGTTAGCACAAAGTGAGAAAATACTCTAGCTCTCAATTCAATCGTTTCTTTTAGAAAGAGCATAAGTCAGATGTGTCCAATTTTATTAAGTCAGATGCGTCCAAGAAAAACTTAAATTAATGAAAGAATGTAATTATTTGCATTGTATCTTAAACACCGAAATCCAAATACATTCCAAGACTACTTTTTCTGAGATGGGTAGTTTCTGTGAACTTTTTGATTGAACATGCATCCTTCCTAATTTAAATATGGAAAAAATGAGAGTCTTCGGTCCGAAGGGTCGCGGGTTCGAGTCCCGCCTTGGGCATGGCTGTTTGTCCATTGACTTTGTGTGTGTGTTGTCGCGGAGGGCCTCGCGTTCTGCTGACCCCAGATCAGAGGAGCCCGCAAGTGTTTGTCTAGTGTATGGTCGAATATGCGTCCCTTCGGGACGTAAAGGGCAACCGACTCTCGGCTGGATAAAAGCCCTAGGAAAGAAGAAAAAATGAGAGTTCAAACCGTGAGAATACTATACATTAATACCTTCATGATCAATGTATAAAATAATGTTGGACATGGAAATATGCTGCTTATTTTCACTTTTATCGAATAAATATTTACTCTGCATTATCGTATGTTGAAGTTAACCGATTCACAGTGGTATTATTGCATCTTCACAAACAAACTAGTAATTAAAATTAATTGTCATTAATTTTATCAGTAATAATTTTCCCCTCAAAATCTCCTTCATTCCAGAAAGTAATAGATAATAGTAAAATAGGCTGTTTCTATCCTCGATACCAACGAATGGAGTCGAGTTAAGAATGTGCTCTTATTAAATTTAATGTTGCTATCTCAGCAGAAGTTTTCAAAATATTGAAACATAGATGTCTCAGGGCATGAACTCATGTCACTACAGTGCCTCTGACTAGGAGGTCCTAGGGTTCGAATCTCGATTGTGGTCAGCATTTTCGACACATGCTACGTAGCTACGTCGGATTCAGCCGCTGCCTGGAGAAGAATTCTAGTGGTCGGCTGCTCTGATGGTAGTTTTCCGTGGTTTCCCTGATCAATTAGGGGCGAATGCCGGAGCTATTACTCTAACAAACGGGTCAAGAACCCCGCGCGATCTTTCCTTCCCCCTGCCTGTCCTATGCTCATATCTCATACTCAATTACACTTCCCGGGAGTCCAGGCGGGAGCTTGGAGTTTGTCCCCGCAGATTTGAAGAAAAATCCCCACAAGTTGGCCTCGTAGGTCGGCGCTTAATCTCGCCAAAGAGCGGGGGAAGATTGCCGCCATCTCCGGAGTTAAAAACATGCACTATTCTTACGAGGCTAATAACGTTAGTTGACACGCCCGGAATCGCTAATCAATCGGCGCAAGCTCATGAACTAGGTCGAATTCAACCGCTGTCTGGAGGAGAATTCTAGTCCCGGCTGGTAGTTTTTCGTGGTTTCTCCGATCAATACCAGGTAAATGACGAAGCAGTACCCTAACAATCGGGCCACCGACCGCCCGTAATCTTTCCTTTTTCTTCCTTGCCCTATTCTCACCCTTTAATACTTAGACACACATGCACTACGCTATCACAAATGCCGGGGGTCCAGTGGAGAACTTAGACCTTGTCCCGGTTTGGGCGGTGCACATCTGGGAGATAACTGAAAGAGGAAAATCCCGCAAGCCGAAAGGTAGTTCTGTGCCGGATTTCACCATCCAGCTGGGAAAGAACACCGCCACGTCCCGTGATAAAAAACATGCACTAAACGTACGGTGCTGATGACCTTAGCAGTTGACGCGCCCGTAAACCCGAAATAATTATCCAATCAATCGAAACAATGTACTCTTCACACTCGACCTGGACCGATGAGAGGGGCGGGGTACATCGGTACAACGCGTCCTCTAATTTGAAGCCCAACGCGTCCTATAATTTGAACATTTGTTTATTACATTGAATTCTGATGTATGTTATCTTTTTCCAAGTTCGCATGTGGGTATATTTTCAAAATTAAAAGTCACGGGCGGTACACAGAATGTATTAACTCACGTTCTAAAATACAGCGCGTTCGGGGAAGTTGACAGAGCTGTTGTAAAGATAATATGTATATATGTTACTTAGTAAAGCTCTATTTCCCCCCACCAATAAATTTACATAAATTGCGAATTTTAAATATTATTGTCTGACTAAATTATTAAGACAGTTTTTATATTACTGAAAAAATGAAAAAAAAGTTAATTACAGAACTAGAGCCGGGGTGTGTGTGTTGCTAGTTTCTTAGCAAAATAATAAAATCAAATCTGTAGTTTGTTTACCGGTGCAAATAAGTATTACTCAAGTATTACAAGAGAGCGAAAATGTCTGGTTTTCACATATTTCTAAACACACTTCGTTGGTACTTTTATACATTAGTAAACAATGTTTAGTAAAAGTTCGGGGGATTCTGAAACTCAAGAAAACGCACACGAAACTTCTTCCCAGTATGTCACAATCAGTTTTTATTTTTTTTTATAAATTAATCAAAATAAATATTATTTTAATTTATAAACTAAATAAACGAACAAGAAAGATAAAATAGTGGTTTATTTTTATAGGTTCTCAAAGCAATGTACAGAAATAGAATGTATAGTGTAGTACAAGAATGTGGAAGAATATTTTTTAGTATTTCATTATTTAATCTCCACGAATATAACTCATGAGCATAAACCAGATTTCATTGAAATAATTAAAATCGTCTACAAAGCTTTCCAAGATCATTGTTCACCTATTCCGAACAAGACTACTATGGAGTATCACAGTTTGAGAGTCAGTGGAATAGAGCATATTTTTAAGAAACCATGAATTTCCGAAACATGTGACCAGTGCACTTAATAGATAAATGCTTCAATTCTGCTGAAAATCATCACGTCTGAAATCGAGCCCGAGTGAGCGAGTAATTTTGAGGCCGAGCGAGCGAGGTTTTCTCACCCCAGCTATCATCCCAATGGGGCACCGCCCCTTCCTGGACAAGGTTAAAACTTCCGACTGATCTCCCAACCCGGGTGGTAGTGTACTTAATGTGTTTGTGTAAGGCATGGGAAAGGGAACAAGGCTGAAACATGAAAAACCGCACGCAATCCTTTCTTCGAATACTGCTCCGTCATTTGGATCGAAGAAACCACGGAAAACTTCCGATTGGAACAGCCGGCCGCTAGAATTCTCCTTCAGACAGATTGAATCCGACACAGACATGTAACTAGTTACGAAAATCCGTCATCGTTGAGACCCGAGCCTTATGACCTCCTAGTTAACGATGCTGCAGGGGCAGCGTTGCCGCCACTGAGCCAACGTCGCTGATAAATCAAGTCCGAGCGTTTCGAGACTTTCCTTCCGGGCAGAGCGCCGGTCGACGGGGCCCAGGCGGGTGCCGTTCCGTCAAACTCATTCCATCGCGCTCCTCCGCAGTCTTTTTGCGATTAGGGATTAAAACCTATTCGGACGTGCCGACTGCGACATGACGAGCGCGGCACTGGGGCTGCGCGGGGAGACGGCACATCATTATATTCTCATCGCGAAAATAAGCCAATTACGAGGGTTAATTACGGAAATAAATAATGCAGCGAGATGAAAATGAAGTAGGTGACGCCGCGGGTGCCGCGAGCGGTGGAGACGAAATGCAGAGGAGGCTGTGCGGAGGGGAGGGGGGACGTTTCGAAAAGAGCACGGCGACCTCCGCTGGCTTGATTAACGGCGGAAAAAGCAGCGCTGGTAATTGAAATGGGCGCGAGCTGGGGAGAGTGTTGGGCGGAGGGGAAGGAGAGGTACTGTGGAGGGGTGAAGAAGGGGAGGGCAAAGAGGGTTTGGAAAAAGAGGGGGCAAGGAGGGGCGGGGAATGGAGGGGAGGGAGAGAGAAAAAGGAGAGGATAGTGGGTCGCTCGTGCCGACAGTGAATGCTCCCGTGGAGGATTCGGCGTTTTCCATCACTGGGCGACGAAGTGGCGCGCAGCTTGTCTGCGAACTGGGAAACGGCCGAAGCAATTTGTGTGGTGTTGCGGTGAATAGGACCTGGTTTAGAAGAGCACTATCATAGGACAGTACAATGCGGCAAACTTTCAAATTAAGCGATGAAGTGAAGCCGCATATGTTTAGAGATTGATTGATTGATTTTTTCGTGTTCCCGGGCGCGTCAACTGCTTTGGTCATTAGTCCCGTTAGTGTAGTGTATGTCTTTTTCTCGGGATATGGCGGTGAACTTCCCCCGCTGGATGGCGAGATCCGGCGCCGGCCTACCGTCGGCTAGTGGGGATTCCCTCTAACCAGGACTCTCCCACCAGCGGAGTACCGCCCCAGTCGGGACAAGCTCTGAGCTCCCGAACGGTCTCCCGGAATATGTGATAGTGTTAGTGTGCATGTTAGTTTGCATGTGTGTGTGTGTAAGGGGAGAGGATAGAACAAGCAAGAGGAAGGACAGATCGCGCGCGGTCCGTGGCCCGTTTCGCAGGGTACTGCATTCGCCTGCTGCTGATCGGAGAAAACATGGAAAACTACCGATCAGAGCAGCGGGTCGCTAGAATTCTCCTCCAGAAAGCGACTGAATTCGAACTAGCTGAAAAGCTAGTGTTGAAAATCCTGCGACTCGCACCTAGAACCTCCCGGTCAGAGGCGCTGCAGTGACATCGGTTGATGCACTGAGCTCCCGCTCCAGGTATGTATATGTGTAGAGACGTAATGCGACTTGGCACCACGTGACATTGCGTAATTCGACGCTACGTAAGCGCTACTTAATGCAAACGTTACATAAGTGCAAGGAAATAAAAGCAAGCACAGCTATGAGCATAAGGTGTGGAATGGTGTCATTTGTGTTTCAAGCATATACACACGATCAGCACGACCGATGAAATTCTGATCAGTCAAATGAAATTTTCTTACCCATCTGATAGACGTAATAAGTAAAACATCGTTATCGCGAACTCGCTTAACACGAAATTCGTCGTAAAATGAACGAAATTTGGATCCCGCCAAAGAAATGTAGTAATAAATAGAAATGTAGTTATATATATATATATATATATATATATATATATATATATATATATATATATATATATATATAAATCTCGGCTAACACGAATGTTTATAACAAGAACATCGATTATTTCAGTCCCTTTGAATTCCTGTAACGAGGGTTTACGTGGTTTCTCGAAACCACTTGAACTTAACTGTGTGGTAATTTCTTACCAAACAAGTGACAACCGCGTAAAATCTGCCAGGGTGTCCTCTGATCGAGAAGCTCTTTGTCCTGTGCTCTTGTCTGAAACGCGTCGAGCAGGGACTCCACTTAGCGATGCATGAGAATTTGCCATGGTGCGGGTTGCCTTATCTATTTCGCCGAAATCCGCCGGGCGCTCCACAACACAAACGAACCTTCAATCATCTCTTCAAAAATAGCGCTCCCGGCATCTTTCGCGTTTTGAAAGAAAGAATTACTCAATATAGAGGAGTTTTCTTCGATAATTTTGTAATGGTTTTGAAGTTTCTTGCATGTCAGATCAGTAAATTTGCTGTTCCTAGCCTTCCCTACAATGCCAAAAGAGAAAGTTTCAAGAAGTGCATCGTTAAAAAGAGTGGATTTATGGAGAAGATTCACAGCGGTCTGGAAATGTATTTTTTGCCCGTGTTGTGAAAAGATGTCAAACTGTGCAAAAATACTTCTTACAACACTAAAAAATTGCAACTCATGCAAAACAATGCGAAAAAGTGAGAAAAACTATTATAAACTTCTTCGCAAGTGCAGTCAAAAGACGAAGACAAGAAAGAAATTCAACACAGACATGTGCCATGCCTCAAAAATTTCATTTTCAAAACTTGAATAACCAGTTTAACCAACACAATATATTCAAAATATAAAATTCCACACAAGTCAACTCTTTAGAAATATCATCCTAATCTGCAATAAGTTTTGAGAATCGAAGAAATTCGATTTCTTTTTAGAGAATTATGTTCATCCTTTATGTAGTACTTGTAAATTTTAACATTATTTAACCATAATGCCCATTTCCCTGCCTATTTTTAAGTTTTACTTCCTAAGTGCCTGCCTATTGTGAACTATAATGCTTATTTCCCTGCCTATTTTTAAGATTTTAAGTGCCTATTTGCCTGCCTATTTTCAACCTTTTTAGTGTCTAAATGTCCGAGCTCTAGCGCTCAGACACGCGCATCGAGGGAGCTTGCGGTGACGGCTGAAACAGGTCAAGTTCCCGGCGACGCGACGCTTGGAGGCCAAGCAGGTCTTCGTAGGCGGCGCGGCCTGCGTGATCAAAGCAAGCAAATCGAGCCTTCACTATACACTAGATAACTAAAGACTTGATAGTTGAAACAGTTGTTGTAGCGAGCAATGCATTGCTCCAATTATAGAATGTAGCATGATTGTTACAGGTAATTAGCAAGTTGCATCACCGTGCACGTTGTGAAAGGTGCAATACACACGCGCGCTGAGTTCGAATAATTGGACATGGTTGCAGATTAGACATCATTTGACACAACTGTACATTGTTCATGAGTTCAAATAATAGAGTTACAGGACATTGTGCAACGCACGTAAGAATGGTCCTGGCATAGTCATTTTGCAACAAATTCGCAGAAATTTACTGTACATGCATATTACACTACACACGTGTTAAACAAATACCTTTCGTACGCATTTTGTAAGTTATTGCGGTGAAATGGCACAATGTATGAGTCAGTGGCATCTCCTCACTCTGGACCTAGGGCGTTGGTAGTAAAGGAAAGTGTTAACTCCCACACTCTCCCTTCGCTTACATATTTAGAGTAAAATTGAATTATGTAAACAAAATTCTTATTTATTTTAAATATAATTTTTGGCAGAATGAGGGAGTGATAGTCGCAAAATAACAACAATGAGGATGTTGTATTTTCTATTGTAAACCCGGGAGCGTTAGTTCAGTGCATCAACTGATGTCACTGCAGCGCCTCTGACAGGGAGATCGTAGGTTCGAGTCTTGACGGCGACAGGATTTTCGACTCAAGCTTTTCAGCTAGATCGAATTCAGTCGCTGTCTGGAGAAGAAGTCCTGCGGCAGGCTGCTCTGATAGGTAGTTTTCCGTGGTTTCTCCGATCAACATCAGGCGAATGCCGGAGCAGTACCCTAACAAACGGGCCACTGACCGCGCGCGATCTGTTCTTCCCCTTCCTTGTCGTATCCTCTCCCTTACACACACACACACACATACACTCACATGCACTACACTACCGCGTATTCCGGGAGACTTGGAGCTTGTCCCGGCTGGGGCGGTACCCGGTGGTTGGAGAGTCCTGGTTATGGGGAAACAGCACTAGCCGACGGCTGCTCGGCGCCGGATCTCGCCATCCTGCGGGGGAAGACACCGCCATCTCCCGAGAAAAGAACATGCACTACACTAACGGGACCAACTGTAATGTACAAGATTGAAACAACAACAACAGTTTTTTTACCAAGTTTATTTCCAGAAAACCACAATCCAAATCAAAGCCGTTATACAATCCAGGTCCCAGTCCGCCAGAAGAAAAATTCACCGTAGACACAAGCACTTCATCGCAATCACCACTACTCCTAGGCACATAGTCGTCGCTCTCGAATTGTTCCACTGGTTACCGCCCCGGGCGAGGCCCTTTAAATATGCCCCCGAGGCATCAGGGCGAGTCTTCTACTTCGCGCCTCCATGGCGGGGCATGGAGGGAAAATGCTGCCCTCCTGCGATCGTTTGGCCGACACGGCCCGGTGACCACAGACAGGCGTCGCCGCTTGCCCTGCGCCTGGTGGCGTCTTCCCGAACTTCTCATTTCCCTACTGGTCGTGCTCACGGCGTGACACTACAGCGGCCACAGTGGGCCACAACAACGTTGGCCGGGTACAGTGTGCCCGTTACGTGGGCACAAATGCTGTTATACACAGCACCAACGACTAAAGCAGTTGACGCGCCCGGATACACGAAAAAATCAATCAATCAATCAATCAATATATTGCAAAGATTGGAATAAGACATTTTGTGTTTTAAAAAGGCATGCTCGACGCTTAGCCCATTTTTCGGTTCTCGTTTTAAAAATTAAATTCTGAAATATTATCAAGTTAGGACACGATTGCCCATCACTCATTTACTTGTTTGTTTTTTTTTCGTACAAAAGGGAAGGCAAGCAATGATTTAAAACTATTGTTCCACTTTTTCAGTATTTTTGCGAAAATATAACTCTAATTTCAAGAGCATTGCTAAAAGGTTCAACGCGCAAGAGAGAATATCACGATCACGGACGCTCGCTCTTCAGCAGACCGTTAAAAAGATATCCAATGCCTTGGCACGCTTTGGTTCGCGAGTGGGGGAACGTCGCGCGCATGCGCTGCCGCCTCCCGATCCGACCTGAAGACGTTGGAGGCAATCGCCAACCGCCTGAGCTGCATTCGCGCACTGCCTGCGTTGCATGGACGCGCTGGTGTCGATCTATGACGCCGATCGCACGGAAGACCGAACAAATGAAAGAAGTCTTAATAAATTCAAAGGTATAAATGATTTTTTTATTTCCTTGGGCGTTGACACTCGACTTGCATACCCCAAAAAACGACACTGGTATGAGTTGAATTCCAGAGCAGTG
Organism: Teleogryllus occipitalis; assembly: GCA_011170035.1. Classification (NCBI taxonomy): domain Eukaryota; kingdom Metazoa; phylum Arthropoda; class Insecta; order Orthoptera; family Gryllidae; genus Teleogryllus; species Teleogryllus occipitalis. The sequence goes on along the minus strand of BLKR01002285.1, from coordinate 196,055 downwards.
GATTCATTGATTGATTTTTTCGTGTTTCCGCGCGCGCCAACTGCTTTGGTCATTAGTTCCGTTAGTATAGTGTATGTTTTTTCTCGGGAGATGGCGAGATCCGACGCCGACCTACTGTCGGCTAGTGGGGTTTCCCCCTAACCAGGACTCTCCCACCAGCGAGGCACCGCCCCAGCCGGGACAAGCTCTATGCTCCCGACCGGTCTCCCGGAATATGTGATAGTGTAGTGCATGTTAGTGTAAGTGTGTGTGTGTGTGTGTGTGTGTGTGTAAGGGGAGAGGATAGGACAAGGAAGAGGAAGGAAATATTTCGCGCGGTCCGTGGCCCGTTTGATAGTGTACTGCTCCGGCATTCGCCAAGTGTTGATCGGAGAAACCCCGGAAATCTACCGATCAGAACAGCCGGCAGCTAGAATTCCCCTTCAGACAGACTGAATTCGAACTAGCTTTTCAGCTAGTGCCTAAAATCCTGCCGCCATCGGGACTCGAACCCAGGACCTCCCGGTCAGAGGCGCTGCAGTGACATCAGTTGATGCACTGAGCTACCGCTCGCGGTCCAGAGCAGTGGACATGAATGCAGTCCCCGCGAGGAGCCTTCGCTACAGAGGCAGAGAAGGGGCGAAGCGAGATTCGCGGGAATCGTTGAGCTCAACGAATGACGATTGATCTTCGTACCTTATGATTGAAAGCATTAAATTAACAAAGAATTACAATTAAACAAGAGATGCATGAGCACGTGACAAATTAAAAGTTGAGAATTTTGGTAAGGTGTGCAAAGCTAATGTATTAAATGAATTGCATTGCGCTATGGTTGCGAGAATCATATGCTCCCGCAGCTGCATGCCGGAAAGAGGCGAGGGCTGCCATTCGGGGAAACTTTAGCGGACGACTTGTAGCGAGATGTAATGCAACTTTGTGCAAACTGGCGTCGCATCTTAAAATGATTAAATATAGAGTACAGCTGGCATTACATTTGCGCAAATCTAGATTCTTGCTGCATAGCAAAATATGCATATTGAAATTTGTAACAATTATAAAGTCACAAACAATACATTAAATGTTAGGAGGCTTGTTCCGACAAGTACCATTATTATAAAATTAGCACTCTCATCGCTTCTCCCTGCGATCAGCAAATTAAATGAGAATCCAAATTGCCGTTTACACGTGTTATGTATTGAATCTAGAGGTTGTTGAAAAGAATGATCAAATCTATTTTGTTTCTTGCGATCAGTGATTCAATAGAACCTGATCAAATCCATTTTACGCACTTTTGTTTTTTATTATAATCATATCTTATCATAGCTGAAAAGCTAGTGTCGAAAATCCTGCTGCCGTCAGGACTCGAACCTAGGACCTCCCGGTCAGGGTCGCTTCCGTGACATCAGTTGATGCGCTGGGCTACCGCTCCCGGTTGTTTGGTAAATAGGTTTAAATTTGAAAACTAGGAGTCTTGAGAAAACTCTTGTAAGTTGATTATTCGTCACTTTCTTTTCTACAATATCCGCTTCTAGTGCACTTCCATTTACACTGTATTTGTTATAGTATTGTAAATGATGACCACTCGTTAGGGAGATATGAACGGAGATTCTGAGCATCACCGCAAATTGAGCGAAATGGTATGATAGTAAGTTGAACGATCCACCTGAGACCCCAAATCTTCAAAATCGGTGGAGCCAATCAGGAATAGTTGGCCGTTAATCATTACATTCATTTTTATTAATATACTCGTAAATAAATATGATTTTCTGTTTTCTTACTCAGTTTAGTCTCCAATGATATAAAAACAATTGTGCAACAGAAATTATTTTACCCGACATACGTACAGCTGCTCTGAAATTGTGAATGAGTTTGTAATAATTATTATAACCAGTAATTGAATTAATGACCCCCCCAAATTTTCGTCGGTTTTACATGAAGTTTTTCTTTATATATGGAGCAAATTTTGAGATAGTCCTTTCATTTGGTTCTGGAGAGTAAATGTCACGTCATTACCTGCGCACGTTTTTTGAGCTATCATTACACTAGATGGGAAAGGAGAGGTAGATTTCGTCAGAATTACAGTCGGATCATAATCTATATGTCGTTTACTGATGCTATTACACGGGACCTTTTTGTTGTGAAATGTTGCAGAAAACGCCTGTTATTTCCTTTATTTGTAATTCAACTATTTATGAGAAACAGTAGACATTCTGAAAATCAAGAAAACGTGCATAGATTGTACTCCCCATACATTACAAGTTTTTTACTGTATTTTAGATAAATAAACAAATACGTCCCCCCGCCCACGCCGCCTCGTAATGTACCTGTTCCCGCATTTTGCACGCGTCCCCAGCGCCCGCCGGCGCCGTCCCATGTTGTGCAGCGTCCCGTGACGTCCCACGCCCCCTCCCTTCGGCTCGCCAGCCTCTTTTCCGTCGCCTGTCGCCGTTTACGTAATAAGATATCCTTTCCACTCCCCCGCCCCCTGCCCCTCACAGCCACCACATTCACCCCCACCTTCCCTCCCTTCGCGCCGGCTCTTCCGCTCACCGGTATGAGAATCTCTCAGTTGTAGAATTACCCACAGAGGTATTTCGGGCACGTTCTCGCTTTCAGGCCCCTCCCTCCGCGGCCACCGATGCCGCTCCCGCCCCCGCCTCTGCCCCCAGCCACTCCCCGCCCCAGCCTTTCTGATTCCGCATCCCACCGCCCCTGCTCCCGCGTCCTCCTCCGCCACCACCCAGTCTGCATCCTCCTACCGCCAGTTCTGATTCCGCGGCCGGGTCCATCCGCCTCCGTGCCACCTTCGCCTCCGCCCCACTCCCCTCATCTACCTCCGCCTGCGTGCCCGCCGCTCTATCCTCGTGTCCGCCTCCTCACCGCGACGCGAGCGCGCACATTCCGAATCACGGGGCGGAAGATTTTCATCCAGTGTAATCACCTCGGCAACTTCGTATGACGCGTTTCTCATATGTAACTAGATGTTACAATTTCGCGACGTGGAACCGCGCCGAGCCATGGGAAGGTGCCCCGGATGTTGGGATGGAGAGAGAGAGAGAGGGAGAGGAGAGGAGGCAGCCGAGAGAATGTGGGGGGCGGGGAGAGTAGGTGAGCTGCTTAGTGGTGGCGCCAAACAGACACACCCGTCTTCCGCTGTGACGCACGACAGCGGTTGGCAGCGGCGCGGCGGAGAAGGCGGCGGTGGCGGTGGCGGTGGCGGTGGCGGTGGCGGCGCGGCAGGAAGTAGCGGTAGCTGCGTTCTGTGCCGCGCCGCGCGCCGTTTGGCTCTGGGGCAGCAGCGGTAGCAGCTCGATTAAAGTGGATGTGGCCAGAGGCCCTGAAGCTCCCGGTGCACCAGACGGCGGGGCTGAGCGTGACAACGGTGTCACGGAAGGCCGAGGATGGGAGGGTGGGAGGGGCGGGGTGAGTGCCATGGGTGATGCGGGGAGAGTTGGGCGGGTGGCGCGCGGGGATGGCCGACGATGGAAGAGGAAGCGGCGAGGGCGCGCGGAGGGCGAGGGGCGAGGGAGGGGTGGCGAGGGTGGCGAGGGGGGCGGAGGGCGGCGAGTGGGCGGCGGGGGCGCGGCGTGGTCAGCGAGGGGCGGTGCGGGTCGACGAGGGGCGGCGAGGGGCGGCGAGAGGCGGCGAGGGGGCGGATGAGAGCGGCGGCGAGGGGCGGCGAGGGGGCGGCGAGGGGCGGCGAGGCGAGGGGGCGAGGGGCGGCAAGGGGGCGGCGAGGGTCGGCGAGGGTCGGCGAGGGGCGGCGAGGGCGAGCGAGGGGCGGTGAGGGTCGGCGAGGGTCGGCGAGAGTCGGCGAGGGGCGGCGAGGGGTGGCGAGGGGCGGCGAGGGGCGGCGAGGGGGCGGAGGGCGGCGAGGGGTGGCGAGGGGCGGCGAGGGGGCGGCGGGGGCGGCGAGGGTCAGCGAGGGGTGGTGAGGGTCGACGAGGGGCGGCGAGGGGCGGCGAGGGGGCGGCGAGGGGCGGCGAGGGGCGGCGAGGGGCGGCGGCGGTAAGGCAGTCGCAAGGGACCGGTGTAACACTCTCAGAAGAGCAACAGGTATGCAGAGAGGTTGAGAAAACAGTAGTGCAGTGAGAACTACAGCGAGTTCACGCTAACAAGTAATATGATTTTATCTGTAAATAACGTAGTATGCTCCGGCGAGTATTTCTCGGAATATTGTGTTACTAAGTTTCTCACTTTGACAGTATAATTACTAATGGAAGCATGAGTCAAGGACCTAGAAAATTTGATGAAAAAATAACTTTGAGACCGTTTAAAAATAATTAAAAATTGTCACCGTGGCAGGAAATTGTTAAAAATGCTAAAGAATATACTTCTACGACAAATTTGAAATATGCATACAGCTCACTAATTAGTGATAACAATAAAATCAAGCCATCCGGTGTATTTTTGAGATAATAATTAGCAATTTAAAAAAAGGAAATATTAATCAATGTATTTAATGCCCAAATAAATAAATGCAATATAAGACAATAAGGAGACAGAGATGAGCTGTAATGTTCAAAAACAAAAAAATGAGACCATCTTGGTATTTGCACAAACGATGAAGGGCAACTGCATTAACTCAACTGACTTCTATCTCTGTTCTTACATATATTTTATCTATAATTTCGCTGTTTAAGTGGTGTGATTGATTTATAAAGCTTTGTCGTGCAGACGTTGTGTTTGCCGTCAATTACTTTAAATTACTCAAAGTAAACTGAATATCTGTCGAGCTATTTTTTCCTCTTCAGAAATGATACTCTATTGATAACGCACGTGATGTACTCAGTAACTGTGACACCGAATAAACCTACAGAAAACCAGATATACACCAGAAGAAAGCAGAGTTACTTTATTTAGTAGTAAGTACGAAAACTTTATTCTACCAGTAGAAACGTAGTGTTTTGGGCTAGTAAATATAGTTGTAATTTCACTTTTTTATGGACTATTGTTACTAGTCGATAATGTGCGGAATAGTTTTGAGATAATGCATCGCAGTTGTTCTGCCAGACATACAAGCGAGAGTTTGGACACCGCATCTTTGATGAAAGCAAAATCAATATGTGCGAGCGCCCAGCTTTACTTGCCAACTTACTTCCTCAGCTTGTTGGAGGAGATTCAAATGCCAGATTGTACTACATACGTTTTGAGCTGGCCGTTTCTCTGTTCTGGCTCTTCCTTTTGCAATGTATTGCTTTCATTATACGATGGTAAGTAATTTGATTTAAGAAATAGGATCAATGAACAAAGATATCCAAGGTTTTTGAACTCAGAAAGATACACATTTTTGCTGGTGGATAAAGTCTGCAGAGGCAACAGTTTCCCAACATAACTGTTTTAAGCCAAATGAAGTTGACTGTAGCCACCATCTGGTGGTTATGGTAGATACATTGCGTTACGGTGTCGTGGAATAGCAAATGAGCAATAAACAGGAATCAGAATGGTGGTGGAAAGTTTAGAACGACATTGAGACAGAAGCTGTGTAGTTTCGAGTCTGTCGTACATTTTTATTTACACAATATCACCGAAAGTAGCGACACTAGTTTCACCTCCCCACACTACCCGCACTCACTACACGCTTCACTACCTTTTTTTCGAGTTGGTGACGTTTAATTGATGTTTCCGGGAACGTCAACGTGTATGGTCGTCCCGTAAGTGTAGTGAATGTTTATCGCGGGAGGTGGCGGTTTCCTTCCAAGCTGGATCGTGATAACCGACACAGATCTACACGGCGGCTTGCGGGGAATTTCCCCTTCCAGGTCTCTCCCCGCCTCTGCGCACCGCCTCGTCGGGGACATGCCCTAAGCTCGCGACTGTTCTACCGATGTGTGTCGTAGTGTAGTTCACGTTGGTGAAAGGGAGAGGAGAGGAGAGGACAAGGAAAAGGAATCAAACTCGGTACGTGGACTGTTTGTTTGGGTTCGTTTGGTATTGAACGGAAAAATACCGATCAGAGCGGCCGGTCGCTAGAATTCTCCTCCAGACAGAGGCAGAATTTGACCTAATTATAACCGGGAGTGGTAGCTCAGTGCATCAACTGATACCACTCCAGCGCCTGTGACCGGGAGGTCGTAGGTTCGAGTCCTGACGGCGGCAGGATTTTCGACACTAACTTTTCAGCTTGGTCGAATTCACTCGCTGCCTGGAGGAGAATTCCAGCGCACGGCGGCTCTGATCGGTAGTTTTCCGTGGTTTCTCCGATCAACACCAGGCGAATGCCGGAACAGTACCCTAACAAACAGGCCACGGAACACGAGCGATCAGTCCTTCCCCTTCCTTGTCCTATCCTCTCCCCTTACACACTCACTTACACTAACATGCACTACACTACCACATATTCCAGGAAACCGGTCGGGAGTTAGTGCTTGTCCCGGCTGGGGTGGTGTCCCGCTGGTGGGAGAGTCCTGATTAACCCCATTAGTCGACGGTAGGTCGGTGCCGGATCTCGTCATCCAGCGAGGGGAAAATCACCGCCATCTCCCGGGGAAAAACATGCATTAAACTAACGGAACTAATGACCGAAGCAGTTGACGCGCCCGGAAACATGAAAAAATCAATCAATCAATAAAACCTAACTATACAGCTAATGTTGAAAATCCTCCATTGTCGGTACACGATCCTAGTGCAATTTAGTAAATCAATATTTCTTCTTGATTGTCAATAAATGTTTACAAATAAAAGTATCCAAAGTTTTTTATGACAATCATTTATTTCAACAATTACACAACGTTTCGTAACTCGTTTTGTTACATCATCAGGTGCGGAACTAAATGGACACAGAAGCTGTTATTCTACTTATCAATTAATGTAATTACTAGAATAGTTCACAAACACTTCAATTGTCACAAAAGTATAAATCTATTGAGTAAAATTAAGTAAAATTATCTCAAAATCAAACATATCTACTATAAAAGAGATCCTTTTAAACTTTTAATTTTTATACAACAACCAAAGAACAACACAACAACACAAAATCAATACAATACCAAATGGACACTCACCATAGTGAAGGGAACGCTATCCCATTGAATTATCTCACCAACAGAACATTCAAGGAAACATTATGAAAAACTTCGCTCTCACTCAGTTGATACCACATAACTAACCGTTACGAACAGACACTCCATTCAAAGTTTGAATGACACTAACGGGCGTATGAATATGTAAAAAGGTTATAACACGGCGTATGAATATGTAGTTTGCCAACTTAACCACTATACTGGATCTACATTGTCCGGATCTTTAATTTTAATTTTATATAACACATTGTCATAAGCATTGGTAAAAACATTCATTTCAACATTAGTATTAAGAGTCGGATTTAACTTAATCTGAAGTGTTTCTGAAATGAGTCGTGGAAATCTCCTAGCCTCGGTGTCTAAAATAAGTGGGTTCTCAAAGTCAAATTCATGTGACAAATTTAGTCTGTGTCTAGATAAAGAATTTAGTCATGGGGAAGATTCTTTAATATTTCTAGAATGTTCTTTCATTCTTTGTTTAATTGGGCGCTTAGTTTGTCCTACGTATGTTAGATTGCAATTTTGGAAATTGATTGATTGATTGATTTTTTCGTGTTTCCGGGCGCGTCAACTACTGTGGTCATTAGTCCCGTTAGTGTAGTGCATGTTTTTTTTCGGGAGATGGCAGTGATCTTCCCCCACTGGATGGCGAGATCCGGCGCCGACCTACCGTCGGCTAGTGGGGTTTCCCCCTAACCAAGACTCTCCCACCAGCGGGGCACTGCCCCAGCCGGGACAAGCTCTAAGGCCCCGACCGGTCTCCCGGAATATGTGGTAGTGTAGTGCATGTTAGTGTCAGTGTGTGTGTGTGTGTAAGGGGAGAGGATAGGACAAGGAAGAGGAAGGAAAGATCGCGCGCGGTCCGTGGCCCGTTTTGTAGGGTACTGCTCCGGCATTCGCCTGGTGTTGATCGGAGAAACCACGGAAAACCAATGTTGGAAAGGTAAACTATATACTACATTCTCACGTTCCATAAATGGAACTTGGTCTTTAACATTCCTTATCAAATTCTGTTTGTTAATTAATGTGTTGTATATGTGCAGTTTAATATTTGAACGGAGACATTCTTTCGTGAACGTATTCTGTATTTTAGGTACGTATGGCATAATTATGGTCTCTTCATTACCTGAACGTTCTGTATCTGTTGCAACACTATCAGCTCTTGATACGTCATTCGTTCAGGTAATGAACAGACCATAATTATGGGCGTGAAGGACACGAACACCATGAGTCAAGTCAGTGCCGTGGCGAACAGAAGACTACCAGTGTAATGCTGTGGGAATGAATGGGTAGAATGAATGGCTATGTATATAATGAATCAATGATACATAAATGAAAATAAATTAAAAGAAAATTCATTTAGTATGACGAAAGCAAAACATTACTTAGAATTAAGAAATAATAATAATTATATAATAATAATAATAATAATAATAATAATAATATTTTGTGTGAGTTAGGTATGCCAAAGTGCTACTTAATAACTAGTAAAGTAGACTTACGCTAAAATTAAGTTAGCCTTAGTATTAGCTTATTATTAAGGAAATCCCTCTATTTCAGTTGCTTACGCCGCAAGGCAGCAGTTCAATTGTATGCCAATTAGTTAATAAATTCCCACCTCCTCGAGGTTATTGTGGAGGGGAATATATTTTCCTCCCCGAATGAAACGTTCAGCTCTTGCGATTTATATTTAACAATCTTCAAGCTGAGCCACATTTCATTCTCTAGCGCATTTTCTATCAAAACTTCTTGTGAACACACAAGGCACGGAACACTTAGATTATAACACAATTTCACGCGATAAGGATGTTGAAGAACGCATCCAGCTCCAGCAAATGCAGCAACAATACCTTCTGCAACAGCAATTACCACAACAGCAACAAAATGGGTTTACGCCCTTACCCCCGCCTTCTCAGCCATCGCAACAACTTCCACAACCTGCAACCAAAGATGTAAGCAACAATGAACCTAATAACTCCAGCTCTACAAACGACCAACAGCTACATCACCAACAACAACTATATCTACAATTACAACAACAGCATCAACAACTCATACTCCAATATCAACAATTGCAACAAACTACAAATGCAGTAATGTCTCCTCTGCAACTCCAACGACAACAACCTGCAACTCAACCAGCAACTCCTGCTGCTTACAACGGTCAGCAACCGAATGAAACCTCAACAAATAATGTAAGTACTAGTGCCAATCCACCCAAAAACGCCGATGATCCCAGAAAGCGTAAAAGACACCATAGTGACAGTGAAACCCCACATTATAATGTGCCAACTAATAATCGTTACGAAATACTATCGCACGAAGAACAAACTAATAGTGCAAACCCTAGCTGTAGTGTAAATCAACCATCAACCACTAAAATTCCACCCATAATAGTTCACAATGTCGACAATTACAGTCGTCTAATCAACGACATAAAAAGTGTGACAAATGGTACTTTCAATACCAAAACTGAAAATAATAATATTAAAATCATGTTCCATGATATTAGTGACTTCCGCAACTTTAGACCATTTTGCGACAGTGAAAACATCCAGTATCACACGTACAGAGATCCGACTATTAAAATGTTGTCAGTAATTATTAAAGATGTGCCAATCAATTTATCAGAAAAAGACATTAGTGAGGAACTGATCTTTAAAAATTACCCTGTTAAAAAATGCTCAAGATTATATAGAAAAGATAAGACTCCCATGCCCATAGTAGCAATAGACTTAATAGATGATGAAATAGGTAGAACAATCTTAAACCTCAAAGACTTATTCTATTGCAAAATCAGAGTAAACATAAGAAATAATACCATAGGACCCATACAATGTAAAAAGTGTCAAAATTATGGCCACACACAAGCTAACTGTGGGCTAAGTCCAAGATGTGTGAGATGTTTAGGAAAACACCATTACTCTGAATGCAAACTCCCTAAACAAGGAACACTGCCCACCTGTGTTAACTGTTTACAACACCACACATCTAACTATAAAGGATGTCCAATATATAAAGAATTATCTGCTAAACTAACCAAAACTTCCTCCCGCAATTTTCATAATTCTAATAAAACACCTCAGTCTCAAAACCTCTCTCATCATCACTCTCCCCCCACTCATTCATCTCCCACAAGTAGTAACAACATCCAATTAAATAATAATCACTTCCCATCACTACCAAGCAGGCCCAACATTCCCAACTTCAGTGCAGCAAATCCTACATCAAATCAGTGGTCCAGAAACAACAATAGAATCAATAATAATAACAATAGTACTACTAATATTGAAATCCTTATCACTAATATTATAACACAGGTGGTAACCCAAGTTCTCACATCTCTTATACCACATTTACAATCTCTTGTTCTATCCTCAAGTCAATATGGCCAGTAATTCAAACATTAAGAGCTTACCATTCCACCATGTACTTATTATACTGTTCCAACTAATTTTAACAAAACATAAGAAATTCTTGTATTGTTTAGTTATAAGTAGAACCATATCTTTATTTTTGTACAAACTTCCTAAGTTGACAAAGACTGTCTTAACATTTTATCTTTACAATAAGCTCAAAATTCTACAAAAAGTCTTCATCAAAGCAATCCACTCGCATTCATGTAACATTTTTATTAAAGTTGTCTCCATAACATGCTTCCACCCTAAAAATGGCTAATCAACATCCTTTAACCCTACTAAATTTCAACGCGAATGGCATAAAGAAACAAGAAACTTTATTCTTTCATTTTCTAAACAGACATAATATACACATAGCCTGTATAACGAAAACTCACCTTGTACCTGGCGAAAAATTTAAATTATATGGTTATAACATCTACAGAAGTGACAGATCCAGACTTACAGCTTCAGGAGGAACAGCAATTGCAATTCAAACTAAATTTAAACACTCCCAAATAAACTCACCATCTACTATTAATCTTGAAACAGTAGCAATAAAAATTTCTACTCCAACACATCCAATAATAATCATCGCAGTATACAGACCTCCAAATCAAAAATTTCCAATCAATGAACTTTATCAGATATTTTCAAGTAATGCCCCCACTTTATTGATAGGTGATCTAAACTGTAAAAATCAAGCTTGGGGTTGTAATACCTGAAATTATCATGGCAAAACACTCCTCAGATTTAGCCTTAACAATAATATTTATATACACTCCCCAACTACCCCCACATTTTATTCTAACAACACTAACCTAACACCAGATATATTAGATTTAATATTGACTAAAAATTATTATCAAACAATACACCAAACAGTAGTACCAGAACTAGACTCATACCATCTTCCAGTTAAAATAACTATTGACACACAAGAAGACAACATATCACAACAAAATAAAATAATTAAAGGTAAAACCAATTGGAAATACTTTAAAGAACTAATAAACACAAATTTAAATTTTCCAACACATATATCAAATAGCACAGATCTAAATAATGCGGTCTCAGATATAACTCAGACAATCACACAGGCTCATTTATATTCCACCACTCCATACATTACATCATTAGAACACAACATAGACCCTCTTCCAAACCATATCCTAAAGGCCATCAGAAGGAAACGTGCTATCCGACGCCGTTGGATCACAAATAGAAACGATCAAGACAAAACACTAATTAATCAACTCACCAAGCACATCAAAAACATGATCACTAATCACAGACATAATAACTACCAGAAACACTTGCAACAACTTCATCCAAACACCAGACGACTCTGGCAAACAGTCAAATACTTCATGAAGGAAAAAACAAGTGTTCCCCCTCTTCTTTCAAATAATCAAGTAATATACTCTGAGCACCACAAGGCAGAAACCATAGCAAACCACCTAGTTTCCACTTTTAAGCCCAATCCAATAATATACCAAAACTTTAACACACAAATAGAACATCATTTGAATCATCCCCATATCACTGTTCCACATCCCATTAAATTCATCTCGCCAATAGAAACGTTCAATATCATACAAAAGCTGAAAAACAAAAAATCACCTGGCTATGACAACATCACCAATGTAACCCTCAAGCAGCTACCAAAGCGTTGTATTGCAGCTTTAACATCTATTTTCAATGCCGGACTTCGCCTTGGATACTTTCCACAAATGTGGAAACATGCAGTTATACTTCCCATTATTAAACCTAAAACCAATCCTAACGATCCCACCAATTATAGACCTATCAGCTTACTCCCCTCTCTAGCAAAAATCTTTGAAAAACTAATATTAAACCGCCTTATTATCTTTCTTAATGCCAGCAATACCATACCCAAAACTCAATTCGGCTTCAAACCCAATCACTCAACAACCCACCCACTACTCAGACTTATAGAACACATAGCAAATAGTTTTCACACAAAAAAGCATACAATTGCAGCCTTCCTTGACATTACTAAAGCCTTTGACAGCATATGGCACAATGGACTTCTATTCAAACTTCAGCAATCAGGTACTCCAGAATTCCTCTATAAAATCATCTCCAGCTATTTAAGAAACCGAACTTTCCAAGTTAAAGTCAATCAGACCTTTTCAAATACTCATAATATACTTGCAGGCGTTCCTCAAGGCTCAGTTCTTGCTCCCACATTATTCAACATCTACACCTCAGACCATCCTACTATGCCTGATGCCAACATATCCCTATTTGCAGATGATACGGTAGTCTATTCTTCTCACGAAGACATACTTTTAGCGTCTGATCAAATCCAATCATTTCTTCATAGTTTAAATACTTGGTTTTATAAATAGCGATTAAAAATCAATCCAGCAAAAACTCAAGCAAAAATCTTTACTCTCAGAAAACCAACAAATCCACCTCCATTGACTATCAATAACACTCAACTATCCTGGCTAAACAACTCTGCCCCTGCCAAATACCTAGGAATATTAATTGATAGACGACTAACCTGGAAAGATCACATCAAATCTAACATACAAAAAGCTACAGCAAAAGCTTCTAAATTGTATCCACTCATGAATCCGACATCTTCACTAAAACTTGAAACCAAATTACTACTATATAAAAGTATTATAAGACCCACACTAACATATGCATGCCCTGCCTGGTTAAACACTGCTCCTAGCAATACTAACAAAATTCAAGTTTTTCAAAATAAATGCCTTCGCAGACTTCTTAACGCACCCTGGTTCATTCCTAACAGTCAAATTCATCGTGAACTTCAAATGCCTTACATCTCAGACTATTTAATAAGCTTATCCTCTAAATTTTATACACTTCTTCCATCTTGCCCAAGCACTTCTTTTTTTCACCTTGGTCAACAAGCCAATACTCCGAACAGAATAAAATCTCGTTTTCCCAAAGATATTTTCAGACCCCCCTGATTCAAATCTCCCCACATGTCCTCTCATAATATTTTAATTAACACCCTCTCCAAACCTTAACAATATCAAATTCAAACTATCTTCCTTTCTCACCTCACCATAAAACATAAAATTTATGTCTTTCTTTGCGGTTTAACACCTCAATATGACAATCAACTTAGGAAGTTTTCCAAGAATCATATGTTTATGTGTATTCACAACTCTGTAGGACCATCTGGTCGAGCAGATAGAAATAAATTAAAAAAAAAAAGATTATAACTTTACTTCAACCAGACCTGTGAGGGTGATACTAACATTTGTCTAATGAAGTCTGAAATGATCCGTTCATCGTCATTCACACAGATTGTTCCAAATCATCTTGCTAATGCACGATTTTTATTTATTTCTTATTTATTTTACGTAAAAAAAACAGTTAAAAACTGCGTATGACGTGCTATGGGGAAAAATGAATTGTGTGCACATTTTCAAAATTCTGTGATCCCTACACTAAGTCATATACTACTTAAATTTTGAATTTTAAAAGGGAGAAAAAAGCAAAAAAATCAAAAAAACTTCCATGTAATAAAATCTATTTTCAAGGATAAATAAGCAATAAATTTTGAATTTTGAAAGGGAGAAAAAAACAAACAAAAAAAACTCCCATGTAATAAAATCTATTTTCAAGGATAAATAAGCAATAAATGTTGGCTCTTATTACTTCCTGCCGCGACAACATGGAAACGATAATTTGAATAATTGTATTTCCCACTGAATTCTAGAAGACGTGCACAGAAAATGAAGTTACATTGATGTCCAGAAGCAAAACAAGGGGCCATCTCAGCATTTGCTCAATGGATCAGGGAAACTGGACGAAAAACCTGATCGAGATGGGGGCATTGACCCGGAAGCTGTGTTACAATAGTTGTTACAGGTTGTTTATACTCATTTATACAGTCCAAATGGTAATTAATGCATTATGTATCATTGTTAAAATTAATGTTACTTTTTCTTGTGATGCTCAGTATAGTCTCTAATTGTATAGAAACAGTTATGCAGCAGAAACGATTTCACTTGTGATTTAAACTTTTCTATTGAATTTAATCATTTAATGTCATCTGGCAAAGTGTTGTAAAATAATGTACATGTATTGTATGTGAATTTTTTGTAATGAGCTGTTGATACTGTCACCTGATAAATATGATTTCTACGTCGAGTGTTATAGTAATAGACTTCGGCATTTTCTGAAAATATATTCCCGCCCTTAAGCAAGTCATTTTTACAAAAACCACTGATTCGTAAATAAAAAGACACGGTAATGGTAGAATTCCTAGATTAATGAAGAGAGGCTTACATGAATCACGTGGGTGGGATTTGGTTATTATTCGTACGATTCGTTTTTGTAATCTTAAAAGTCTGGGAGCTTATAAGATGTATTTTCCCAGAATGTTATGCCATATCTCAGGCGGGAATGAACATTCGCGAAGTATACACAACGAGCAGTATGAAGATTTAATTAGGCACTTCAAAGATTTGCTAGTTTTATTGTTGGATTGGTGTATATATTGGCCATTGTTGTTATGAATTGCGTATACAAGAGCAGCTCGCTTCAGACTAAAAACATTTCACAACTCGAAATATTACAAAAAAACATCGTTATTATTTTGGCCTCAGAGTAAAAATTCCCAAAGTTAATGATTTTTTGTAATTTCAATTTCAACAAACCTGGGAGGGCATTAACTGATGTCACGGCATCACCTTTAACCGGAGGGTCCAGGTTCGAGACCCGACGTTGTCAGGATTTTCGACACTACCTTAATAGGTAAAATTCAGTTGCTGTCTTGAGAAGAATTCTAGCGCCTTCTGGTTGCTCGATTGGTAGTTTTCCGTGTTTTTTCCGATCAATACTGGTGAATGCCGGAACAGTACACTAACAAACGGGCCACGCACAGCGCGAGATCTTTCCCTTCCTCTTCCTTGTTTTATCCTCATCTTTGCTTTTACATACACTTACATTTACATAATACACACATACCTAACGGTAGGTCGGCGCCAGGCCTCACCAACCAGAGGGAAGATCAGTCAGCCACCTTGTGAGGAAAACATGCACTGCAACTTATGGGATAATGACCGATCGTAGTTGACGCGTAGTTGATTTGAATCACTAATCAATCAATTCCATTTCAACAGCTTGAACTTTTGTTCAATCGCTATAGCTGTACCGGCCTGTGAGCATCAGGAGGTCTTTTTTTTTTTCCCGTAAAGCGCGCTGCAGTTTGTCAATTCGCTCGGCGCAAACGTCGAACAGAATGGTTCTAATCGTGAAAATAATGGTGCCTCTTTTGCCCCTTTTCACACATTCAAATATTTTGCTTGCAGGGTGTAATCTAAATGGTATAAATTCCAGGTTTTGTTTCATACTTCATAGTTCTATCCTGTGAGGGAAAGCTTTGGAAATTCTAAAATAACATTCCCTGCATGCCCTTAATGTTCCCTTTATTGGTGAATGTTTATGGAATATAGAATGAGCGCCATTTTCCGTTCTTTCTTCTTGTCTAATATGACAAAATAAAAGTGTTGTCAATACGGGCCAATTTATATCTATTACATTTCACCAATGGTGCTGGATTTCGATAATGAATGAATAAGCAGAAGGAAAATGAATAGATTAAACCTACCGCTTGCAATACAATTTTGGAGGCTGGCACGAACGACATTAAAAAGAAAAATAACCATTTCTCGGAAAGTAATACCTGGGTAACACAAAGAATTAAAACATCTATACAATGTCACCCTTAGTTTATTTCTAAACATCATAACGCATCACTAAGTTTCCATGTCTACTTCCGAAAATACAAAAGAATTTTTAAGTGTATTAATAGTTCAAGCAAAAAGAATGAAAATATTCAGAATATTTCGAAAGCTTGTAACAAACCGAAGCAATATCGAATATTGTTAAAATTAGATCATCTCCTACTTTGTAGGGAATGTTGTTTTAAATGATAATAGCTCAGTCTCGCGATCAAGCTGGCTTCCAGGGCGCAGCCGATAATTGGTTTCTTTTTTACTTTTTATTTATTTATCGCGAAAGTTAAATCAGTGTGTGACGTGCTATGCGGAGAAATGGATTCTGTGCACGTTTTCAAAATTATGTGATCCCCCAATAATTAGTAATATATACACTATACTTGAATTTTGAATACAGAATGAATATGAGCGTTTCTTTGCAAGGATTGTTAACAAAATATTTGCTCATATGTAATAAAATCTATTTCAGGGTAAATCAGCAATAAATGCTTGTCGATATCCCCCAGACATCATGTCCTCATCGACAAGGAATAATACTTCCAGCCGCGACAACATGGAGAACGATAATTTGAATAACTATATTTCCCACTGAAATCCTGCTCTGGAGCGTATTCAGTGCGTCAACTGATGTCACTGCAGCGCCTTCTAACCGGGAGGTCCTAGGTTCGTGTCCTGATGGCAGAGAATCTTTTCGATATCAATCTTCTTCAGCTAGGTCCAATTCAGTTGTACCTGAGGAGAATCCAGCAGCCGCTACTCTGATCGGTAGTTTCCGTGGCTTCCTCCTCTGATCAACACCAGGCAATTGCCAGAGCAGTACCCTACCAAACAGACCACGGACCGCGCGCGATCTTTCCTGCCAATTTCCTTGTCCTATCCCTTCCTTACACACACACTTACACTAACATGCACTGCACTACCACATATTCCGGGTGACCGGTCGGGAGCTTAGAGCTTGTCCCGGCTGGGGCGGTGCCAATGCTTGGTGAGTCCCGGCGTGAAAAACCCCACCAGCCGACGGTCGGCGCCGGATCTCGCCATCCAGCGGTGAAATATCACCGCGCTCTCCTGAGAAAATAAAACATGCACTGTACTAACGGGACTAATGACCAAAGTAGTAGGCGTGCCCGAACACGAAAAATCAATCAATCAATCCCACAGAAATCTAGAAGACGTACAAAAAGTCACATTTCTTCCCGTGCCACGTGTTTCAGACATGTTTTCTACCCCCAGAGCTTATTCCCACGGCATTTCAGCACCCAATAATAGGCAATAAAGCCATTTACGCAGAGTGTTTTCGAGCGGACCTCTTGCTCAAGGCTCCGTCACCCCCGCCAAAGCACGTGCGAAACGCACCGAATACTCAAAGATAATGAAGCAATCGAGAGTCTTTGAAAACAATCTTCTCGTTGAGCCTCTGTCCGCCGCGAGACCGCCGCCGCCTAGCGACGCCCCGGCTGCCGGCGAGAGGTCATTAGCAAAGGACCGTGTCCCTTCACCCCCTCACTTCCTGCTACCCACCGCCAAATAGATACAAACATTTCTCAGCAATCGGTACTTCCCAATGCAGGCATCTCGCCGACAAAGAAAATATATCCGCATAAATGCAGACGCGCCCGCGTTGCCGCCCCCGCCTTCTCTTAACCGTCACGCCAGATGCCGCAACAGAAATTGTTTTTGTACATGCTTTATTTTTAGCAATAACAGCAACATTTACTGGTAGCGGTAGCTCAGTGCATCAACTGATGTCACTGCAGCGCCTTTGACCGAGAGGCCCTAGGTTCAAGTCCTGACGGCGGCAGGATTTTCGACACTAGCTTTCCAGCTAGGTCGAATTCAGTCGCTGTCTGGAGGAGAATTCTAGCGGCCGACTACTCTGATCGGTAGTTTTCCGTGGTTTATCCGATCAACAGGCGAATGCCGGAGCAGTACCCTGCCAAACGGGACACGGACCGCGCGCGATCTGTCCTTCCTCTTCCTTGTCCTATCCTCTCCCCTTACACACACACACACTTACACTAACATGCACTACACTACCACATTCCGGGACACCGGTCGGGAGCACAGAACTTGTCCCGGCTGGAGCGGTGCCCCGCTGATGGGAGAGTCCTGGTTAGGGGGAAACCCCACTAGTCGACGGTAGGTCGGCGCCGGATCTCGGCGTCAAGCGGGGGAAGATCAGCGCCATCTCCCGAGAAAAAGACATACAGTACACTAACGGGACTAATGACCAAAGCTGTTGACCGGAAACACGAAAAAATCAATCAATCAATCAAATCCAGATGCCGCGGTTCCCGTGAGAACCATACTTCAAATATTACAAAGGGCATGCAGCCATCCCGGGCACCTCACGTGTCACCGCCGCCAGTGTCACGTGACGCTCCTCTCCCCGGATTCGCAGTCGCCTTCAGCAAATAGGAAGCCGATCGCGGGCACTTCGCACCTCACCGCCTCACCATAGGTTCACCGTCCATGTTACGTGACTCTCCCCTTCACGGACTAATACAACACGCCCAAATAATAAATATTGCACGCGATTAGTAGTCAACTATTAGTCATATACTGCACTAGTAAACGGCACAACTGTCAAACTTCTACTCACTATTCACTAGTCGGGACTACTCGGACAATTATTAAGACTACAATGAGAACAACTCAAGAACATTCGTAAACTTTATGAAATTTTATTGGTCCTCTGTCTCTCTTCAATCTCATTGAAACAAACTATTTACTTGGACATAGTAAATATTAAATTTCAATTCATTTACAACTGCATATTGACTTTTATTCACCTAAAAAGCAAACAAACCCCGAAACAAGTTCTGATCCGTATGTAGCACGGCTGCGGTATCCGAGCATCCGAATGTAGTTAATCCGCTCCACAATAGGTTCACTTTTTGCAGAACGAGAACAGCAAAACAACTAATCATGTTTCAACACTTATAACTAACTTATCATTTACGTGTTTACTGCAACGTCACTGCACAGTGTTCCATCAATTAAGTATATATAAGATTGCTAAAAACAATTTGTGAACTGTCTAATGTACAGTGCTTCTGGAATATGGTGGGAAAGTGCAAATTGTTTTGCACACACACACACACACACACACACACACACACACACACACACACACCGCCGAGCACCTACAGCATACAACGCGCAACGACATTCAACGAACCTTGCGAGAGGCGGAAAGACTGCAGGGGGAACATTGCTAGATAATGGCACGCGGGATCCTATTTTCTCGTGCACTTGAATATGACTGCGAAATGGCGCAGTTTCCTGGGAAATGCTCCATTCCCAGATAACGATATGGGGCTTACGGTCCTCCACGGTGTCGGACACGTCGCTTTCACCCGCGTCACAATAGTCGAACCTCAGCACACAGGATACGGCGAGTCCTCGCGTGTGGATTACCAAGGTCGTAGGAGATTGTCGGTACCATGAATTCCGTGCCATCTGGGTTGTTGTGTAGGCGACCGTTACATCGCGACTGACATATTCGAGATTAATTAAAAGATAAAATTTCCCAAAACGAAAAGAAAAGGTAAAGTTTTAAGAAACAGGACTACTAGAGAAGATAAGAAAAGTGCAATATCTTTTAAATGTTGACGGGAAAATAGATTAAATAGGAAAAAAGTTCAGCTTAAACGTACGAACAGTTAGAAACCACAGTGCCCGGTTATGGATGAGCGTGACTGCAAACTGCTTATGAAAACTTTATTTGTGTGTTTTGAGCGACATTTTCATTAGCGTATGTTTCACTTCAATTACTTCTTAGTCTATCTCTCGATGATTGTTTTCGTCCGCATTCCCAACGATCGTCCAATCATTACTCAGATAGTCTCTGATTTTTTATATGAGTTATTGCTATTTGTTTTCCCATAATAAATAAATATGAAATATTATAAACAAAATAAATAAATAAATATGAACTATTAAGTACACAGATAACGTCTGTCTGTTAAAATGAATCATACAATTAATTATAGGAAATTATTATCGATATGTATGGGAAAACTATGAATAGAATCTTGTCATTATGATATTTTGAGAATGTATATCACTTTGCATACCAAGTGAGAGAAAAATATTATAATCGGTAAAATAATATTTTCGATGAGGTCAATCTCACAAGATTTCCTTGATTTCCTAAGTATCCACTTTTTGGCAAACCCAAAGAAAATGTCTTGAAGTGAAAGAAATTTAATTCCTCTTTATTTTACTGGCAGCAATAACTATACCTTCCAAAGGCAGCACATTCCTTACTTTGTATGACGTAAATAATTTTTTTAAAACGAGACCAAATTATCAACATTATCAACGACCTAAAATTTTTCTACCTCAAAATTATTTTCGTTCAATTATAGTCTAGGGAACAAAAGTTTACCCACGATGACAACGTGCACATTGACTTATAATCACATAACATTACTTTATGTTTAAAATTTTTAAAATGTTTTATGAGATACAAAAATAAGTAAGTTCATACAAATCTTTGTCCGTCTCAATCGTATATTTCCTTGTTTTTCGACCAGATTCTCCTGATCCATTGAAATATTGAGATGATTTTTGTTCCACTTCCATAAAGTAAATGTATTTTTTCTCTCCAAAAACTCAATAATTCCAAATCGAGTAGTTGCAAACGTACAGAATTTTGTGTCGATTGTTTCTTATAAAAGCCAGAAAATCGTCTTTCCTGAGGGCATAATAGACATAGAGAATTTTAACATAATATTATTAGCAATATATCACACGCTATATTACATATATTATTAATATAATATAACAATAGGTATTAATAAATTCTGTTTACGAACTTTTTTGGCATGCAAATTAATCCAACTTTTGATTAACTAGCGAGACAAGTGGTGAATGATGCAATTTTGGGTTTACTTGCGCTTTCTTTATCGTCATACAGCTATGATTTTTATTGGAATCAGCTTTATTTTTCTCCTGCCGTGAATCAAACCAGGGACTGCCTTACTGCAAGTCAACACGCTGTCCATGAGGAAGTTACCCAACGGGTATGTTATACAATATTAATAATATTGTTTATTATCGCATTACAATACAATTTTTAAAGGACGGAAATATGTAGAATTTATTTTCGCCGATGTATCATTAGTACAATTTAAAACTTGATTCCACGTCGACAGAGCACCCTTCCCCAAGGTATCTCTTTCCTTGCGCCCACTGCACTATCACTGGATCCGCGTCCTTCGCCGAGGGCTCTGCTGCGGCTTAATTTGCGAAGTCGCTCCTGGAAGATGCGATCGAGCTCATTTGGGCAATGAACGTTTAGGCAAACATAGACCCGGGCAACAGAATTTCATTTTCTTATCGGAGGACGCGGCATTATTTCAGAAAGCCCCTTGCCGTCTCACGGGCCCGCTGCAGCCCTCTCTGGCCTGCGTCGCATTTTATAGCGAGGGACGTGCTGCCAGCGGCGTGGCGAGGAGATTGGAAGAGGAGACAGACATAATGACGAGAGCGAGGGACAAGGAATTAATTATTTCGTGTTCCCGGGCGCGTCAACTGCTACGGTCATTAGCCCCGTTAGAGTAGTGCATGTTTTATCACGAGCGGTGGCGGTAGTTTTCCCTCGATGGATGGTAAGACTCGGCGCCGACCTACACATCGGCCTGCGGAATTATTCCTAACTACGTATCTCCCACGAACGGGGCGCTGCCCAGCCGGGGCAAGCTCTAAGCTCCCAACATGTGTGGTGGTGTAGTGCATGTCAGTATAAGTGTGTGTAACGGGTAAGGACAGGACAGGGAAGAGAAATGAAAGATCGCGCGCGGTCTGACCCGTTTTTAGGGTATAACTCCATCATTTGCCTGGAGTTGTTCGGAGAAACCACAAAAAACTACCGTTCAGAGCAAAATTCTTCTCCAAGCATCGGATGACTTGGAACTAGCTGTACAGCTAGGGACGAAAATCTCGCCACCGTCGGGACTGGAACGCCAGGACCTCCCATTCAGAGGCACTGCAATGATGCCCTGAGCCACCTCAGCCGGTAAGAAGCCGGGAATGAGGCGGTGTGTAGTAACGGAAGGTCCTGAAACCTTGAATGAAACCTTGAGAAGGCCCTAGATCCATGAATGGTAGTGACCGGACGTGGTGTTGAAGTGTGGTAAGTGATGCGTGCAGATGACGGGGGCGTGGAGGTGTCAGGAGGGAGGGGAGAATGGTGGTGTCAGTGAAGCAATGAGGCGTGGGAGGAATTGAAAGTGTGCGTGGCGTGGAAATAAGGGAACGTGGCGTGAGTGTGATGTGAAGGGGACGCGGTGTGGAAGTGACAGAGGTATTGCGACAAGTAACGGAGTCATGGCATGGATTGGCGCTGATGAAGCTGGGGGGGGGTATGAATCGATGACAAAACGCATATGCAGGGGAAATTACCTGTGAGTAACGTAATTGACAACAACAAGGACGTTGTGAGAAAATCAGCCGCGGCAGAGAAGTGCTGGAACAGAGAAGAACATAGTCGAGTATTGAGCGTGGAGGAGATACGGTGGGTTGTGACGGGATATTCGGGAGCATAACTCCTCAGTACCCTTCTCAGTAGGGAGCGGGGTGTGGCACGGTAGAATTAGACGCGGTGACGAGGGCAGAGGTCGAATGTGAGTGGAATCAGTTATGGTCGGGGGTTGCTAAGAGGAGGCAGACTGTAAAAGGTGTGAATGTGAAATGGGCAAGGAGTGGAAAAGAGAGGACACTCAATTGCCACAAGTAAGTGGGAATTGCCTAGATGAAAAGTAAAACTCGTTTATAGTTTGGAAAATAAAATCTTCTGATGTACCCTACGTAAGGGTACGTACGGACCGCAAAAACAAAAAGGTAACCGACGGGCAAACCTTTGACGGGATCCTCTAAAGCTGCGGGTGGGTATCTACTGAAGCAGCAGAAGATACGGATAAGCGCAATGGTTGACGGTCAAGACGACCGAAGAGGGACTGGCACGGAATCTGGCGGCCAGGGCAAGAGGACGGGCGGAGGAGAGAGGAGAGGGCGAGACGGGCTTACGGCTGGGGAACAAAGCCGGGGGACGGGCGTGGGAGCGAGCAGCTCCACCGACGGAGAGTGGTGGTGGGCGGGGCGGGCTGCGGGCGGAGCGGGCGGCTGGCGAGCGGGCTGCGTCTCTCTGCGGACGAAATTTATAATTGCCAGCGCCCGCGCGGCGGAGCGCCTTCAAGCGGATGTGCAGCTCACGCAAGGCACCGCGCGCTCCACGCCCTCGCAAGAAGCGCTTTGCACAAACCGCGCGGCGGTGGAGATAGGTTTTATGGCCAATGTGGGTGGACACTCTTGTTCTTGGTCTCCGCTTACTTCATGTCTTCTTTTTTTGCCATTCAAACCTTTCCCAACCTTTCTATTTTATTTCTCCTTCTATCTTACGTAGTTATTCCTGTCCCGCCATTTCCTCCCGCCTTCTCCTTCATCCTTCTCTTTCTGCTCCTCCGTTTTTCCCGTCGCCCAATCTTCCTTTTTCCTTACTATCCTTTTTTATTCTTCTCATCATTTCTGACTTTTTCTTACATTACTTTAATTTCTCTTCGCCTCGTCCTCCTTATCTCCCTTTTACTTGATGATGTGGTTTCTCGCGATTTAATAAAACTGGAGGATGATGGCGCAATTCTGGCTTCACATTCGAATTAAGCGCGCCGTCATATAAAGAGAAACATGTGTCAAATCATTGGGTTTGACAACATCTCCCGGAGATAAAAACTACAGGTTTACTGAGGATTTTCGCGATTTAAAATAAACTGGAAGGTGAAGGCGGAATTCTAGCTTAAGACTCGATTGTTAGTGCTTGATTGTCAGTGATTCCGGGCGCGTCAACTACTGAGGTCATTAGTCCCGTAAGTATAGTGCATTTTTTTCATCGGGAGGTGGCAGTGATCTTCCCCCGCTGAATGGCGAGATCCGGCGCCGACTTTCCGTTGACTGGCGGGGTTTTCCTAAACGAGGTACCTCCCACCTACGGCGCACCGCCCCAGCCGGGACAAGCTCTAAGCTCCCGACCCGTCTCCTGGCATGTCTATTAGAGTAGTGCATGTTAGTATAAGTGTGTGTGTGTGTCAGGTGTGAGGATAGGACAAGGAAGAGCAAGGAAAGATCGCGCACTGTCCGTGGCCCGTCTGTTACGGTACTACTCCGGCATTCGCCTGGTATTGATCGGAGAAACCACGGAAAACTAGCAATCAGAGCAGCCGGCCGCTAGAATTCTCTTCCAGAAAACGACTGAAGTCGACCTAGCTCACAAGCTAGTATCGAAAATCCTGCCCCCGTCGGGACTCAAACTTAGGACCTCCCAGTCACAGGCACTGCAGTGACATCAGTTGATGCACAGAGCCACCGCTCCTGATTTAAGATTCGAATTTAACTCGTCGACATACATAAAGAAACATAGATTTAAACAGCGTGTCGACATACATAGATTTAAAACACAATCTTTATCGTCATGATGTCAGTTAATATTCTTGTAACAAGATGGTTGTAGAAATATATATTTTCTAATATTTCCACAAGTGCGTCGAATATTTTCAACTTTGTTAATATATGCTGGATGAAAATTGTAGTTTAGGTTTTTATTACTTTGAAGCGAAATTACATTGTGCATTATACACGGAATTATCTCATTAAAACGATCTTAAATGTAAACAAGAATTTTGAGGAAATTCATTACTTGCAGTTTTATATACGTTTATTATGTATGACATGAATTTTGAATGACACTTCTCCCCAGTTTGAGCTCATGAGTCGCCATTATGAGTGAGAAAGAATGTAAATGCGTTATCTATCAATTAGTTTTCAGAAAATCGTATTTCTTATTGCAAAACTTACATCTGGCATCTTTCATTTAGGACTATGCCAAAGAGTTCCCTTCAATTGTACTGTTAATCATCGCTGTACTACAAGATCCCCTATTGTTTATATAGGCCCGGATTGCTTTATACTCCTTCCTTCATTAGTATTCATCACTAGAACTGCCCATCGTCCGGGATATTTCTCCCAACAGTGCGTTTGCTCTATGTAGACAAGTCGATTTTCAACTGCATACATTTCAGAGACAGCCTTTTGTCAGAACGAACTTTATTTTGTAGTTCATAAAATGATGCAATGCTGAACTTATGTAATAGTTCTCCTGCGTAGTACTGAAAAATTAAAATTGATTTTTTAAATTTGTCATGAAATTTGGTAGGCTGACGGCAGGATTCCTGGTCATAACGGATGTTTAACCTTACTAAATGTGCTTTGATGCATCCGCAAACTCGCTAATACCCAAATCTCACTCTATGAATATTAAGTAGTAGTAGAAGACAGACAAGCACAATGAGAGTTGACTGAGACCCAACATCAGCCGGAGTTCTTGGTCACAGTCTCATCCAGAAACCTCTACTGGCTTATACCACCTACGTTTGCTAACATATCTGTCATAGAGACACCCGGCATAAAAAAAAATCATGAAAAGTAACGTGAAACGCAAAAACATAGAATGTCAGAACGAAACATTTAGAACTCTCTTATCTTTACAATGGTTTGGATCGAATCATAATCGTAGAAGATTTTGTCTGATTGTTGTGACTGGTAAGCAAATAGATAAATTTCAAAATTGATAAAAATGCCTCTTACCGTAGATTCTCCTTTTCGAAATCCATATTGAGTGTGTGAAAATTCTTGTATTTCCTAAGCAAACATTCCATTCGTATATAGAAAGCAAACTTGCCAAAAGACCAACATGCAAACCAACCATGTTTATTAGAAAAAACCTGCATGTGACAACCTGCAAACCTGCCACGTTTGTTAACAAACCTGCCAAAAGAGAAATTTGCCGATAATTTTTAATTTCAGTGTTGTTCACTCTGCAATGTTGTTGTAATTTTTGCTATTTTTAACATATCAGCAAGGATTCCTGTGCATACGGAATTCTTGAATGTGAATGAAGGGTTTGTACAGGCAGGAGCTCAAAATTTTTATAACCAATTTGGTAATTCAGCTAAACCAGTCGAATATTTTATTTTAAGGAGTAATATACGTTGTATAGAGAAAGTTATGTAATACTGCGGAAAATCGATTTCGAGATTTCAACGGAAATACGTTTTGGGGTCCCCTGATACCGAGAAAATGTTTTTTCAAAAGGTCCGTCCGTTCGTGTCTGTCCGTTTGTGAACACTACTATGTCTTTTTCAAATTCCATCTGGCTCTATTTGAAGCTTTGAAATTTTGAAAAACATTCTTTAAAATATGTTTACTTTACATGAAGGCCCCCGGGCATTTTCAAAATTTTCACAAAAACGGCTTCAAATGTTTCTTTAAATTTTTTGTAAGAATAGAGTAAAATACACTTATAAAGCTGGAATATGTCCGATTTTCACGGTTAACTGAATTTTCGAAAATTACAAAAGTTTTACTTTTTTCGGCGTCTTCCAACGACTAAAATTGAAGTCATAGATTTTTTCTTTAAATCAAATTTGTTGTCCATAAATAATTCCTTCATTAAGGTCATATAGATTTTTTTTGAAAATTTCAGTAGTTTTCGTGCAATAGTGCGTGATATATTTGCAATTTTGGGAACACTGCAATCATGAAAAAGTGTCAGGTGAAGGTACTTGTAACTTTTACTGTATAGCTCTGTCATTATCATTGAAAACCGATTTCTGTACCAATCATTGTTTTTGTCTATATTCTTTAAGGAATTTCGTAGAGTAAGACAAATCACAGACAAAATTTTAAACAGTTTTTATCACATTAAATTAAAATTATGGAATATATGTTCCTCAAATGTTATTTTAGAAATTATATACACAGAAATACCGATTTAATATTATAGAAAATTACTGTGTATGTCAACATTTTTTTTAAAAATGGCATCTTGATTTCTTCTGCCTTCATCAATTCAATTTTATTTGAAATAAGTTGAAGATGTCCCAGCAATGTCAGGGGGAATTAAGGTGGGGTCACAATTGGAGAAGAATGAATAATAGGAGAGGTAGTACAAGGATTAGCTTCAAAGAACAAGATTAATTTCAGGTAAGTGGGACATGGAAGATGGAGACTATGTTGGTAGTTTCATGAAGAGAACTAGGTCTTATGGATGTGAATGTAGATGTGTCTTGAGCAGCATACTCCTCGGGATGTGAAAGAATGTCTTTGCCAAGCTGGCTACCGTGTTCATTTATTCCGGCAAGGTTCAACTGAAGGTCATGCCGAATGAATAGAAGATTGAGTGAAACTTTGCCCATGTCGGCAAGAGTGAAAGTTTAGCTCAAATAAATTAAATAATAATTTGTGTCTCTCAGATGCAGTTTCAATTGTTTGCATTGCGTGTCTTATTTATTTTCGGAGTTTGGATAGTTTTATTGGAAGGGTGATGGCGAGACCATGATGTTTGTTTGATTGATTAATGATACTAGGCGCGCGTCATCGTGGAAGTGAAAAGTTTCTACGGCCTGCTCCGATGTGGAGCTCTTCCGATTTGGTTTTTTCCTTGATAGTAGTTCTTCTTTGATTTGTTTGCGGGCGCCGTTATGATTGTTTCATGTTGGCGCCCGCGATCGTTTGATTAGGTTTTCCGCTGTTTCTTATTTCACTTTGGTGGGTTGTCACTAACATGTTTCGTGCTGTCCTTGCTCGTTTTCATTCACGTGGCTGCTTATAAGCTGCTCCCAAAATTTGGAGTTCAGTCATTTCCCGTTTCGCACCCGTTTGCCGGTCTTTTTATTTTATTTATTTGTTTATTTACATTATAATTTTTTTAACTTATTTACATTATTTACATTACAATTTATTTGTTTGTTTATTTACATTACAATTTTTACAGTGTTTTATCAGTAATAAAAATCCTAATCCTATTTTCCTATTTTATGATAACAGTATTTAAGCCTACTCTCCACTTAGTTATATGTTATTTACAGGTTTGCTATATCTAATACCTAATTCTAATTTTTATTCTAAATGTTTCCTAACCTATATCTTGTATAAACCACAAATGTATACTAAAGTACTAAGAGGAAAATTTACTAAATAATTACTAACATATTACTGAGGTTACTATTAGATTTGATTTCTATTTGATTACTAAGATTACTGTTTGATTGCTAAGATTGCTATTTGATTATTGGCAGATGTTTACTCAATTACTAAAAACACAAAAGTAGTCCTGATAGTGTCAAAGACGAGCAGGTGGGATCTGTTCCACGCCCGCGGCTTGACTGACGTGGGGGGAGTGAAGATAGTAAGAGGTTAATGTTTTGAAGAGATTAAGGAGGTTTCAGGAAGATGATGTCGGAAGGGAGTTTCTTATTTTTAAAGCGTGATTTTTTTTTGAAAGTATTGGAAGTAGGGACGAAAGAGGGGGTGTGAGTTAATGTTAGAGAAGATAGAAGTAATTCTTTCCGTGGCGTGGTTTACTAGGCGCTTCAACTGCTAAGGTTATTAATCCGAAAGTGTAGTGCATTTTCTTCTCCGGAGGTGGCGTTGATCTTCCTCTGCTGCATAGTGAGATCTGGCGCCGACCACCGCCGCCTAGCGGGGTTTTCTCCAACCAGGAATCTGTCACCAGCGGGGCACCGCCCCAGCCGGGACAAGCTCCTAAATTCTTGACCGGTCTCCTGGGACGTTTGATCGTTTAGAGCATGTAAGCGTAAGTATGTGTAAGTAAGGGGTGCGGATAGGACAAGGAAGAGAAAGGAAAGATCGCGTCCTTTTACGCGGTCTGTGGCCGACCATGAGACCATGGAAAACTACCGATCAGAGCTGCTGGACACTAAAATTCTCTAGAACGCGAATGAAATTGACCTAGCTATCTCACTAGTGTAAAAAATCCTACCATCGTCGGGCCTTGCACCCCCAAAATGACTTGCTTAAGGGTGGGAATATATTTTCAGAAAATGCCGATGTCTATTACTATAACACTCGACGTAGAAATCATATTCATCAGGTGACAGTATCAACAGCTCATTACAAAAAATTCACATACAATACATGTACATTACTTTACAACACTTTGCCAGATGACATTAAACGATTAAATTCAATAGAAAAGTTTAAATCACAAGTGAAGTCGTTTCTGCTGCATAACTGCTTCTATACAATTAGAGACTATACTGAGCATCACAAGAAAAGTAACATTAATTTTAACAATGATACATAATGCATTATTTACCATTTGGACTGTATAAATGTGTATAAACAACCTGTAACAACTATTGTACTGCAGCCTCCGGGTCAATGACCCCCATCTCGATCAGGTTTTTCGTCCAGTTTCCCTGATCCATTGAGCAAATGCTGAGATGGCCCCTTGTTTTGCTTCTGGACATAAATGTAACTTCATTTTCTGTGAACATCTTCTAGAATTCAGTGGGAAATACAATTATTGAAATTATCGTTTCCATGTTGTCGCGGCAGGAAGTATTATTCCCAAAGGACAACATGATAGCCAAAATTTATTGCTTATTTATCCTTGAAAATAGAGTTTATTACATGGGAGTTTTTTTTTCAAAATTTAAGTAGTATATGACTTAGGGTAGGAATCACAGAATTTTGAAAATGTGCACACAATTCACTTTTCCCCATAGCACGTCATACGCAGTTTTAACTGTTTTTTGACGTAAAATAAATAAAAAAAACTGTTGCGGTAACTTGCCACATAGAATTAAAGAGAAAAACCTGCTCAAATGTAACTCTGTCGAAAGCCACATCAATCTACATATTTTTAAAAATTAATGATATTTTTCTAATACCAATTCAATATTTTTTTAAAAATCAATGACGATATGGAACTAATAGAAACATTTCTTACAGGTGTGAGGAAAATGCAATTCAAAGATAGGACACATTTGAAATTATTTTATAATTTGAAATGTTTTCTATTAGATAAAAATAATACAAAATATTTTTATGAATGAGCTATTCCCTTTATTTCAGATTTTAAACTTTAGACTTTACTATTCGGTACTACCTACAATGCAAAATAATTTCATGAAAATGTTACTTTTGTTATCTCTACATGCAGCAGCGGATTTACCATTTTTTAGGCCCCAAGCTAAAATATTTTTGAGACCCCCCTTTTTAAAGTGAACAATAACATTTTTGATATTGGACATTTTACCTTTTTTTAAAAATTAACTAAACCAATAAAACATGCTTCAAATAATGACTTTATTCAAATACATATA
This sequence comes from Teleogryllus occipitalis, assembly GCA_011170035.1. Taxonomy (NCBI): domain Eukaryota; kingdom Metazoa; phylum Arthropoda; class Insecta; order Orthoptera; family Gryllidae; genus Teleogryllus; species Teleogryllus occipitalis. Next base: position 165,714 of record BLKR01002285.1, on the reverse strand, counting down.
CTTTAAAAATTGATAACAATTGTCTATAATATAATATAATATCTATGTATCAAAATAGCTGCAATATAATATCAACACTATAACTGACAAAAACTTACTCAAGTGCTGTTTATGCAATATTCTGTTCATAAAATTAGAAATAGTATTCTTGAAAGATAAACCTCAGAGCTTATATTTTTTACTGAAAATTATTGTTAGTGAATAGAGTTTGTCTTGCCGATAGTAGTTTCACTTCTTTTTAGCTCTTTTGAGTTTTAATATATAAAGGACACACTCATGTGGACTGAATTGTCTGTCCCACTTTATTTTAAAATGTTTGTACTTAAATAAGCCAAATGAAAAGTATATGAAAGTATATGAAAAGATACCGTTTGAGTCAGCTGCTGTGACAGATTTTGGCATGACAGATTTTTTGTCATCCTCTCGTCAAGTTCAAACCAAAACAGATGAGAATGAATATGCCATCAGAATATATGATTTCAACTCAAATAGCGTATTTATCAAATTGATTTAATTTTTATTTATGTACTGCAAATAATTATAAGTTTATACATTTTCATATTTTTTCAGCAAATTTACAATTTTATTTAATAAATTTTTGAGGCCTCTTGGGCTCTGAGGCCCCACGCTGTAGCTTGTTTAGCTTAATGGTAAATTAGCTTTTCCCTCTATGGTAAAAACTGGGGTTTATGACACAAGATTCTTAGAACACAAGTGTTGCAATAGAGGAATACTGTTAAAATATAGTATGTTAATTATGACTAAATATGACGCTCTAAAAATTTGATGAAAATATAGCGGTTTCATTACGTTTCGGGCACGGGTATTCACCCATTGACTCGAACAGAATCGGTCTACATGTTAAGACAGGTAAAATGCACTCAGAAAAATTTCATGTTTGAGAAAAATGTTCCAATTTGGATTATTCTGTTTGTTTTGAAGAAAAACTTTAATACTAAATGTTAATACATAACATTTATTCCTAAGACTAAAAAATAAATAACCCAAAACACTGTTTCGAGTCGGGTTAATTGAGATGTTTTGGTCAACAAAACATCGTGGCCAGACCGCAGTGCTCTCGTCAAAAGGCTTCACTTTCTGAGGACAATGTCATCTCCATATATTCTAATCTCCTTGGCAGTGAATTCCCAGGAACTTGCGCTACTTCACGCTTACTCGGAGCGGGGTCGTGTGTAAACAAGGGGTCGACTGAGAACAGCGGTTTTCATGGTAACTGCGCCGCCTTACTCCCAGGTTACGCTACGTTTCCGTTACTCCATGTTTATTAGTCAAGATTTTGGTTACTTCTAGCTTACGCCAGATGTAAATTTTACTCAGTGTTTATTAGTAAGGCGGATGATGCATTATGTGGCTTTGATTATTGGTGTCGCAGGTGCGTGCAGAAGAGAAGAACTGTGTAACCTGAGAACAAAAGATATTGAGGACAAATATTCTGCTCTAATACTTACGATTAAATTCTAAAATTAGTGTTCCAAGAATGGTTACTGTGATCGCGGTGTGTGATTTAATAAACTCTGTACTGCTTAATTAAAAGTATGTTTGTATGTGACCAGAACACACGCCTCACAAGTTTTTCATATATTATAAAAATAATAAGTGCTCCATTCAACCTGTTGGCATTCATAGTTTTGGTAAACTTCCTTCTACGGTTGCAGTTTCTAAAATTACCTAATGTATATCAGTACACTGGACATTGTTTTATCGTAGTGGTCTTCCGCTACGATATTAGCAGACGCTGAAGCTACTTTAACAAATATTAAGAGACATGGGGGTGGAAAAGTTCAGAGGTAGCTGAAGGATACCTGGAAGATTCGGTGGAGTATACAAACCAAGTAGCTAGGATGGTCTTGCAAAACAAAAATTATCCTTCAGTTAGAGTTGAGTCTACTTCAATTTCCATTGAAACTCCTATCACGAGTACTCAATGCCGAAGACGTAAGAATTCCCAAAATAATATTTCAGAATATATCAAATTATGTTTTAATATAAATGTTAACAATAAATAAGTTAAAAATATTCTCTATTAAAAAATAATAAATATTCTTTGCCAATGTGTCAACAATCATTTGTAGTACATTATCTTGTTTACTTCACGTTGCCTTGGCAATCGTCCTCTAAAATTCATTATTGGCCTAGGCCGCCAAAGCTCACCTTTCTGACGTATAAATGCACTGCCAAATACGAGTTTGATGTGAGGATACGAATACTTTCAATCGTAATTGGTAGTTATGATTACGGTTTTGCTTTCGCGGTTGGCAAGCTCTGCGGTGTTGACTATTGTTTTCGAACCGTTTAAACCTTTTCGAACATTGGGATGTCTAGCCTATTGTTTACGTATTTCAGAACCTCTTCAGGTTTTCAAAAGGTCTCCTGTTCTTGGAAAGGTGCAAGAAGGTTTTCTGTTCTTGAAAAGGTCTACTTGGAATGTGCACAGAGAAGGAAGTGCGAATAATAGCCATGTCACGAATGCATATCAACGCAATAAATTTAAAATAAAGCATTTTAAATTAATTTAATTTAAATAACATATGTTTTTAAATTATAAATAACATATTGTTTTTGTAAAAAATCGTAAAAGCAAGGGGATTCTCATTAGTATTAAATGTGATTGATACATTGCGAAGAGAGTTTAATGCCTTTTATGACCTACATAACTATTGTAAGACAACAACATTCACACCTTTGATACTGGGGTAATAAATCAAGATTTCAAGCAAAATTCAAATAATTCTGTAGTGCATTTATAGACGAAAACTATTTGAATTTTAATTTCTTTTACAATAATCACAATACTTTCTCTAATAATTTAAAACCTTACACAAATTATGTTAACATATATATCAAGGTATTGATACTTTTATTAATTAGGTAATTTTTTTATTGTTAAAATACGTTAACCTTTTATACCGTCTTTTGAAATAATGTCTGTATTTCATATTTTTCATTGCTTCAAACACTACAAAGCTCTTTCAGTTAACCTGCAGCACAAACATTCATTCAAAGCCAAATCATATTAATGTCACAAAAATCCTGTGTTATAGAAGCGCCAATTGGATGTCTTCTTTCTATCGCTTTTCCACTCATGCTCAGAGCATTTGCTCGTTCCCTAGAGATAGCGATCAGCTTCCTACCCCATGGTAAAAGCAAGAGGTGGTGATGCGATCACCAAGTGTGGACTCGAAATGTTCGGAGTTTGTAAGCGAGGAATCATAATCGCTCTCCACAAAATCATCTGATTTTCATTTGAATAAAGAGTATTTGCAATCTTGATAATATTTTCAAATTTGAATAACAGCATCCCACGTTTTACTAAACAGTGTGAGTACATAATAACATTTGAGATGTGCAAATTGTCTTGTGCATCGGCCATATGCGTTTAGAGTAAACTGAATATTTATTCACCCCTCATAATAATTCCATCAATAGTGACGATACTGTTGAATTTGCTTTCGAATCATTCCCGCTTGCAGACGCCCACTGCCTGTGGTGGGATTTATTGGCTAAATTAAATGTGAAACGCGTGTTGTGGTTCTAGTAAGCAAAGTTCTTCACGACACACAACTAAACTGTCTACTCTAATAGCCGATAATTTCCATCATTAATGTAGAGTTATTGAAATATGACAATTCGGAGAAAAACTTACGAATTGGTTTACCCTTTTGAAATTCTGCTTAGTACGGTATAGTGGTGGTTCGAGAAGTTTTGGTACTTTTTAATTCTCTTTGTTGATGGAGGTATATTAAAGTTCTTTGGTCCATTGAGCAAATCCTGAATTTTGTAGCAGATGTTGTGAATGTTTGAACTGCTGAACAGAAAATGTTTGAGTAGTTTTTCTGAATAGAATGTCTCATAATATTAATGAATTAAAACAATAAATCGTTATATATTTCACTCAACTAAATAATTTTGCTCATTAGCTAATTATACCAGTTTGCCTCCCCCATTCGCTCTAGGTGTCCACTCAAGATGAGTTGATTAATTTCTACATTGTCCATTACATTTCTCTCTAGTTGCATCATTTCTATATTTTTTACTTTATGAATGTGCTCAAATTTCCAGGCACCGTACCGGGAGCGGTAGCTCAGTGCATCAACTGATGTCACTGCAGCGCCTCTGACCGGGAGGTCCTAGGTTCGAGTCCTGACGGCGGCAGGATTTTCGGCACTAGCTTTTCAGCTAGGTCGAATTCAGTCGCTGTCTGGAGAAGGATTCTAGCGGCCGGCTGCTCTGATCGGTAGTTTTCCGTGGTTTGTCCGATCAACACCAGGCGAATGCCGGAGCAGTACCCTACCAAACGGGCCACGGACCGCGCGCGATCTGTCCTTCCCACTCCTTGTCCTATCCCTTACACACACACTTACACATGCACTATACTACCACATATTCCGGGCGACCGGTCGGGAGCTTAGAGCTTGTCGTGGCTGGGGCCGTGCCCCGCTGGTGGGAGAGTCCTGGTTAGGGGGAAACCCCATTAGCCGACGGTAGGTCGGCGCCGGATCTCGCCATGCAGCGGGGGAAGATCACCGCCATCTCCAGAGAAAAAAACGTGCACTACACTAACGGGACTAATGATCGAAGCAGTTGACGCGCCCGGAAACACGAAAAAATCAATCAATCAATCCATGCACCGTAACTTCTCCAAAGTCCATTTCTAACGGTAGAGATTTGTTCTTATCTGCGTCAATAATCACCCAAGTTTCTGAACGATATGTTGTAATAATCTCAACCATAGTCTTATAAATATTGCGTTTGGTCTTTCTTGTTATTATATATTCCATACAGGTTCAACTGACGAATTGCTTTTTCCCTTACTCTGTTTTGTTTTCACACCTTCGATATTGTTACCAGGAATTGTCAATGTTTCACTCACGTACATATACATATCACATAAGTTTTACATCCCTTTTTTCTTCTGGTATTCGTGTCTCTTCGTAGGTCTATATCCTCGACGCGTTTTTCATCTACCTTCGAATAATCTGAACTAGATTGTTCCCAAACATATGGTTGTCAGCTAACAAGATGACTGTTCATGACAAACAGGTACAAAATGGAAAATATTCTCCAGCGAGTTTACTATGTACTAGTTCAAAGAGATTCTTCTGTTGGATCTTCAAAATATCTTAATTGAGAAAACAACCTGAAGATGGGAGTGCAAAAGCTCTCGAAGCGTTGTTGAAGACTGGAAAAACATAGACTTAGGTTAATTTTAATTGCTATGGAATAAAGTAATTAGAACCAAATTCTGCTCTCTAAAAATTTGTAAGGGACTTGTTTCTGAACACAAATAAAATAGTAAGACAATATCAATTTTTATAAAATGTATTGTCATTAATTTGAATTGTTTGTAATATATAATAGTTTATTTGTACTTCACTAGAGAAATTTGTACATACTCTACTTCACACTCACATTTGTATTCATGACGATACTTTATAGCCTTGTATAATAAATTACTATTTCCGGCCTGATTGTGATATGTAAGTACCTGCTACGCCAAGTATTTCAACATGCCTGTAAACTAAAATTTCAGCTAGTTTGTACACGAAGTTTTTTTTCGTCAATATAATGTCACGTGACCATGAGACCGAACAAAAAAACAGCGGTTCGTGCATTACTGAATTTAGTACGTGATATCGTGATGAAGTAGCCAATCGTTCGTTCCATCTCCATGAGCCAAAAGTAGTTCAATCTGGAGATGATTTGCCCAGATCTCTGCAGCGACCTCATTGCTCCATCGGCTACTGCGCCCCGTTCCCCCTGAAACGCAGCCTCCTCTATATCTCGCATGCACGTAATTAACGAGATGCCCAGTGCGACTCTGGGAATTTTGTTTATAGTTATTTAGCGGGGGTGGTACACGAGCAGGTCGAGCTGGAGGACGTATTCCAGTCTATCAATCGTAATCACTGTACCGCCGCTGAGGACTGTTATTGAGAGTGGTTTGCATATTGGATAATGGGTAAAAATGACGGGCGAATGGCATAATGCAAAAAGATGAAAGGACATGGGAATGCATAGCATTGCTCCCAGAATGGTGGTGTCGTATGGGGATCTACTTTTATCTACGATGATATCTACGTATTATCGTGTCCTTCGTAAAGGAGTCGACTTACTGCCGTGGGAACACGGAGAACGATCATTTGAATAACTGTATTACACTCTAAAAGTCTACAAAACATGCATAGACAGGAAAGCTATATTTATGTCCAGAAGCAAACAATGGGGCCGTCTTAGCAATAGTTCAAAGGATCTGAGAAACTGGCAGTAAAGCTTTCTGTCCCATGTTGTACATTTACTGCATGTAAAAGAACCTCAAGCCTGCATGTGAAAGAAGCGTCTGAACTAAATTCAAAATCGCCTGTTTCGTCGCCAAAGTAATACTTTCTTACTACGCTAAATGGTGAAAGGAACGAAATTTGCGTGATCAGATGGAAGATCGGGCCTGATGGCTTGATTCTCGCCACGTAAAATAAGGCATTAACGAACTAACTGGTGAAAGTGGGTGACTGAAATGTTACAAACGTCTAGAGAAAATAGAGGGGTGGAAGAGGTTAACTTTTTACCAATGTGGTTGGAAATTTCATTTTCACATTCATTTAATCTTCACGTGTGAAATGGTTACGTATTTTACTGTATGTAAATGGGGTATGTATGTAGCTTTACATATTTTCGCACTCACACGAAAAAATCTCATGAGATACGGCTAATCAATGCTTATTCATTGAACGTCGCCCACAAAAAGACTAAGAAGAGTAGGAAACCAATGTTATTATTTTTTCGTTACGACTTGATCACCAATCAAGTGTTTGGAATAATCACTTCACTAATAAGTAATGAGTGAGTTAAAAATATGGAAATGGACAGTTTGGGCGACGAACGGTGGAAAGTCTCAGAAATAGCTTAGAAATAACTTTTGTCTGCCTCTCTATTTTACTACGCGTCTATGATTCCACTTGTACTTAACATCAATCACTTGGTCCCTTTAAATATCAATGAAAATAGTGCTGGACTAACTCCAACTATATAGTGTCTACATACCAACTTTTCATATTACTTGTGTATTCCATAACCTTAATTCTTTTCGGACGAAATGTTTAAAAGTGGCTTTACTGTGATTTCTTCCTTTAAAGTCACCTCCCGTGACCTCAATCGTCCAACATCCGCCACTCTCCCCCCTCCCCCCAACCGCCATCGTCCACTAGGCGGCGCCCCGCGTCTATCTCTGGCGCTCGCATGATTAACGCGCCTCATAATGCTGCCGTGTGAATGCTGGCGCCTATAGAACATCACCCTCGCCGCCCGCGTCCCCCGCCACCACTCCCGCTCACGCCCCAGCTTCCCCCGTACTCTCATCGCTCCCACCGCCTCAGCCACCACCCACGGCCCGCTGCCGCCGGCGGCGCCACCCACACCGCCCCCGCCGCTTCCACCGCCTCCGACACGCCCAACGCCCCCGCGGTCCAGCGCGCCCCGCCGTCCCCGTGTCGCCCCGCCTCCCTCGCCGCCCTCGCCGCCCTCGCCGCCCTCGCCGCCCTCGCCGCCCTCGCCGCCCTCGCCGCCCTCGCCGCCCTCGCCGCCCTCGCCGCCCTCGCCGCCCTCGCCGCCCTCGCCGCCCTCGCCGCCCTCGCCGCCCTCGCCGCCCTCGCCGCCCTCGCCGCCCTCGCCGCCCTCGCCGCCCTCGCCGCCCTCGCCGCCCTCGCCGCCCTCGCCCCTCGCCGCCCTCGCCGCCCTCGCCGCCGCTCGCCGCCCTCGCCGCCCTCGCCGCCCTCGCCGCCCTCGCCGCCCTCGCCGCCCTCGCCGCCCTCGCCGCCCTCGCCGCCCTCGCCGCCCTCGCCGCCCTCGCCGCCCTCGCCGCCCTCGCCGCCCTCGCCGCCCTCGCCCCTCGCCGCCCCCGCCGCCCTCGCCGCCCTCGCCGCCCCCGCCGCCCTCGCCGCCCTCGCCGCCCTCGCCGCCCTCGCCGCCCTCGCCGCCCTCGCCGCCCTCGCCGCCCTCGCCGCCCTCGCCGCCCTCGCCGCCCTCGCCGCCCTCGCCGCCCTCGCCGCCCTCGCCGCCCTCGCCGCCCCGGCTCCCCTCCGCGCGAGGGAGGAGCAGGTGAATGACGTGACGGGACCTTGGCGTATAACTCGCGGCGCGTGCGGCTGCGGGCATGGGTGGAGGACTGAGCTGTCCCGTTCCCAGCAGGGCGCCGGCGGACCACGTGACACACGCCGCCAGTCCCTGTTCCAGCAACTTGCTAGAGCCACTTGCTCCTGCTGGTATAGTTTGAGCCTGTTGCTGATTTATAAAATCATTGACGCATTAACATCGACTTCTTGAAGACGCTGTTTTTTAAAATATTTTTTTTGTTTTCGTTATTTTATGAGGTCGATATATGTGAAATGAGAAATGCCCATCCTCTATAATCATTCACAGATATTCGTAAATTGAATATTCTTCACACCGAAGTGACGGAGGGTAAAATGTAAATAAAATTGTTTTTTTGTCAGTAAAGAAGCCTCAATATTGTTTTTCATTATCGAATCAGATAAGCCAAGTTTGTCTTGATGAGTCTTGGACTGTTTTGTCACTTAAATATCAATTACAAATTAATAAACGATATCACTTTCAAATTAAATTCTTCCCCCGCGAACTTCAATAATTACTAATTGAGTCTTAAAGACATTGATGTTTAAGAATGTCGATATTTTGTGCGTGATGTTTTAATTTTGAGCATCGTTGTTTGGAAGCATCGATGTTTTGTTTCCGATGTCGCACTCCTAATTCAAATGCAGTTTCCAATTTCAGTTCTTGATTCTGGAAGTTCCTAGCGCCGGTTTTTGATTCAACCTTGGAAATCCCAGCTCCAGTTGCTGCCCCAACGCGTTTCCAGAGCTGGTATCTTATCCAGTTCCAGTTTTCTGCTCTTACATTTACGACAGCAAGATTCAAAGTTAGTTGCTGATCGGAGCTTATGTTTTCAATGACAATTTGTGCTCCAGCTACAGGTACATCATAATTCAAAAAGTTGATTACCGGATCCAATTAAAAATATTGGTTTGCGGCAAAGGTCTGTCCGTCCGTCCATCTACCCGTACGTCTGTGAATTTACTAGCGGCTAACCTTTGGCAAGGTTTCAACCAAAGTTGATTTCCCGATCGATTATACCGGGAGCGGTAGCTCAGTGCATCAACTGATGTCACTGCAGCGCCTCTGACCGGGAGGTCCTGGGTTACAATCCCCACGGCGGCATGATTTTCGACACTAGCTTTTCAGGTCGAATTCAGTCGCTGTCTGGAGGAGAATTCTAGCGGCCGGCTGCTCTGATCGGTTTTCCGTGGTTTCTCCGATCAACACCAGGCGAATGCCGGAGCAGTACCCTAACAAACGGGCCACGGACCGCGCGCGATCTGTCCTTCCTCTTCCTTGTCCTATCCTCTCCCCTTACACAAACACTTACACTAACATGCACTACACTACCACATTCTAGGAGACCGTTCGGGAGCTTAGAGCTTGTCCCGGCTGGGGCGATGCCCCGCTGGTGGGAGAGTACTGGTTAGGGGGAAACCCCACCAGGGTCGGCGCCGGATCTCGCCATCCAGTGGGGGAAGATCACTGCCATTTTCCGGGGAAAACATGCACTACACTAACGAGACTAATGACCTAAGTAGTTGACGTGCCTGGTAACAAGAACAAATCAGTCAATCAATCAACCGATCGATCTGGCTGAAGTTCCAGTTCCTTAGATTTGATTCCGATATTCTTCTTTTGAGGGTTACTATACGAGAAGTCCCAACGATATTTTCAATATTTTCTCAAGAAGGACTTGAACTTTTTTTTACACTTTTCACAGTTAGAATAATGAGCTGCAGTAAAACTGCCACTGTTCCAATTTTCGTTGGATTTCAAGTATTTTCGGAAATTGCGCAAGTTTAATTTTTTTAGTTTTCCTACATCTACAATATTGAGAATAGAGCTATTTCTTATTAATAATATATATTCTTTAAAAAAATTATCTTCAAATAAGGCCATGCACAATTTTTTCAAAATATTAATATTTTTCTAGTAGTTTTGCGTGGAAGAAAGGTAATTTTAAAACCCACATTTTCAAGGAAACTACTCCAATTTGTATCTTTAAACTTATTGAATTAATAGAGCTAACAGCATTGAATAACATAACATGGTTATTTTGATGCAATATTTTTCAAAAATTACACAAATGTTCAAATAGTGTGATAATATTATGAAATCGCTACAAATAATGCGAGAAAGTAGGTGCTGTTGTATCATGGCTAATATATTTTTGTTTCCCAGAACAATGCACTATTGCAACATATCACCTTGCTTCGGAATCATTTCGTTATTGGCATTAACGAACACGCCCTTATTCATGGACAACTCTCCATCTTTCACTGTTGTTCGACCAGTTACGAATTTGTGGCATTTCCTCGCTTATTTAAGGAACATTTCCCATCCCCTTGACAGGCATTAAACCAATCTGTGAATGCCCCACTTGTGTTCTTAATTCTTGCAAAAGTAAATGACGGCGCATTTAATTGGAAATTAAATCAGTAATCAAAAATTTGAACTGATATGTTTCAATTTTAAGTAAGTTAATAAAAAAGTTACTACCATAAATTTATATCTCCCATGAATTTTATGAGGTAGCGCCTCATGAAATATTTTTTAAATCTCGAGCTCTAAAACATGTCATGAAGAGTGGCTGAAAATATCAGCGGGTACCCTTTAAACCAGCGGTCGTGTCAGAAATGAAACTTGTATGGAAGAACTCCTGATTATTACATTGCGACTCTTCCACACTGATAAATGCAAATTGAGAAGTTATGTCATTACGACGTCGTATCTCGCAGACATCACTTTAAAGAATAATTTCCCATTTTCTTCCACTGGCTTGAAAGCCTGTTCTACCTTCACTTACTCATGAAATTTACGTGAATTTTCTCTTGTAGGTTATTCCTCCTTCCAGTTAACATCAATAAGCTTCCTTTACTCATTTATCATTCAAGAGTTTTGAATGGCGGAATATATTTTTCTTTACTCTTCTTCTAGAATTCAGTGGGAAATACAGTTATTCAAATAATCGTTTCCATGTTGTCGCGGCAGGAAGTATTATTCCGAAGGACAACATGGATAAGAGACCAAAATTATTGCTTATTTGTCCTTGAAAATAGATTTTATTACATGGGAGCTTTCTTTTTCTTTTTTTCAAATTCAAGTAGTATATGACTTAGTGTAGGGATCACAGAATTTTGAAAATGTGCACACAATTCACTTTTCCCCATAGCACGTCATACGCAGTTTTAACTGTTTTTTGACGTAAAATAAAATAAATAAAATACTCTTTCTCTCAGACATTTAAATATTTTCTCATTTATAAGAGTATCAGCTTGAAGAAAATATCTCACGTCATAATTATTAGACGTGATCGCCCAAGTGCATTAAAAATACCTCCTCAAACTGCTTCTAAAGTAATCAAAAATGTATTTTGTTTATGCAATCAAAACTTTTGGTCGTAAAAGTTATTTATTTAATATTTAAATAATGTAGTACCTCTAAACGGATTAAAAAATGCCGAATTCTTTCATGAAGTAGGAAAATTGCAATCTTCTATTTTCCTCACACCGGTGTCTCTCACATCTTCCTCCGTGATTGCAGCAAGACTCAAGAAATACACAGAAATTACTACATGAACATGATCAACACAACTTAATTTCGATCCGAATCGTTAAACGTTTCGAATTCCAGGATCTTCCTATTTCTTGCATTTTTGAAACCTTTATATATTAATCAAAATTATTAAATTGCGAAAAAGAGTATAAGGTTAATTATGCGTAACAATCAATTGAATTGAACTAATTTAACATTTTTTCTTAATTAAACAACCTTCTATTAAAAGGAAATGTTCCATGGTAGGACATTTTTTCAAGAATTGTTCTATTTGTTGAGATATATTTTTACTACAAACATATTTGTTCTATTAAAAATATAAGCGTGAGAGAATATAAATACATGAAAGCTTAAGGAAATCTTTATCGAACTTCTTATATTGTATGTAATAAAATGAAAAATATATTCTCTGAAACTTGGGAGATGAAGAAAAGATGTAAGATGATTTACAAAAATATTCCGAGAACGTTTCTGTATCATGCATCATTTTTCCAGATTCTAATACTTTAAGATTTTAAATGTTTCCAAAAACATAGATATTCCAATTATTCTGGTTTTCCAACATATCTTACGCAAAAGAAAATTTCTATGAATCATAGATGTTGAGATCCTAAAGTTCAGACTACAATTTTGTGATTCATGTAAATAAATTTATTTTAGACTCCAGAAATGATTGGTAAATTTTCTTACAGGAGTTTACCCAAGACGTGGCTGAGCAGAACATAGTATCCTGGCATGAATTTCAATTATTCCTACAACGTCTATCATATCCCTTGAAGGAAAGCTGACATGGACTTTGACGCGATTAAAAAAAACACAATCGTCGGCAAACGTTTAACCACTTTCACCCGCCCTACAATTTTTAATTCACCAAATTGAGAGGTATGAGGTCACTCTTTCTCTGGACATCCCAATTTTAAATTTGAAACAATTTGCTTTTCAATGAACAATATATTTGCAAACTATATATTTGTAAGAATCTATGAATATATTTTCTTTTGAATTATTGTCAGAACAAGTTTTTAAACATTTAATGTATTATTTTATAAATATCTTATCTTATTCTTGAACATTCACGTCTTGTCACACGACAGCCATTGAGTCGTGTGCAATTATAATGTCAATTGTATTGTATTCTAGTATCTTTATTCATTCTTAATAAGACGCAACCACAGATTACGCAATACGATGCAATTCGTTCTTGCCGCAGTGGCACTCACAGAGTTTCAGAACGGCCACCTACGCCTTCGGCGCAGCGACAACACCCCAGTTCTTCATTTATTTATTGGATTTTTTTGGTCGCAAAACAATAAAAACTGTGTATGACGTATGGGGGAGAAGATTATCTGCGCACGTATTCTTGAGTACCAGATTTTCATCTCAACATTTTAACGATAGTTGAAAGATGAATGAAAGCTAAAACTACAACAACAACAACAACAACAACAACAATAATAATAATAATAATAATAATAATAATAATAATAATAATAATAATAATAATAATAATAATAGATATACATGCATTGTGATCAGAACAAAATCATCAGCCTGGAACCGAAACGATGCATCAGAAGTACCTACGGATGCAAAGAACAGTTGGCTGTCAACAGCATAATCATAAAACAAGCTGAGGCAAAAAGCCGAAACTTGAGCATGTGCTACATCGACTATAGAAAGGGCGTTTGTTTCGGCACCCCATGACTGGCTGATACACATGTTGAAAATATATAAAACAAATACAAAGGTTGTAAACCTGCTCGTTGCCTTAATGGAAAACTAGCGTACAGAGTTTCATTTGGAGAATTGAACATTTAAGATTGACATTCGTGGAGGAATATTTCAAGGCGATTCATTGAGCCCTCCATAGTTTCGTTTAGCTATAAACCCCCATCACAGCTTCTAAACAAGGAATGTCTAAGGCAATTTACTGTTTATGGATGATCTTAAACTGTTTGCTGAGAGCCAAAACCACCTGAAAGCGCTGATGTATGTGACGCTGGTATTTAATGAAGACATTGCTATTCCCTTTGGATTCGATAAATGTGCCGAAATACACCTGAAAACGGTAAATTGGTCAAAGTACCTGATGAAACTTGTGATTTTCTACAGCTTTTGTACCACGACACTTATAAATACCTTGGTATCCAACAAAATAGAAGAGTGAATCATACAAATATGAAATCGATATTCAAGAAAAGGTACAAATCAAGAATCACAAAGTTAATGAACAAAAAATTGTATTCAAGGAATATAATAAGTGCTATTAATACCTATGCTGTCCCAGCAATGACATATTCCTTTGGTATTTTGAAATATTCAGATACAGACCTTCGAGAACTGGATACGCTTAATCAAATCACCCTCACAAAATTCAGAATACATTATCCTAATAGCGTCGCTGAAAGGCTATATCTACCCAGAAACCAAGGAGATAGAAGTCTGTTCAATATCTTCAATCTTTGCAGGTCACAAGAAAAGAAAATGCGAATGTACTGGCAAGAAAGGAAAATGTATGTAGTGACGGCGGATGCAAACTATTCAGCTCTAAATCTCCAGAAGACTGAAACCAACACTGAAAGTAGTCTCAGATAAGTAACATGCAAACAGATTGGAAGAACAAGACCATGGAAAATATCTTATCATGTTCATGGAAAATATCTTAATCTCTTAAATAGCCCTTTAGTTGATAAAGTCCCTTCTCTCCTGTGGTTAAAAATGGGATATTTATTTTCTGAAACTGAAGGTTTTATAATAGCAATTCAAGATGGGGTAATAAAAATAAGCAATTATGATGAACACATACTGAAGGGCAGTTTAAAAGATGTCTGTAGAATGTGTAATCAACCAAATGAGACCATCGACCATGTGATTGCAGGATGCCCAGTTCCTGCCAACACTACATATCTAGGAAGGCACAATCAAGTAGCTAAAATAATCCATAGACAATTGTCATTTAATTATAGACTAATTGAGAACCCTCTACCATTTTACAAATACTCACTTTCACCAGTTATAGAAAATAATGAAATAGTACTCCACTGGGTTAAGGCTATTGTCACTGTTAAAACTGTGAATTATAATCGCCCGGACATAGTAGTTATCAATATGTTTAAAAGTACGCAACAATCATAGATATAGGCCGTCCACTAACAAACAATCTAAATGAGACAGAATCAGAAAAGATTTCTAAATACCAGAATTTGGCAGTAGAAATCCAACATGGTTGGCAACTAATGTTGAAATAGTGCCAATTATCATCTCAGCCACAGGAGTGGTGACCGATTTGCCTCAAGTCTTACAAAAATAGGATTATCAAAAGGAATTTGCATAACCATCCACAAAGCTTCAATCTTGCAGACTTGCCATATTGTGCGAAAATTTTTAAATTGAACGACGGACAAAGATGAATTTCTCCTCCCTCTTTCCTCAGATCTGTCATAACCAGTTGCATCTGCCACAGCCTAAGTCGTATGAATGGTTCTCAATGCTTACTGAAAAAGAAAGGAACACAATAATAATAATAATAATAATAATAATAATAATAATAATAATAATAATAATAATAATAATAATAATAATACAATTTAAAAAAGCGCGAGATTAGTAACATTTGAAAAGCTACACCATTTCGTTCTCGAGTTATAGAAAAACTATTTGCAACGGTAAACGAACTGCAGATTTGATTTTTCTGCATTACTAACAATATAGTAACTCACCCTCAGCTCTACTCCTACCACTACAAGCAAAAGGAGAGCTCAATAAAACGTGTGCATAGTGAGCTTGGAATTATTGTTTATTACAATCAATTCATTATATTAACTTTCCAAGCCTTACCAAAATTCTCAGTTTTAATTTTCTACATGCTCATACATCTATTGTTAAAGTTATACTTTAATATAACTCAAAGCCTCAAATTATACACAACCAAAGCCAATCGTCTTTCGCTGAAATTTCCAACTGCCACGAATCGTTTTCGCCCAATCCACTGCCGTTACTGACTGACTGTCAGTAACATGAGCACGCTCTTGCCGGTCGGATGCGTGTCTGTTGCTTGAGCTCTTACGAGAATGTAGATATTCGAATAATCGTTTTCCATTTCATCGCGGTAGTGAGTCGATTCCTTCATGTAAAGAACTGGTGATAATAACCTTCTCCTGAATGCCTTTGCAAATTGTTTTTATTATACAATAGCGAATATTTTCATATCAATACTTGCCAAAAACGCTCGTTACTACATGAATCCATAATTTTACGTAATATGTATTTGAGTTAGAACAGACCTTCTTCACAAATCATGTCAATATACTGCTATTACTTGTAAAGTGCGAGTGTAAAGCATTTATTTAACATGTGTATAGTGTAAATGCATACACAGCAAAGTCACTGTCAGTTAGTTACAAAATGACTGTATTGGAATTGCACTTCCATGTCTTACGCAATGTCTCGTGGGGGTTGTTTAAACTCATGAACGTTGGAAGTTTGTGGCAAATACTGGTTTATCTGCAATCATGTGATCACTCGGACCCAGCACGAGTGCATTTCTCATATCGTAACGTGCATACTGACGTCCACTGCTAATGAACAGCAACACTCATGCCACGTACTGTAGTGAGTAATGCATCGCTCGCCGCGCTGTTTCTAACAATTCAACTGTTAGCTCTCAACTATACAGTGAACGTTCGAGGTATCAGCTTTCCCTTGTCCAACTCCGCTCTCCCAACGATCTCGCAGTTTCGAGGGTCAACAGGAAGTCCTGCCCAGATGTCTGCCGTCATCGCGAGCTCTTCTGATGCGTGTGTTTTATCACGCAAGTGAATTCCACGCTGACAATGACCAGAATTATAGTTTTTCCTCTTTCCGCAAGTCATATATTCATTGCCATTTGTGTGTGTATGTTCAATGCATATTATTGTATATTCTTTTCAGTAATTCCATAACAATTGACATTTTTCTGGGATATTTTCAGTTTATTTTCTAACGTACATTTGATCATGGCGCATTAATATCATTTTAAATCTTAATAACACCTACTTTTTTTCAAATTATATATACAATTACACTATGTGATCAAAAGTATCCGGACACTTGGCTGAAACGGACGTACAAGTTCGTGGCACCTTCATCGGTAAAGCTGGAAGTCAATATGGTGTTGGCCCACCCTTAGCCTTGATGACGGCGTTCACACTCGCAGGCATACTTTCAATCAGATACGAGAAGATGTCTTGGGGAATAGCAGCCCATTATTCACGGAGTGCTGCACTGAGTAGAGGTATCGATGTCGGTCCGTGAGGCCTAGCACGAAGTCGGCGTTCCAAGACTTCCCAAAGGTGTTCTATAGGATTCAAGTCGGGTCTCGGCAGGCCAGTCCATTACAGGGATTTTATTGTCGTGAAACCACGCCGCCACAGCCCGTGCAATCTGAACAGGTGCTCGATCGTGTTGAAAGATACAATCGCCATCCCCAAAGTTCTCTTCAACAGTGGGATGCAAGAAGGTGCTTACGATATATAAATGTAGGTCTGTGCTGTGATAGTGCAACGCACAACAACAAGGGGTCCAAGCCCCTTCCAGGAAAAACACGCCCACACCATGCAACCATCACCTCCGAATTTCACTGTTGGCAGTACACACGCTGGGAGATGACGTTCACCAGGCGTTCGCCATAGCCACACCCTGCCATCGGATAACCACGTTGTGTAGCGTGATTCGTCACTCCACATAACGTTTTGCCACTGTTCAATCGTGTAATGTTGACGCTCCTTACACCACGCGAAGTGGCGTTTGGCATTTTCGTGCGTGATGTGTGGCTTATGAGCAGTCGCTCGACCAAGAAATCCAAGGTTTTTCACCTCACGCCTGTCATAGTACTTCGAGTGGATCCTGATGCAGTTTGGAATTCCTGTGTGATGGTCTGGATAGATGTCTGCTTATTACGCTTTACGACTCTATTCACATGTCGGCGGTCTCTGTCAGTTAACAGACGAGGTGGGCCTGTACGCTTTTGTGCTATACATGCCTCACTTCACCATCACATCAGAAATAGTTGACCTAGGGATGTTTAAGAGTGTAGAAATTTCGCGTACAGACTTCTGACATAAATGACGGCCAATCACCTGACCACGTGCGAAGTCCGTGAGGTCCAAGGAGCGCCCCATTCTGATGTTGCACGATGTACAATGACTACTGAGGTCGCGGGGAATGCGTACCTGAAGGTAGGTGGCAGCACAATTCACCTAAGATGAAAAACATATGTTTTTGGGAGGTGTCCGGATACGTTTGATCACATAATGTACCTTCACAAGGGATTTCAATCTTGGCCAAACAATTAAATTATGTAATAAGTTATTCAGATCATTTATGCTTCTTGAATCAATGTCTGCATTCTGAATCTTCCTATCCCTTCAGTTATCCCTCGTTATCCCGCCAGAGTATTATATGTTTGTATTTCTGAAACACACAGCATGTATGTCAAACAATTCACAGACTCCTAGCTCCTGAAATTACGTTGAATATTATTTTTGACTCATTCGTTAAAGTAGCTGATTTTCAACTGATAATAGTCCGAAGAGTTGAGGTTCGAACTAAGCTGATAAAAACATTTCCCGGACTCGTTCGGTAAAAATGTGATGCGCAGTAATATGCAAACCACGGTACAGCACTGTCCGATCCTTGCACAATTACCGATCCTTGGTGGCAAATACACAAGACAACACTGTTATTTTTTCATTTCGTTGGATCTCTTAAACAACTCGTCTCTTTAGCCCCTTGAGCGTATATTGGAGTGATCATTCGTTAGTTACTTGTTCTTTGTTTCATTTCGTCGCAGCCAGTTTGCCAGATGCCTTTTATCCCTTCGGCCAGGGGCTCGGCGCCATTACTAACCGAGGTTCCAAGACGATCGCACATCCGGGAATTCGTTGTGTCTCGAATTGCCTAACTTCCCTGACTTCACGGAGCGTAGACAACAGTGGCGAATTCTCCGATACAACGCGTATATCGCCGGTATACCTAGTAATTCGGAGTGTATATGAAATATTTCATAACTTTAGTAATCCTTTAAAAAGTTATTGAGATTTTGAAAACTTCAGAACAGATGCTAAAAAGTAACTCTCTTTTGCTACCGAGAGCCAGTCAGTCTTCCGCATCCGTAAGCGCTAAGAAGTGCGTTAGAGTGACAAGTTTATAACATTTCTTAATGCTGTCCATAGAATTCGCTTGCGCAGGAGAAGGTACCGCATGTCAGCCGCTATAGCCAACCACTCATCGTGTTTCAAGGGCGGGGAGAGCGGAGGATGCGCCTCTGGACGATCGTTAGGCACCGCAAAATATTGTGGTGAAAAGTCCTTCTCTGGTCGTACTTGTGCTTTGGTGAAAATGGAGTATTTTAATGACCTTAGAAGTTAGTGATTTGAGAAATTGTCCTATAGAACAATTATTAAGAACGGAATTTCATATTATTGGGATTTCAGAATACCTCAAAATAAAGGACAACGGTAAATGAAGCTTCCATAAAGTGTAGTATACTTGACATTATGTTCAGGATTCGTCATTGATAGATAATGATCGGCTAATGACGCCGGCTTATTGGTTAAGGGACTAACATCGTTTACATTTCGTTACTAGGAAATGTGTTGTATGTACATCTGTAGAAAATATCTATACTCAGGTTATGAGAGTACAGAAAGAGGTAAGTGTAGAGAACTTTAAGTGAGTGTACAGAAACCTGAACGCACATGGGTTGAAATATGAATGTTTTGGACTCATTTTCCAACCTCATCTCCGCTGCCCCTTCCCTCTGCTTGTAAATACATCGACCAAGTACCTTCACATAATGGCCTTTAAACTTAAACTACTTTTACATTACTGAAATTATCTCTCATACACAGCTCAATTACAGGGTGTTTTTTCCAAAGTTTTTTTAACAAAAGCTTTTTTTTACAAAAAAGTATTCCTAATTGTCAATTAATTAATCTACCTTTTCATCCTAGATCAACTTTATTTCAGATGACACAGGTGTCCTCTTCACATAATGGAATGCATTTCTTCGGAATTATTGGCTCGACAACCCATAGCGTCTTCATGATTGATGAACAATTGCCACCGACGTTATCCTCATGCACAAATTCAACTCCAGCACCAATCCACACATCCTTCCTCACCCACTAAGCCTTTCTTGGGTTCCTTTCGAACCTGCACATGAAACCGAAATAACCTCAAAAGAAACGCCGGCGCCCCTCCTCACTTCCACCCTCGCCCGGATGTCAATATTTCAAGCGAGAGAAGTTCTCGCGAAGTGCTGCCTTATAATGCCTTTATGTACGATATGACGATGATCGCGGTTCTATGCATATAGATTTCCGATTCCCGACGCCTCCCATCCCCACCTCCCCCTCTCGATCCCCCTCCCATCCCCACCCTCTGCCCCGTTCCCAGCCAATATCGCGTGCATCGGCGTCACCTCGCCGCGCCGCGTTCCTTAATTGAGGTTTCGTGGAGTATGCGTCCTCATGTTTGTTTCATCAGGCGATCTGCATAGCCTCCCCCTCCACATTCATCAAAACCTCTCAGTTCCATCTCCCCCTCTTCTTCCCCTATCTCCGCCTCCTCTTCCACTCCCCTCTTCCTCGCCCTCAGCCTCTTCTCCCATCCTCCCCTGTTCCCCTACCCTTCTCCCATACCCTCCTCCCCTGCTCTCCTCACCAACCTTTGCTCCCCTCCCCTCCTCCCCTGCTCTCCTCACCAACCCCTGCTCCCCTCCCCTCCCCCACTTCTATCCTCCCCTGCCCCCATCCCATCATCCCCTTCTATCCTCCCCTCTCCTCCCCCTGCCTTCCCCCCTCATCCTCCCGTCCCATCCTCCCATTCCCATTCTTCCCTCCCTCCATCCCCTCCCATCCAACCCTCCCATCTTCTTCTCCCATTCCTTCTTCCATCCTCCCTTCCCATCCTCCCCTCCAATCCTCCCCCTCCATCCTCCCCTACCATCCTCCCCTACCATCCTCCCCTACCATCCTCCCTTACCATCCTCCCCTACCATCCTTCTCTCCCCTCCCCTCCACTCCTCTTCCCCATCCTCCCCTCTTCCCTCCCCTTCTCCCTTCCCATCCTCCCCTCGCGCCCTCCCCTGCCATCCTCCCCTCCCAGCCCGCTCTCATTCTCATTTCCATCCTTACAAACATATCCTCCTCTCCTATCCTACCCTCCCATCCTTTTCTCCCTCCCTTCCATTTCTTTCTCTTCCTAACCCTCTTCCTCCTCCATTATTCTCCAATCTCCCCCTTTCCCCTCTCCCTTCGTCTTCGCATATTTTCCTTTCCTCCCTTCGCGCATCGCCCCGCACCTTTTCCTCAACATGTCACCCAACTACCAGCGTGCGTTCTTCGTCCAGACGAAGAGGGATTCCTCCATTTATTGGGTCCCCAAGGCGCTTTCTCCCTCGCCCCCTCCCCGTCCCTCGCGCCGCCAGATCACGTGTACTGCCACTGCGGTGGGGGCTCTTCAATAAAGCCTTGACATGGGGTCAAAGGAAATATATGATTGAAATCCGTTTGCGGGAAAGTTCGATGTATTGTGTGATGGTCGTGCGAGGCATTGGAGAAGGGTAAGTATAGGCCGCTAAACTAATTAGTACTTATGAGTGTACTCAATATGTTTACTTATTACAACACGAGATAAGGCATTCACAACTTTTATTAAGAAATCGATGCTGCAAATTGCAGAAAACGACTGCAACCATCAATTGTTTTTGTTCGACTCAACGTCTTATTTGGAACAAACGCCGCTTTCAGTTCCACCAGAGCATAGACTACATATGAAAATCTATATCTCGCGTATAGTTTTAAAAACCAATTCCTTTGTACCTCTTTTTAGGTGGAGGGGGGAAATTTGAAACCATCAGTATCTTGTCGCCATGGTTGTCCCTGACGTGAGAGTGCGTTTCCACCAAAACAGAAGTTGCTTCATTGCAGCCATAAGAGGCTATCTACAGAGTGGAGGAGTAGTGTCTGCATCGAGCAGATTTATCCCGATTGATTGGTTCTTTAATGTTTTTGGGCGCGTCAACAACTAATAGTCGTGAATCTGTAGTGCATGTTATATCCAGGGTGGTGGTGGTGTACCTCCCTCGCTGCAAAGTGTGATTCGGCGCCGACCTACACGTCGGCTTACGAGGTTTCGCTCTCTGGATATATTCTGCAGCGAGGCACCACCGAAGCTGAGATAAGCTATCACGGTGTGTGTAAGGGGAGAGGAAGGGATGATCGCGTGCCCGGTTTGATAGGGTACTCCTCCGGTACACGCATGGTATTGAAGGGAGAAATCACTGAAAACTACCAATCAGGGCTGAAGGTAGCGGCCGCTAGAATTCTCCTCCAGGAAGAAGGGTGAATTCGACCTAGCTATGTAAGTAGTGTCGAAAACTCACATCTAACGTGTCAGTACTCGAATACTAGAACATCTCTGTCAGCAACGCTGCAGACATGACGGTAAGTATTGAAGTTAGCATCTGATGATGGAAAGTAGCAAAAAACGTGGTAAAAATTGTGGAAAGTTGCCCAAACACAGTTGCAACCAACTGGATAGTGCAGTCATGGCAGTTTACCACTGTAAATGTGTATGAATTACAGATTATAGCGCCTGATGACGCTGACAAAAGATCTGACGACAATGCCGTGAACGTTGTTGAGGAAGTCAGGAAATACGAAACAGTTTCAAAACTTAAGTAGAATAAACATTGTGCTGTTCTGGAAACGAACGATGTGCATGGGAGCTCATTAAAGTAGTGCATGAGATGATAGAGGAATAGGGTTTAGACATACTGATATAAAGAACATATATTAACTTGTGTCCTGAGCGGTACGTATCATGGCATTATTTTCAGCCGTGTCAATTGTAACAAGTGCCTATTCAGAAAATGTAACCATTTGCTATTTCTATAATCGACTGGCACAATTTCATACCAAACAGAAAGATGTGCAGAAGAAGTCTGTAGAGAAATGAAAAAAATGCGAACCTTGCAAAATGGAAAAAAGACTTTCTAAATATTTTTGTAAAAATATGATATATAAATTTGTTTAGAACATGTCAAAATAAATTGTGGAAATTGTACTTAATATTATTATGTAGGATAATAAGATGTTTAATGATTTTTGCGTGTACTTTGTCAATTTTTACCTTTCTCACCATATGTATGCACACATGAAGATCCGTAAGTGTAAGTGTATTGTATGATTTTTCCTCGCCAGGGGACAGTGATCTTCCTCCGCTGGTTGGCGAGATCCGACGGCGACCTACCGTCTTCTACCACGTTTTTCCTCAACGAGGTATATCTCACATGTGGGGTACCGCTCCAGCCGGGACAAGCTTTAAGCTCCTGACCGCTCTCCCGGCATGTTAGGTAGTGTAGTGCATGATAGCGTAATTGTGTGTAAGTAAGGGATGATCAAAGTCCAAGGAAGACGAAGGAAAGATCGCGCGCGGTCCGTGGTCCGTTTGCGATGGTACTGCTCTGGTGAATATCTCGTGATGATCGGAGAAACTACGGAAAACTACCGATCACAACGTCACAGCCGATAGAATGCTACTCCAGACAGCGGCTGAATTCGACCTAGCTGTATAGCTGGTGTAGAAATTCCTGCCATCGTTGGGACTCGAACCCTGGGGCTCTGTGGCACTGCAGTGAAATCAGTTGGTGCCGTGAGACACCTAAGCATGTATTACCTCTATTCGTTTTTAAATAAAATTTGAAACATTCAATTGTTAACTATTAGTTTATTATTTTTATCTACAAAATTACTGAACGGTCAGCTAATCGAAAGTTGCTACAGATTAGATAATTGTTATTTACCGATGACCCTGAAAGCGGTACACAATATTTTTGTACACAACAAATCAGCGCTTGAACACTTGTGTTGCAAATTCCCCATTGGAATCCGAAAATAAATCCTCTCAGAATTTCGTTTCCTCAACGCATGTGTACGTTTCAGTTCTACTATACGGATGCCATTAGTGTTGGGCATGTAGGAGCCGTCCTTTGCCCACGGACGAATCGTTTGAGACAGGAGACTCTCAAAAGAACCATTGAGAAAGTAAACAGTACTGAGAAGGGTAATTTTAAGAATTTGTTTAATGCACTTGACTCGTTTGTGGTGCGATACCAGTTTCTCCTAACAGGAGTACTTCATTTTATGTGAGAGTTGCAGAGCAAGAGGGGAAACAAGCATTGGGTTAGCCAGGATTATGGTTGGAGTGATTCGATTAGGAACATGTTACGTCTGATAGGATAGCGCAACCATTCGTGACGTGTAGGTTTATGTAAATTAAACATGGTTTTGAACGTTCCAGTGCAATTATTACCATATATTCAAACTTAGGAATAATTGTGTTATATTTTGGATAAATTTGGTATATTGTTTTATGAAAGATTTTTAAATAAGATGATACTTGGTTTCGTAAATGTAATAAATACAACACAATGCCTCGATGAATATCGAGAGAAAAACAGTGATAATCATACTATGAGAATAAATATAACTTAAATGCAATACATGTAAGCAAAACGTAGTGGCATTTATATATTAAGCCCCAGCCGAGCCGGCCGGGACAAGCGCTAAGCTCCCGAAAGATGTAATGTAGTGCATGTTAGTGTGTGTAACGGGAGAGGATAGGACAAGGAAGAGGAAGGAAAGATCGCGCGGTCCTTGGTCCGTTTGGTAGGGTACTGCTCCGGCATGCGCCTGGTGTTGATCGCAGAAACCACGGAAAACTACCGATCAGAGCAGCCGGCCGCTAGAATTCTCCTCCAGACAGCGACTGAATTCGACCTAGCTGAAAAGCTAGTGTCGAAAATCCTGTCGCCGTAAGGACTCGAACCAAGGACCTCCGGGTCAGAGGCGCTGCAGTGACATCAGTTCATGCACTGAGCTACCGCTCCCGGTAAAATTAGCACGGGTTCTGGTAGTACAATATATCAATTAAACTAGTGGTGCTAAAACAGCACGTACTTTCTCGTCCGTATTTTCACGCAACATTACGCGAAAAGTACTCAAAATTTCGAAAAATTGTACATGACCTGATTTTAAAATAAATACTTAAGGAAATATTTCGTTAACGGAAAATTTTCTATTTTCATAATGTAGGAAGACTCCGAAAAAATTTTGAACGTTTGAAGTTTTCCAAAGATCACGATTTTCTACGAACATGAGACATACACCATTCTTCTTAATGACCTTCACACTTTCCAACAACAAAACTTAATCACAAACGATGGGGCCATTTGTTTGAATATTTTGAAAATGTCCCAGGGGCTTCATGTGAAGTATTAAAATATCGAATTAAAATGTGGGTGCCGGCCCGGTGGCCGAGATCGCTAAGGCTGTAGTGTCGTAGTGATCTCGGACCGAAGGATCGCGGGTTCGAGTCCCGCCTCGGGCATGGTTGTATTTGTGTTCGTCCTTTCACCCCTTATCATCAATCACCATATCGTTTCATCCACATAGTTACCATACCGTTAACAGCAATAGTGGTCGCTAATGACCTAAGATGTTGATGCGACCTTAAATAACAAAAAAAAATCGGTTTCAAATTCAAGGGGTTGCGACATCAAACAGATCGATTGGGGAATATCAATTTTGCAGAAAATCGGCTGAAAGTTTTAGCCAGACGGATGTACGTTGAACGGATGAACGTTGTTCACAGACGGATGAACAGACGTTTTGCCGTCATTCGGATTTTTGGGATCAAGGACCTACAAAATATGGATTCTGGCTACACCACAGGATAGAGGATATTTCCCTAAATTAAATAAATGGATTCATCCAATTGTTCGTTACCAGTGCCCTGTAACAAGGTTTTTCTACTGTAAATTCGCCATTTTATCGCGCAGCATTACACACTTTTTTCTCTATTACGTAGCGAGAAAGTTAAATTTAGAACCTAGCCTCAATAAATTATTCATTAGTTAAGAGAAAAAACAGATATTTTTTTCAATTCATTCCCAAAAATATTTTTCAAATGTTTATTATCTGTACGTACTCACCAAGGATACCAACATTAATGTAGAAAT
Organism: Teleogryllus occipitalis; assembly: GCA_011170035.1. NCBI lineage: Eukaryota > Metazoa > Arthropoda > Insecta > Orthoptera > Gryllidae > Teleogryllus > Teleogryllus occipitalis. The sequence goes on along the minus strand of BLKR01002285.1, from coordinate 139,964 downwards.
GGCAGGAAATTTTATTTCCTATCATTTCCACCTTCCCTATACCGATCAGGTTTTTCGTCCAGTTTCCCTGATCTTTTGAGCAAATGCTGAGATGATCCCTCATGTTTCTTCATAATATAAATGTAATTTCATTATGTGTGCACGTCTTCTAGAATTCAATGGGAAATATAGTTATTCAAATGATCTTTCTCTATGCTGTCGCGGCAGGAAGAATCACGAAGGACATGATAAGGGATACGAGTCCAAATCCATAGCTGATTTACCCTCGAAAATATGCTAGAATATCGGAGGGCATATTTTGTTAACAATCCTTGCAAACAACGCTCATTTCTTTTTGTATTCAACATTCAACTAGTTTTTGACTTAGGGTATGGATCCCAGAATTAAGAAAAAGTGCAAAGAATTCACTTCTTACCATAGCCCGTTGCACACAGTTTTTAACTCTCTTTGGCGTAAAAATAAATAAATAGATTAAGTGTTCATTAAGTTAAATGTTAGCCACCAAAACACACTAAAGTGTGTAAAACCAACACATATGTAAACCGTACTCTGACACACCGTCAGATGTGTAATATTCAAGCAAACCATAAATAAATAATGTACTATAATAACATAAATAAGAACAATTTAAGCACTTATATAGTAAAACAAATAAGAATAAAACATGGCAACGAGATTTGATGACAAAATATGATAACCAGACATGTTCGCTCCCGTGTAACAGAAATTATTTTGCATTGGAAAACAAGCTACAGAACTGATTTAGTAATAGTAGTAACGTCGAAATAACCAATCCATTTGCACCTCCCGTTTCCAGCTAAATGAGTATTAAAGAAATCGTGCGGGATATATACTACATACTAAGTGGAACTAGACAAAACATGAGATCACAGGAAAACTAAAAACAGTACCAACAGTACTCAAAATGTAATCATCCCTACCATCGTACCAAATATATTTTTGATTACCAGAATGTATGTTTTTGTCACTATCGTCAAACAATAAGTACTAATTCTAAATCCATATTGAATGAATGAATCACTAGATTTGCATTTCATGCAGTTGATAACATTAAAAAGACGACAATGCTATTTTACCTACAAGAAAGGCGTATACTCAAAATTACTGCTTCAAATAGTTATTAATTTGTTTTTATGTCGAGAAACCTTTGTTATAATTTCAGTTCTCATAATAATTTTTAGAATAATAAAAAAATTACATGAAGTAAATCATTTCTTCATTTATTTATTTTGGCTTACATGTCAAACAGACTACTTTTCTCAAGTCACCAAATTTGTCCCTAATTATTTTTTCGAATCCAGAACAAATTCATTGAACATATTGTTTTTACAATATCCTATTTAGTACTGTTGACGCTTATTCGTCCCTTGAATGGTTGTTTGTACTGACGTACCCTGCAACAAGTAATGAATCTTGGAATGTTTCGAGTCTGTAGCAGTTCATTAAGAGTAATTGTGACTGCTATCCGTCTTTGAAGGTAAACTATGAACAATTATCTATTATCTCGAAAAGTAAGGTGTCTAAAACAATTATATTTCGGCATTTTATAAAACATTGTTGGATATTAAAAGTCACAATATATCATAAACGTAAATCAATAACTATAGGCACAAAAGAAACTAAAAAATCAAAACAGTAAAAATGACAGCTCCAATCTTTCTAGTGATGAGATGAAGCACATTCTGAGGAGCCTACTCACCTTTCTCTGTGTTTATCTACCTAATGGAGCAAAACTCAGCACCATGACTGCTTTTTTGAACAAATTTGTGTACTCTAAACCTTTACGTATATTAGTGCTTTTTAAAATGCGTATATTCCTATACCAAAATACTGCCACAAATATTGTAAACGTATTGCAGAATGGCTGCTGGAAATGAGATTTACAGAGGCTATTCTGTTGTGATTGAAAAATCTCCAAACATTGTGGAAATGAGCATTGATGCAAAAAATCGGATATCGAGATTTTCACGTAGTAAACACACGTTTTGTTATCCACACAACACGATTTCCCAATTTACACCATGATGTCTATGTACTTCTGCTTTGAGCAGAAGAGCTTGAGCCTCTATGAGCAATTAACTAGACCTTTTACCTCATCCCATACGTAACCTATCTACATGAATATATGCTATTTTGTTGTGTGCATTTTGTTGACATTTTATAAACTGCACCCGGTTTCATCAATGTTAGCGAATCCATAAGTAAATCTTTTAAGCTCTTACTGTCAGGATGATCATGCAGCTTAATATACATATAGACAACATCAATAGATATGCTCAAACACTGATATTTTAATCATTGTGTCATTTATAGTCGTCTGTATTTGCTTTTCCCATACTTATTAATATTTTCTGCAAAAATTATGTTTGAACAGCAATGAACCTTTGTATTCTATATAACATTCAATTTTGTTGTATACATGTTAGACAAATATTTTTAAGAGTAAATTTGTTTATATATTAAATCAATATAAATGAAGATGGAATTTTGGCGTTCCAGTATATTATCGAAAGAGCACTGACGATGATTAGGGGGAGGATTTTAATGAAAAGTCATTTCTTTTCCTTTCACTTTAGAACAATGCCATTTAGCATATAAATTCATTTTATGTTATGAAAAAAGGAAATTACTCTTTTTTATTTGTAATTATTTTTCATTTTTATCGATTTCACCTAATAAGATATTTTTTATATTTTTCCGTCATTTTAATACATTTTCGCTGATTTCATCGATTTTAATGTCATTTTAATGGTACTTGCTTGAAATAATATTTACGAGATGAAACAAATGTTCTCCACAGAACTCGTGAACATGGTAGGCTGTTCGATTTCTTCGCTCAAAAGTTGTAATGAAAGCCATTTTGAGACTATAATCTTAGTTTCCGTGACGCCTGTCAGCGTCATTGGCGGTTCAGCCGATTCGGGATAACTAAAGACAGAGATTTTCTGGTCAAGAACAGTCCAAATCAAAGTTTGAAAGTTGAGTTCACTTGTACGAATAGAAGAAGGCTCAATTACATCAGTAACATATCCAACAGCTTAAGTTGTTCATCTGAACTCTCCGACCCTAATTATGATGATTATGATAATAATATTGATAGTAATAATAATAATAATAATAATAATAATAATAATAATAATAATAATAATAATAATAATACTGATGTCACTGCAGCATCTCTGTTCCGGCGGTCCTAGGTTTGAGTTCAGACGGCGGTAGTATTTTCGACACTAGCTTTTCAGGTAGGTCGAACTCAGTCGCTGTGTGGAGGAGAATTCTAGCGGCCGGCTGCCCTGATCGTTAGTTTTTCGTGGTTTCTCCGATCATCACCAAGCAAATGCCGGAGCAGTACCCTAACAATCGGGCCACGGACCGTGCGCCTCTTTCCTCCCTCTTCCTTGTCCTGGATTTCCGTGTGCTGGATCTGGCCATCCAGCGAGGGATGACCACCGCCACCTCCCGAGCAAAAGCACGCACTACACTTACGGGACCAATGACCACAGTAGTTGATGCGCCCAGAATCCCTAACAATCAATAATAATAATAATAATAATAATAATAATAATAATAATAATAATTAATAATAATAATAATAATAATAATAATAATAATAATAATAATAATAATAATAATAATAAACCCCGTGTGGTGACAGGAGGGATTTAGTAGAATAGCACCACGGGATCTCTCCATGTCGTAAGAGGCGACTAACCGGAGCAGCTGTCCGCTGTCCCTACCTGTGTAATTTATCCATCTCTCATTATCCCTCCTGCCTCTGTCCTAAATTGTCCTTCACATTTTCCCTTCTTCAGGTGAAATACGAACTCCCCATAATACCCCCCTCGTCCCCTCGTCCTCTTTCTGCAAGTCTTCTTAAGTCCAACCCAACGTGTTAGCAAGAACAACTGTGACACGCGGAAGACGAGCAATTGTCACCGATTATAAAGGTGCTTGGGGCAATGGCAGTTACCCATACTGATATGGAGAGACGTTTAAAAAGTCATAAGGCCTCGGAAAAAGAGCCGCTGCCCGGGCAGCACCGGGGCACGTCTGGAGCCGGTGCCGGGCGTGACAGCATGCGAGCCACCGGTGGTTGGACGCTGAACAGGCGGGCGCCTACCGGGTCACCCGAGCAAACTACAGCCAAATCCCAAAGAAGCAAGTCACAATCTGTGGCTTCACCTGCCGACAGTGTTTTGCCCAAGCAGCTACTCGCAACCACCAAGGCTGGGAAAGTGAGACAACATATGAAGTGGACTAATAACTTGAATTTGTATATTAGGCGCGTCTACTACAGAGCCACACGTTTAGAAACAGAAATGATTGAATACAAACAATCTCTGCATGCTGAATTCAAAGAAAGGTTTTCCCATATTGGCGTCACAGAACAGAGGCTTGTAGATCAGAAAACAGCTATACTTAAAAACAATCTAATCCCAAAAATAAGGTTGGAAAAAATTAAACAGGACGTAGCAGCAGAAATCTCTTCCTCCAGTAATGGATGCCCCTTGACACAAACTATCACAGATTCACAGAAAGTTCCAAACTCAACCCACTTAGATGAAGCAAATTAGGATCCATCAACACCAGGTGCCAAAGAAGACAACATATCAAACGTAATTGATGTATACCAGGAACTTTTTCTCAAGTACTCAGGATTAAGTCCAACTCGTCACCCCAGAATTTCTGAACTCAACTGCAATAGAAACAACAGGCTCACCCAAATAATTCAATATATAAATGAATATGTTTTGCCCTGTCAGATCAAAGAAGAAGATACATGAACAGATATACATGCTATAGTTTACTGTGCAGCTGCTACCGTAGCTGTAAAATCTTGTTTTAAATTAAAGGATCAGTCAGAAAGTCAAAAAGGGATGTCAATCAAGAAACATACTAAACCGCCATGGCAGCAAAGACTTGAAAATCTAATCCAGTGTCTCAGACAAGAAATAGGCCGAGTAACGCAATATTTGAACCAACCAAACAACAAGAAATTATCCAAGAAAATTAAGAAAACACTTGCAAATATCAGAAAACATGAATCCAGGTATCACAAGAACCAGGGAGATAACACCATTGATCCAAATTTAATAGCTGATACAAATTTAATAGACGATACAACGAAACAACAGAACGCAAACAACAAAATTCAATGTTTCATCAGAATGAAAAAGTGTTCAACAACTCAGACAAAACTGCAATTTCCAACAAGAGAACAACGGTGCACCAGATCAACTAAATCTAGAACAGTACTGGTCTGACATTTGGTCAGAAACTAGTCATCACAATAGTGAGGTACACTGGATTAAGGAAGAAATAAATAATGTTCAAAATATAGATCCAATGTTATATTAAGAGATCACAGTAAAAGACGTCAGCACTGCAATTGCAAAAACCCACAACTGGAAAGCCCCTGGCCCAGAACACGTTCAAAATTTCTGGTACAAGCAGTTTACATCGCTTCACAATAAGTTGGTCCAGTACTTCACACAAGTCATTAACAGTCCAGAAGACATGCCTTTATTTCTAACGAAAGGTCTTACATACATGAAACCCAAAAATAGAGACACACACAACCCATCTCAATACCGCCCAATCACTTGCCTTCCCACAATGTACAAAGTTTGGAGTTCATGCATCACAAGTAAAATCCAACTTTTTCTGAAGACATTCATATGAGTTTTGGCATTCACAAATGTAAGACGCTTCACGTAGACAAAACTGGAAAGTTACAGAAGATAGCACACTCAGTGATCAAACGACAATACAGGAAATGGGCGATGAAGAAATATACAAGTATTTAGGATTCGATCAGGCAGCAATCACAGACAACATGGCAATTAAACAATCTTTAACAAAACTGAACAAATCAAAAATCATTGCACTCCTGAAAACCAAATTAACATGATAAAAGCAATCAACACATTTGCAGTACCAGTATATACGTACTCATATGGAATTATACCGTGGAGCGCCACAGACCTCGAAGACATCGAGAGACTTACCCGCACAATTTTGACAAAATTCAGACATCACCATCCAAATAGCGCAATTGAACGAGTGACACTCCCATGAAGTGAGGGAGAAAGGGGCCTTAGAGATCTAAAGAACTTGTGCTACAAACAAATCCATTCATTAAGGAACTTTTATTATAAGAAACAGAAAACCTCAGAACTACACGCCGCAATAGTTCAAGCAGATACTAAATTAACCCCTCTTAACATTAACAACTAACAGCTGGACATTTCGTCGCGGGTTACCGACAATAAGTGCAAAATAGTCATGTGGTCAAGAAAGAAACACCATTGACGCCATGCAAATTATCTCAAACAAGCTCATGTAGACTCAAAAGCCTCAAACACTTGGAAAAATATGGTGATCTAGTTAGCGAAACAGAAGGGTTCGAGGTCGCCATACAGAATCAAGTAATCAACACTAAACGTTACAGAAAACATAACCTCAAACAAATAATAGATGATAAATGTAGATAATGCAATACAACAGTTGAGAGTATACAACACATCACATCAGGATGCAAATTAATGGCCCATACAGATTACACCTATAGGCACAATCAAGTTGAAACATTATTCACCAGAAACTGGTGGTGAAATCCAACCAACAAGAAATGACCTGCCCATATTACAAATATGTTCCCGATACTGTACTTGAAAATTCAAATTATAAGTTGCACTATGACAGAAATTGTTACAGATAAAACTATTCATCATAACAGACCAGACATAAATTTCGTAGACAAACGGCAAAAGATTGGCTTCCTGATCGACATAACTGTTCCACAAACAGCTAATCTCCAAACAGCACATGCAGAAAAAATAACAAAGTATACAGAACTAGCAACTGAAGTCAAGTCACTATGGCATCTCCAAATGTTCATATTGTTCCTCTGATTATTTCGTGCACAGGGGTTATACCAAGTAACATCCATAAAAATCTGGAACTTATACAAATGCCAAAATATACTTACAAAATTATGCAAAAATCGATCGTCTTAAACACATGCAGGATTGTTCAAAAATTCCTACATTGCAACGAAACATGAATTGGCCTGTGTCTTGGTTATTAACCCGACTCAAAGTAAAATAAAAATCCGGTGAATACCGAGAAAAACAATGTATAACCATAATAATAATAATAATAATAATAATAATAATAATAATAATAATAATAATAATAATAATAATAATAATGTAGAAGATGTCACCTGTCCAGTGAGACAATTCAGCATATTACATCCGGCTGCAAAATAATTACCCACACAGACTACAAACACAGACATGACCAGGTAGCCAAAATTCTTCACCAAAGGATTGCATTAAACTGGAATCTTCAGGAAATAAAGCAGCCATATTACAAGTACACACCAACAACAATAATGGAAAATTCTACTTGCAAGTTATACTGGGATATAACCATAATTACAGACAAAACAATAGCACACAATCGGCCAGACATCACATTAATTGATAAAACTAATAAAATCACCTACTTAATAGATATCGCAATCCCAAATACACACAATCTTCAGTCCTCCCATATGGAAAAGATTTCCAAGTATACTGAACTAGCAATAGAAATGAAACAGCTATGGAAAATGGAGAAAGTTTACACGGTACCCATCATTGTATCCACAAATGGAGTCATCCCAAAAACCTTGTATAATAGCCTACAACAGTTAAACCTGACAAAATCATTGTATATAGAATTACAAAAAGCTACAATCATCAACACATGCAAAGTAGTTAGGAAGTTTCTGGATAGCAGTGTGACTCACGCCTAATACATATATCCTACTCCAAAATCAAAATCGGAAAGGGCCTTCACTTGGCAAAAGCCCGTAAGGTCACTTCAATCCTGGGACAACATCCAGAGACATAATTGTATAATAATAATAATAATAATAATAATAATAATAATAATAATAATAATAATAATAATAATAATAAAAATAATAAAGCCTTCATGAATTCCTAACGGGCAGAAACCTCCTTTTTAAATCGAAGTTAGCTCACATTACAAATCAGATGAGCTATTTCTGATGATTCTAATATCGTTATGTTTTTGACACTAATTTAACTACTAATCTTATTTAGTTTTTCTTTACAAGTTTTGCCACTGTTCTTTTAGTTCACTTTTGGTTTATTTAATCACTATTCTTGCTTCATTCGCGCTGAAGATAAGTATCTCCAATTATCATACTGGTTTATAAAACTTGTTTTTCGTGCTTTTAATTTTCCCATTTTCTCATAATAGGATTAAACAACTTTTTTAGCAATGGATCTAGGAATGTTACAACAGATGATTGTACATTACTGTACTCTGAAACGGTTATAGTTACGTAATATTATAATACTGAGTTATTACAAATTATTCAAAAATTGATATTTCAGAGTTTATTGCACATATCGTAATGAGTCGATAGAACTTCAATCTCTCCAAGTGTTCGTAATTTTGTCACAAATGTTCAGAATGTCCTCGTGTCTCCTTTCCAGAATACATAAGTATTATTTTTAGTGTAAGTAAGAAGGATACATTTACATTAAAATGTTTATGATTTCAGAAGGTCATTGAGAGACCATTTAATTTATAAAACAATGTACATTTGTTGACTACATTTAATTTATGTCCAGAAATACAAATTATACTAAAATATACCTCTAATGTAGTATATATTACCAAAAAAAGATGCTTCAAAATTAGACATACTTATTCTTGTGATATTATACAACACCCCGGTTGACTTAACGATGGATAAAAAACTCATAAATTCGGTATTTTGTATATTAAGTGTTTAGAACCACCGTTACATTATTTTTTTAAGCTTTTCAACCTCCTTAAGAAAGTTATTTGCTTTTCTTTAAATTAAACTGTAGGGGAACCTGTAGGAAGAACACGTTTGGATAACACAAACACACGCAAACTGGGGGGGGATTTTAATGAAATGTCGTTTTCTTTCAGCTTAGAACTTCGCCGTTTAGTATTGACATTAATTTGATGTTATAACGAAAGGAAATGACCCATTTTCATATGTATTTTTTTTTTTTGCATTTTTCGTCGCATTCCACTAAAGAGTCATTTTTAAGTATTTTTTCGCTTATTTCATCGATTTTAACATCGTTTTAATGGTACTTACTTCAAATAATAATTATGAGGTGAAAAAAATGTTCTCCACAGAATTTCTGAATAGCCTATTCGATTTCTTTGCTCATAAATTGTAATGTCAGCCGCTGTGCGCATGCAAACTCAGGTTTTTTTTTATTTAAGCTTTTCAACCTCCTTAAGGAAGTTATTTGCTTTTCTTTAAATTAAACTGTAGGGGAACCTGTAGGAAAAACACGTATGGATTACACAAACACCCACAAACATCCATTCCCGAGGTGGGATTCGAACCCGCAACCCTTCGGAGATCACTACGACACTACTGCCTTAGCGATCTCGGCCACCGGGCCGGCCACCGTTACATTATTAATCCGTTGTAGCAGGTAAACTCTCTAAGAAACATCGCAACGAATGTAAGTAGCTTAGGAAATCTAATCTTTCAAATTCTAATCCCAGCTCGAGCTATTCATTTTTCTTTCAATTTTATGCAAAGACAGAGCAAGATAAAATAAATTAAATGCCTATCCCTAGACTCCTCATTCAGGGAATTGTAGGTTATGAACCAGCTAGTTAGCTGATGTCGAAAATCTTGCCAATAACGGGACTCGAACCTGGGACCTTCTTCATTAACGATGCTTCATTCGCGGTATGTCAACTACATAATAACATTATTTCCACAATTTAACCTCTTGTGAGTAGTTTTCATAATTTGTCCTTTTCTTCTCTGTGTTTGTGTCTCCTGATTCTTTTTGTCGAATTTTCAGTATGCAATAATTATTCTCATTATGGATACATTCATTGCGAAATAATATGCAAATCATTCTCATTCCCCTATTTCCGCACAAAAATTACGCGTACTGCTCGGCACGTGTTTTCAATGAAGCTCATAGCCGACACGTGTCAATTCCTGGCAATTTGCCCCACGCGGGGTTAACTGCAAGGGGAGACGTAACTGTGTGTTGATTGGAGGGGTGGAGAAGCTCAGGCAGGCGGAGGGAACGGTGGGTGTAATTTCCCACCACTTCCCTCTTCAGACTCGCCGTTGATGACTGAAGGAGAAGGTCACTTTGCAATTGAGTTCGCTTAGCCTTGGGTAACATTCGCAACCGCCGTTATCATTTTGCGTCGGCCCGTCTGCTGCATTTCCTACCGTCGTCACTCATTGTTCCTTTGATGTGAATGCGCCATAATACGTAGATGGAAAGGTACACAAACGCCCCGGGGTAATTAACATCGAATGCGCATGACGGAGATAACAGGCCAAAGATATTAGCAAAAAATAAATAATTATCAATATAATAATTTGTTTCGTGTACATTTGAATGTTTGGGAATTTAAACGGTTGTAGTTTATATAACAATAATAAATATTTACAAAAACCAACAAAGAATCTTAGTGACATAATTTATATCTCAGTCATATATCTCAGTCTTCCTCTCTATCAATCACGTGAGGTTATATGATTGTAAAGCGTAACGTTCAAATGAGTTTGTCATTCAGACTCCGTTATGCCTCATAACGAAAGGTGCATTTAGAGTAAAGAAGTTTCAAAATATATCAAAGAGCCTTAACAAGTGGTATTACATTCACATTTCGAGTCAAGAATGAACATATCTTCACCATTTAAGAAGCTTTAAATGTTTTTGTTTAGTGTAATGCTGAATTTGACACCGGGAGAGGTGTTCCAGGACATCAACTGACGTCACTGCAATGCCTCTGACCGAGAGGTACTAAGTCCGGCAGGTAGCAATATTTTCGATAATAGTTTTATAGATAGGCAGTGCCCTAACAAACTAGCCACGGTCCACGTGCGATCTTTTCTTCCTCTTCCTTGTCCTCTTACTCCTTACTTACACACTTACACTTACACGCTGTACACTACCACAATTGCCGGGAGACCACTTGGGAGCTTAGAGCTTATCCTGAGTGAGGCGGTGCTCCGTGGTGGGGACTTCTGGCTGTGGAAAAACCTGCTAGCAGACTGTAGGTCGGTGCTGGATCGCACCATCCAGCGAGGGAAGGTCACCGCCACCTCCCGAGGAAAAACATGCACTACACTTACGGTACTAATGACCATAGTAATTGATACGCCCAGAATCATTAATCAATCAAAAATGTGAATATGAATTCTTAGATTCGAATTGACGCTACTTGAAGATTTCAATGTTCACTTCGAAAAATACGCATCTTTTCCATGAGATATCTTTGGTTATTTCTTGCCAGAGTTCTCATTATTGGAGAAAATAAATTGTAACCCCTCACACATGAGAATAAGTTGATTAGTATTAGAGAAATGCCACATACCAGTTTATTGGGAGCCATTTCCTCATTTTACTTTCTTGCTACCGCTTTCGCAATAGAGAGAAGGTAATGTGATACTTACGCGTAAAAACGGCGAATTTTTTGGCAGAAAAACTTATTACAGGGCCCTGGTAACGAATACGTTGATAAATCCAGTTGCTAAATTTAGAAAAATATCCTCTTACACGTGGTGTTGCCAGAATCCATATTTCGTTGGTCCTTGAATATTATCGAAAAATTAAATGAAAATGAAATACAAACCGTCTCTCCATCTGTGCATCTATACATCCGTCTGTCTAATCGTCTGTAAAAAACGCTAGTGGCTAAATCGTTCAGCCGAATTTCTCCGAAATTGACAGTCCTTAATCGATATGGCTGATGTCGCAGCCCTTTGAATTTGAAACAGATATTTTAGTTTTGAGCGGTACTTTTCCTGAAGCCTCTTAGACATTTTCCACCCGCCCCAAAAAAGCTCCATTAATTTTGATTAAATTTTGTTGTTGGGTAGTGTGAAGAACGTTTAAAGGGATGGTGGAGGTCTCATTTTCATTGACAATGTTGATTTTTCGAAAATTGAAAAAATTGAAAAATTGTTTCGGCGTCTTCCCATAAATACAATTATGATAAAGGAGGTTTTTACCTTAATATATTGGTTCCTTACAGCTAGATATTGATATGAGATAATGAACAATTTTTCGAAATTTTAGACTCCACTGCTCAACATGCGAAATACAGTACTTGTGTTTTGATTTCATGGAATCCTGTTCCGTAAAAACCTTCGCTGTTACTGTCGCATTTTCCTTCGTATAAATATTTCAGCATTGGAGACAAACGCTTTAACTCAGGAATTCCTTCACAGAACATTTGGCGTCATCCATTTGTTTATGAAGTTCTATTTCTTTTACTTTCGAAACATTTTCCATTTCTGCTAACGTTCGGCTACGTGAAATTGGGCGAGCTTGACATTCTCTTTGTAATTATAGATTACAAGTATCCTGGGGCATTTTTAACAGGTCACAGGTTTGCGTAGCCTAAAAAGAGGGAAAACTACCTTTCTGGACCCTTCTGGGCCCCCTTTTCCATCAAACACTTTTTATTTATAAATGGTATATTTTATGAAGGTATAAATGAAACGTACTACTCGGAAAAGGTAATTATAACTTTAATGTTAGAATTAAAAAATTCAAACAGGTAAAAATTTGAGAAAATTTTTGATGTTTTTGAATATTAATTATTAAAAAATATTTAATACATTAATAATTAATATGCTCATAATTTAAGTTTATTACTTAATAAATTCGATTGATTTTATGTTGAACCACTTACAGGGTTGCCAGATGGGTTTGGAGATCTTCTCGGAATGTCACGCATGAATACATGGAATTGTCAGTGTAAAAAGGAATTAAAAAAGATTTGACCGTATTTACCGAAATAAAATGTTTTATTAAATAGGAATTCCGGACCCCATTGAAAATGTTTAGGGAGCCACAGCCCCCTGGCTCCCCTTGTGCGCTTGCCTATGGCCATGGTTTCGAGAGCCGTCATCCACGATTGCCGCTGTAAACCATTGAAATGAATTGAAGTGTTTATTTTGAAAATAACATATTTCCAATACAATTTTTCAGGCAGGTAAAGTATTAAATCTCAACCTTATAATTCCAGATAATATTCAACGGATTTTTATACCTTTTAACACAAGAGAAACGCAGGTGTTGAACGTAATATTTGACTGCATGGTGAAGCATCTTATGAATACACTGATTGGAAAAATTAAAGTGATTAACGGAAATAGAGATACGATGCTATGGAAATATGCTATTCAATTATGGATAAAAAAGTACAATGTACGACCATAAACACGTATTCTCAATGTGGGTGTCGAAATCACGACCTCTCGAGACCAAGGTGGTGAGTATGTTAAAATTAATCACCTGCTTTTTAAGCTATGAGGTTTAAAATAAAATATCAATGAAATTAAAGCATGACTTAAAATATTGCGGAATAACTTTTAATGGGACTCAAAATTAATGTCACTCCGCACTACCCGAATTAAGATAATGAAACTTTTCTTTCTAATTAATGAACCGATCTAGTCATTCGTGTAAGATCTCAGACAAAAATGTTTTCACCTGAATTATACATTTCCTCCTCTCCTGCCTCATTGATAAAAATACATTTTCATATTTTAATTTTCATTTGAAGACTGAATGCCACTTTACTCATACTTAGTCATACATACAGAACAAATAAAATACTGTCACCTTTTACTCTGCCATAAATGATATATTTTAACAAAACGTTCCACAAATACTACAATAACATAGTATAGTACATGCAGTACAACAGTTCATTACATACAAAGACCATCAAAAAAGTTGCTGTATCACAACGCAACACGCGAATAGCAAATATTAAATGACAGAAGGCCTCTTCCTTGAAGCATTGCTGTCACATGACTGTAGTGTTGTAGGCAGTGGTGCGTATGAGAATTAGTTGGTACGCGTAGTATGAGAATAGGCAGATTAACACAACAAAATATTCGCATTTGTTGAATTGAAACTGTTTCATTGTTTTTGAATTTTCATTTTCTGTTTTTTAACGAAACCAGAAAAGGTCTCCAGAGTGTCCGGAGACTGTATAGGTTTCTTTTAACTTCTACGCGCATTGTAAATTAATAACAGATTTTGAATTTCAAATTCCTCGCTACCGAAACCATAGACACCTGACACATGCCAAGAGGTTGCACGTGTGAGACGTATCTACGTTTTTCAATTTCTGCGTGCATTGCAAATAAGTAATATAGATATTTTATTTGAGATATTATAATTTTTTATTAAAAATGATAAATTTGGTGATACACGCACAAAGTATTTAATATTCTCTAATAAGAAGTTTCGTGAGTATGTCTTTTCGATGTCTTATATACTAGTGTTGTACTCTGAAATCATGAGAAATATTTTTGAGAAAGTACTTGTGTACTTAGAGTGGTCTTAATTCTGTAGTCTCATCTTGTACCATTCTGTTTCTTCGTACACAAAGTTGTTTAAATATGTAATAATTCGATGAGAGAAGTGATCACTACGAGAAGTATACTGCCAATACCAATATGGTATAATTCTTCTACAGGCTGAATCGAGACATTTTTTCTCGATAGCAAAAAAGACTGGAAGTATGAGCATCAAATACCGATGTCTATGTTGTTATATTGGTGTCGAATTCAGCTTAAATTCCATAATTATTTTTTAGTAAACACTATTCAGAATTTTATATGTTTTGTTTAATTTCCTTATATTTTCCTAATTTATGTAACAGAAGTAGAATACTGTTCTTCCTTACTGTTCTTCCTTGTGTTTTCGTCATTATCTATCAAACTACACAATTAATATTTAATTATGTATACATTGAATGAGCTATGTTCATAAAATTACAGTATAATTTAAATTATAAAATTGTTCAAGGTGTTGTTTTATTTGATCTCTGAACTCGAGTTTACTTCATACTGTAGATGAATAAAGGAATCATTTGAAATATGATTCAATTATTCCAACATCTCAAAACTCACCCAACACTGAAATCGATCCAATATTTTAACAAATTGAAGCCAGACTTTAAATATAAAAACTTAAAATTATTATTTATTTTCTTCGTTCTATATTTCTTCAATATACTAGAATATTTTTGGTCTTTGATTTTAAAGACAGAACATTTTTCATATTAATATTTATTACATAATATATACAGCGCAAGAAATCGGAAATTAGTTGTTTCCATCGTCAGGCTAATTGAAATAAATAAATATATTATTTTAACAATGGTCAGATACAAACAGAAGAATATATTATTAATGTCCACAAGTCACACTAACTCTTGATAAATACTCCTGAGTATTTACTGTATGAAATTACTGTAGTCAGAGGTTGAGAGAGGCGTTACAAAATTACAATAAATTAGACAGAAAGAAGTTAATATCAAGAGGAATATCCTAATTTTGAGAAAAATTACTTAATAATCCATCATATAAACTAGTAAATTTATTAGATTCCACCTGTGTATACATCTTCTTGTTTGAATACACAGGTGGAATCTCATAAATTCATAATGCCCCTATCATAATGCTTCTGTGCTCGTCCCTGCACCGCAGGTCCCTTATCCTCACTGAATCATCGTTCCCGCCATATGATTCCCACCTCTCAAACGTAATTGTTAAGAATGATTCAATCAGCGGTCCCATTTGCCAACCCCTTCGGCACCGCCTCCCGACTGTGTCGTCAGCGGCCGCCTCCCAGCCCTTCCTCGCCCCCCGTTCCCCGTTGCCCTGCGAGCGTGGAGCGCAAAGGAGGGTTCTGCAGACGCCCGTGCTCCGCCATCCAGAGAACCTCGCCCGCCGCGCCGCCCACCGCAACCACCGACGTCGCCACTTGGTCGCTTATCCGTACGTAGTGTCAGCGGCGCGCCACATCGCGCCCAGCGCCAACGCCCACTTTCTCTCTCCCATCCCTATTCCATACCTCCTCAACAGTGTTCGACTATAAGAACGTGTTTCTTGTTACCCGATTACGTTAGCACGTACCTCTGCAAACCATGCATCCTTCCCTTCCTCAGTTACCTCCTTCGCGAACTTTTCCAACCAGGCCACTTGCGCCTTCTGTGACTCAACCACCACCTACTAGGTCTCAGTCACATTCTACTAGGTCTCAGTCACATTCTACTAGGTCCCGCATGCTACCTTGTACGACTCAGACTCCAGAGTGTGCGTTCCATGTGCAACCTAATATATTCGAAATGCCACCTTGTATGTTCCATTTACCACCTGCGCAGAGATTGCCGTCTTGTATGGCTAATTTGTCATATAGCATGTCTCAGTTGCCATCTGGTATGTCCCCGTTTCCACCTAGTGCGTTTCACGAGCCATGTATGTCCCAGCCGTTCGTACACCCGTCATCTATGTTCCCAATATCTTCTAACACCCCGTTTTCATCTACGGTCCATTTCCCATACACGACACCTGTGTCATCAATACTACCCCAGTCATCTGTACCACCTCTGTCATCTATACCACCCCAGTCATCTGTACCACCTCCGTCATCTGTACCATCTCGGTCATCTGTACAATCTTTGTCTTCTCTACCATCTGCACGACCATTGACATCTGTACCACATCGGTCATCTGTACAACCTCTGTCATATATACCACCCCAGTCATCTGTACCACATTGGTCATCTGTACCACCTTGGTCGTCTGTACCACCTCGGCCATCTGTACCACCTCGGCCATCTGTACCACCTCGGCCATCTGTACCACCTCAGTCATCTATAACACCTCTGTCATCTGCACCACCTCTGTCATCTGCACCACCTCTGTCATCTGTACCATTTCAGTCATCTGTACAATCTCGGCCATGTGTACAATCTTTGTCTTCCGTACCAACTCTGCCATCTGTACCACCTATGATATCTCAACCACCTCGGTCATCTGCACCGCCTCGGTCAACTGTATCATCTCTGTCTACACCACTTGTGTCATCTGTACCACTTCAGTCATTTGTACCATCTCAGTCATCTGTACAATATTTCTCTCCCGTACCAACTCTGCCATCTGTACCACCTATGATATCTGTGCCACCTCGGTCATCTGTACCACCTCGGTCAACTGTACCATCTCTGTCATATGTATCACCTCTATCATCTACGCCATCTTTGTCATCTGCACCACTTCAGTCATCTGTACCACCTCGGTCATCTGTACAATCTTTGTCTTCCGTACAGTCTCTGCCATCTGTACCACCTCGGTCAACTGAACCACCTCGGTCAACTGAACCACCTCGGCCAACTGAACCACCTCGGTCAACTGAACCACCTCGGTCAACTGAACCACCTCGGTCAACTAAACCACCTCGGTCAACTGAACCACCTCGGTCAACTGAACCACCTCGGCCAACTGAACCACCTCGGTCAACTGAACCACCTCGGTCAACTGAACCACCTCGGTCAACTAAACCACCTCGGTCAACTGAACCACCTCGGTCAACTGAACCATCTCCGTCATATGTATCACCTCTGTCATCTACAGCACCCCTGTCATCTGCACGACTTCGGTCATTTGTACCATCGCAGCCTAATGTAAAATCTTTGTCTTCCGTACCATCTCCGCCTTCTGTACCACCTACGATATCTGTACCATCTCAATCATCTGTATCACCTCTGTTATCTGCGCCACCGCTGCCTTCTATGCCACCTCTGCCATCTGTGCCATCGTCGCAATCTTCGTCCTTTTCGCCACCTTTGCAACTTTTGCCAACTTTTCCAACTTTGCCCCTTCAGCCGACACCCCCTTCCTCACCGATTTCGCCCCTTCCACCTACACCACCCCCGCGCCCGTCCAACACCCTCTCTTGCCGCTGTCGTTGCCCACCACAACCTCAGACGCCCGCAAAGGCATCTTCTAAGACAGCTCCTAGCAGGCTATTGAGACAATTGCCGACTAAAAAACGGACAGCAGTAATTACAAAACCGACAAAATCGACTCTGGAAACGAGACACCTACGCACATCAATTCCAAAAACACGAATTCCAGGACCAGGAATCAGAGTACCAACGACACCACGGAAATTACCCACAACAATACCAATCAGAACACCAGCCACACGAACATTTGAAGCAACATCAAGACCTACCTTTCCAAATACACGACGACTACTAACAAGTGTTTCCAACAAAACACCACCACAGACTGCATTTTCAGAAGCTCCTGTACTAACGAACGAATTACCGACGACAATGGCAAATTTACAAATACCATCGCAAATTTCAATATCAGTGGTAAGAACGCAAGCAACAACAACGCCAACACTACCAACAACAAAGCCGACACTATCAACAACGATGCCAACACTACCAACAACAACACCAACACTACCAACAACAACGCCAACACTACCAACAACAATGCCGACACTACCAACAACGATGCCAACACTACCAACAACAACGCCAACACTACCAACAACAACGCCGACACTACCAACAACAACGCCAACACTACCAACAACAACGCCGACAATACCAACAACAACGCCAACACTACCAACAACAACGTCAACACTACCGACAACAACGCCAACACTACCAACAACAACGCCAACACTACCAACAATATTACGGAATGCAACAGAAACAACTGCAGTGCCCAAAACACAAGTAGTATCAACTGCTACCGCGAGCACTACGCACCACACACATTCTATTTCCAACCATTCTACTGAGGACCCTGTGTACAATATTACAAGACAAATGACATCCAGAACAGACTATTCCCCCTATATATCATCAACTGCATCTTCAATTTCAAGGTCCGTATCATCTCTTCATCACATTCAATACCAACACTATCTTGATCACTTCCATTGCCTTCGGTATCTCCCATACCTTCGTCATCTCCGCTCTCACCACAACATTCACATCGAGCCATGTTGCCACCTACAGTGCTCTCGTCACCATCCACACTTACATTATTATTAGGGGACGGATGCATGTAATGAAATGTAATTTTTTTCTTTTCACTTTAGAACAATGCCTTTTAGTGTTGAAATTAATTTTCTGTGATGACAAAAGGAAATGAGACATTTTTGTAGGTCATTTGTTTTTGGATATTTCGTCGATTTCGACTAATAGTCATTTTTTACTCATTTCCGTCCTATTTAATGCATTTTTCGCTGATTTAGCAGATTTTAATATCGTTTTAATGGTAGTACTTCCTTGAAATAATATTTACGAGATGAAACAAATGTCCTCAAGGGAATTCCTGAGTAGCCTATTCAATTTCTTCGCTCAGTAATTGTAATGTCAGCTGTCGTGTTTATGTAATCTAAGGTACCTGTGACACCTATCAATCACCGCCATTGTCGGTTCACGTGATTTCGGGATAACTAAAGACAGAGATTGGGATAAAGACAGGAAAGAACAGTCCTCACCAAAAGTTTGCGAGCTGAGTTCACGTGAACGAATGGAAACTTCGATTACATCAGTATCAAATCCAACAGCTATGTCCATTCGAATTGGTTTTGATCACATTTGTACGTCATTTTTCTTGGCTTTTAGGGAATTTTTAAAACATTCTAAGAGCATTTTATTGATCATTTTTGGCGATGTTTTAGGTGAACAAAATCCGTCCCCAAATTGTTATAAAGGAATAGTACTAGACCTCATACCTTCGACACCCATTCTCCTCTACTCGTTCTTCCACTTATTTGACATTGTGTTTCTCCGTTTAAAATTACACATTATCATCTGAAATCATTTCCATATTACCATTTCACTTTCCTAAGGGTAACATATCTTATCGTGATCTCTTTTGATCATGGTATCTCAAATATTTTCACTTTCCTACTTTCTAAATATAGCCGCTGCCATCGTCTGGTCACCATCCTGTTTTTGTCGCTCTCCTGCATACTTATTACATCGGCTTATCCCACGTTTTCTCAACTTTAGTTCCCGTACTGCACATAACACGTCTTCTAACCTCACTCTACCAATATTTTACCCTATTTTGTAACGATTTACTACAATCCTTTCCTTCAATTTTATCTTCATTTTTCAACGATATCTTTCAATTGTCACCCATTGTCATTATAATTTTTGCCTAACATGCCATTATCCACCTCGTTTTCTTCACCCCGGCTCGTCATTCCTCACCCCTTTCATGGACCATGTCATTTTTTTGTAATCATAACCTCCTCCTGTCCTTAATGTCAATTGCCTCCTCGTCTTCTTTCTTTCGTTTTCTACTTCCAACTTCCCTTCTTTCTCCATCTGAATCACCACGACCACCACGCCCTCTCCTCGACTGTTCCGTCATATCCTCCTCCTAATCCTCCCTATCTCCAATTCGTGGCCAATACATCCACCACATGGGCAACCGTTTTCCGCGCCTCCCGGCCCACCCTCCCTCGTCCGTCGCCTCGCGCAATCCTCCTGTCGTCCCCTCCGCCACCTGCCCGACCTGCGGCCGGCCACTTGAACCTTCGCCGCCGTCAGTCGGGCGGCGCGGCGCGGCGCTGCTGCAAAGGGCGCGGTGGGTGGGGGGAGGGGAGGCGCCGCTCCCGGGGCGCGCGGCGCGGCGTGGCGGGGAGGGGAGGGTGGCGCGTGCGCGCAGCGGCTGGCGCCGCCGTCGACGCCGGCCGGCCGCTGGCGCGACGCACCCAGTCGCGCTCCGGTTCTCGCAGCTACCGCTCGCCTTCCGCCGACGTCACCGCCGCCCCCGCTGACGTCGCCGCCGCTTCGTCGCCGCCGCTCGCCCGCGTCGCGAACCCCACGCCGACGCCGACGCAGCCGCCCGCGCCCCTGCCCCCGCCCCGCCCACGCCCCGCCGCCGCCGCCGCCTCCGCCGCCCCTGCCTCAGGCGCGGCACGTCCAGCACCCAACGTTCAACGGTGAGTAGCCGGCACCTCGCTGCGGGTGCACGCGCCACCGGCCTTGACTTCGCCGACGAAGTGTGCGATTGAACACCAGCGAGAAAAATTAGAGGCGATATGAACCAACGATTTTTTTTGTGATTAGAAGCTGATTGAACTATCTGTGAGAAATAAATTAATTGAATATGTATATGATGATGCATTGAAAAAATGCACGATTGGTATCTTGCCAGATATTGTTTGTTTACACACAAAACTACTCTTATTTGCAAGTCCGATAGCATGGATTGTGGTGAATGTCAAATTGACTCCGACGCAGGAATGGTGTTTTTTTTATTTTAGGGATGTGGTTCCAAATCGCGAACGATCTTGACATTGTGTTTGGTAGAATTTAGAAACACGTAAATAGTGACATCTACTTCTTTTTACTGTACGGGTGATTATGGAAGTAAATTGGTTGTATGTTGGCAAATCTCCTGTAAGACGAAAGGATGTTTATATTGTTTTAAATATTTGGACGCAGAAAAGTTTCTTAATACGCATTTTTTAAATCATGGAAAATAATGAGTTTTCCGGTTTTGTGCTTTCGTATTATGGATTCAGTGAGGCTGAAATAATGTTTCGGGATGCGCTCTCTCCTGATGTACGTTTCAGAAATATGTACTCATGAATTTAAAATTTAAAAAATACGTATTATACGAATCCATATTTCAGAACAGCGGTGACGTGCTTTGGTATTGAAGTAAAAATTGTTGAAGACTACCGCTTTGTGATATCCGGAACTACCGTGCGCGTCTGATGACAATAGAAAGAACATTCTCTATCTTCAAACGACTGTCCTGAGGAAGTGAATAGGCAGTGTTTTTTAACAATTACTTTATAACATCCACAATAAATCTTTAATGAAACTGCTCTGATTCTGAATTTCAATGATCTATAGGTTTAGCTCGTGCGAGATTAAAACTACCATTCAAACGGAAGGCGCCTGCTGCAAATATGTTATGAACATGTATTTAGAGTAACAAGCGTAAAATTTGTATTACAGATGTAATAAGAACTAAATAATAGAATTATTTTGGGGCCGGGGTCTGTACTGAATATTCGCTCGTTTTAGTGAAAAGAAGAATGTAGTAGTTATTCTACAATTTGGAACTGGCGCGTTTTATTCGTAATGTGGTTATTTCAGAATTACAAACTGGCGCTCACAATGGTTAAAGAAATGGACTGCGTATCGTTCTTTGATGAGATTGTTCGAACAGGAAGACTGACGAACGGGCGAGCGGGCGCTTGGGGGCTTGATATTTGGCCTTGGAGAGGCAAGCCCCTCGGTGCTTCGCGGCAAAGCAAGGTCGCGGGCGATTCTCGCTGTCGCCGCTGCAGCCCACGTGGCCGGGTCGCCGCGGCAGATTCTCTTGGTACTGCCGCGGCGCCGCAGCGGCAGCCCCGGCGTTCATGCCGCGAACCGCCGGGCAGCGCCCGCAGTCCGCCGACGCTAACCAGAGTCGCTTTTGAGGAGCTACTAATCGAAATAAAATATACTACAGTAAACCTTCGTTAGCAGGAACTCGCATAACATGAATTACGGACACGTACAATACCCGGATAACACTACTCCGATTATTTCCGTTCCTTGGAATTGATGTTAATGAGAATTTACTGTATTTGCATCATCGGGACGATACAAAAGCATAAAAGCTAGAAAAAAATGCATAACACCATAATGTTTTAAATACCTAAAAGTTTATTCTATCTTGATTCATTTTTATTTATTTGATGTTACAGAAACTGTATCAAAGCAAAATAGGCTCATAGTTATCTATCACATTATTATGTCCTGATGTGATATTTTATGTTTTTCTGATCTTGTATAGACCTAATGATGCAAATATACTTTTCCTAAACGTTGTCAAACAATAATGTAGTGCATGTTCCTTCTTCGCTGACCAAGGCCCGTAAACCTGACTCCACTGCATCAAAATATATTAACTTATAGACTATTAAGCGTTTTAAAGTAGTCATGTTACCGAAAATAAAATTATCTCGTGTGAAACTTATTTTTTCTCTCTCTTGAAGACAATGAACCTATATTATTCGATAAATATTTGGTGTACGGTGAGAATATGTAAAATGGAGCAAGAATTTGCTTCAAACTAAATGGAAATGAATTGTGAAGTTTTTACGTTTTGATCTGTTGCTGTGCTTTTCAAATGTACATAAATCACATTCAAGCGAAACCCACACCAAAATAAAACGTGTTTAATATGGTCTACGCTTGTTACATCACATTTAAATCTTTATGTTTAACTCGTAGGCTGTGAGCCACTTGAAAATTTACGTTCTAACATTGATCGGGTCACAGTTTTCATCTTTGTAATCTCTGTTAGGACGGTATGAAAAATGGGCGAAAGAGTTTGATAAACTTCGCTATAATTATCGTCTTGTTCTTGTATTACACACAACTTGTCGTTCACCTATCTTGCACTGTGAGAACCTTTTCAACTTGCACCATATTCTTCTTACTGGGTATTTTCATGGAGAAGGGATCTTAGATTGCAGGAATTGCCTTCATGTAGTAGAGATGATTGTGATCCGAATTTTTGTGATAATATTTTCTAAAAAGTTCCTCCTAAGCAGATTTATTGATTCAGTGGTGAGTTGTAGTTGACATTCACATAATTGAAATTATTGAAGGCGTTGTCATTGTCAACAATATTATTTATTATAGAAATAGCAGCTTTCGATGGCTTAGCCATCATCATCAGTTTTCTGCTGTCTGGGAGCCACAAAAACGACTACGTAGTCTCCCAGACAGCAGAAAACTGATGATGATGGCTAAGCCATCGAAAGCTGCTATTTCTATAATAAATAATATTGTTGACAATGACAACGCCTTCAATAATTTCAATTAAGCAGATTTAATTGGACAGATTCTTTTTAGTGCACAACACGGTCATGAGATGGGCTAGTTGGTGGCTTCAGGACAATAACGTTAAAGATATTGATTTATATTGTCATTGTCTACATCAGAAAAAGTTGGCCGATTCTTACTCCGCTCCTTAGGTGGGGTGGGTTGCAAATACTGAATCTTTCCTCGCCTTTTATGCCGAGTTGGATGAACGACATGCGTTTCTACTGGGAGTCATAGATACTGGTTTCAAATTCTCTAAATCACTCGAGAGCACTCACGCCAGCTTTTTATATATATTCTTGGCATACTAATGTTCTTAAATCGCATAATAGAAAAAGAGGCGTCGTAGAAGGAGACATAGAAAATCATATTCATGAATATCAAAAGAATCAATATTAACCCTACAATCTGCGAATTTTAATGTAATAAATTTCGAACAGAATTAGGCGACAAAAGCGAGGGACGAGTTACACAAATTTCTTTTGTGATATATTCCATGTTATTTCGCACGCGTGAGTACTATTTTTGATCGATTCCTTGCATAAAATATAACCAAAATATTTCTGGTAAGAGCAGATTTTCTTATCTCCATAAAATACAAAACGATACGATTCCATTGACCAATAGACGATGCAATTGAGTACAGCGTAAAGGAAATTGCTTCATGAAATATTGGATTTTATGAAATATTGGATTCTACCATACGGCTCCATTTGTGAGTAAAGAGTAAAACAAAACTCAGTAATATTGTAAATAAGACGTTTGGATGGACAGGAGAATAAATATTGTTTCCAGAAAAACGATGCATATGAGATTCTGCTTATATCACTGTGTAACAGAGCGAATTAGCGGATCGACATGTTGATCCACATGTGACAAAAAATGAATATGTGTGATAAAGTTGGCATTCATCTTGTCTATCTTCATGTTCGATACGAAGGTATCAAGTGTGGTATGTATATACCAAATAAACTTCGTTTTTGGAGAAAACACGTTATAGTAGCGTTTCAACTACTCGTTCAAAATTTAGCGTATTTGTAATATTGTACATTTTCTAATATGTCCAACAGTGCGGATCATATGAAGATCTGTTTTAAAATAATAATTTCCATGTGGTTCTCACATATAAAACTAGTTATTTTGGAAGCGTCGCAAATATTATTCGAAAGCGCGAGTTTAACAATTGCTAATTTTAAGGACATGAATAAAGAAATAGAGATCAGAACTATTTTCTAGTCATTCATCAAGGCAACATTCGTTCTAAAATTTAAGGCCTGTAAACAAGATAATTATGTTCACATTTCGCTTATTCTCTGTTCAAATGTTTGTGTGAAAGGCAAACCTTACTCGCAGATCTTATTGTCCGTAATAGTCTTGAAGTCTGCACTCGCAGCATTATATTATGAAAAGCTTTAAAAATGCTTCTTCTGGATTCTATAAATTGGAAGTATTGTCCCTAGCATTATGTTTCGTTTCACATGTTGCCTGAAGTGGGGATCTGTTCTTGTGTATCGGGGTAAGAAGTGAATACAAGTACTTGGATTTAAACCTCGTGGATTCTAAAAAGTTTTAATTCTCCTGGCACATTTATTCTGATTATTATTGCTTGTACGGTTTAATTTTATTTTTATAAACAAAATGAACGCTTTGGTGAAATAGTTTGCTTTTGTCACCAGTATATTGCGTCGTTAATCTGACACCGTCCGATAGGATTCTCGAAAATGCAATACACGAGAGAAGTAAATTTCGAATTGTTGTTCAGTTCTCGATTCAGTTTCCAGGAAACTAAGACCAACATAACATGATTTTTTTAGCGCTTTATGAGTTCTTGGTAGTTTATTTGAAAACAAAATGTATGTAAAGATGTCTTTTTGATAAGTGAAAAATGTGAGGTATGTATTTTTCGGAATGACTTCCAAAGTGCATTGAATTCAAATATTTGCAAATCATTTGCGAGTGTTCTCCGATACACATGTATTACATCGTGTTGGTTGGGTGCAACTGAAATTTACATGTTTGAACTTTTTACTTGTGTTATGTTTTATCGACAAGAGTTAAATAACAGGTTTGGTGTGTACCTTGATGGACAATTTTTATAGTATAGGTGAGAAATGGACATTTTAATCTATTCTGAAAAGAAATGTTTCCTTTTTTGTTTCAAAGAGTTTTGCACCATATTCATAACATCATCCTAACTAACAGCTACAACAATACGTTAAGTTTATTGTCGTTAATACTGGCTTGCATACCGGCGCTTTTGGAATGACTGTGTCTTCTTTGTCATTTTAAAATTTTGCGTTATATCACTTCTCAGATGTCTTTTCTTTCCATTTCCCTTTGCTCTTCTAGATCTTAGAGTATCTTCAGATTTATTTACATGTAATTTTTGGAGGTTACTAGGGTAGTTTACATTACCAGAAAAGAACAGAGAAAATATGTTCTTGGCAAAAATATGCACTAAATGAAGCCTAACCAGCGAATACAGTACAGGAAATCTATTAGATCCCGGTAAGTTGGAGTTTCGAAGCTGTGAGATCGGAAGAGTTGGGCGCGAGCCTGCCTGAAGTCGCTGTTGGTGTCCATGTTGCTTGGAGTATCAAAATGAAGGTGTCCGGACTTCCATCCGAATGTAAGAATTTTGAATAGTAACAGTCTCTTCTTCTAAATAGTTGTGGATGGAGTTGCTTCCAAATTGATCGACATTTATTCCTTTGAATCTAGCTTTTGGCATTCACTGAGAACTATGAATAATTGAATACATCTATTTTTAATTTCTGCATTAATAAAATAAATACCGATGTTTCAATGATTCTGCAGGTGAAATATACAGTACATTATGGTTTAAAATATTAGAATAAATATTCACTAAGCCATCAAAACATGTTGCATGTTCGCGATACAAAAAATGCGAATCGAAATTTTGACGAATGTTCCCGGAAAATCAGACACAGAATCAAGCGCGCACATTTAAAGGTTGTGAAGGAAAGGTTTCACTTCGATAAATCTAAATGTCAAAGTAAATCTCAGTGTAAATTTAACAGAAAAATTTAAGGAATTCGTGTAGTGACAGCTATGAATGGAGCTCGTGTAATGACAAATTATGAAAACACTTGTATACCGATTTTAAATTATTTATTACTGTCATATTAAGATTTTATGTGAAATGTTGCGTACTTGCACAGTAAAGGAGAAAGCTCTAAGAAACAATGAGTGATTGATATAAAACTCGGATAACATACGCACTTACATAATTTATCAGAAAAGTCAGTTAGAAATATAATTCGCCCAAGAGTCTAATATTGATTAAATTTCTAGGGATATTACATAGATTACTATTGAACATGTGCAAGTAATCTCGCAAAGTTATTCATTAGATTAACGGTAATTTATTGGATTGGATTTTCGGATTAAATCCCATATGACTTTTGCCGTGGGTGTATTAACATACAGGAAAATGGACGGGATGCGAGTGTGTTAACGCATTTATATTATTGCTTTATTGAGCATTTATATTATTGCCCGTACGTAGCACATCAAGTCTTGTCTTCACTCGCATAACTTAAAGCCCCCGGCACACGGGGTTACGTTGACGCGCGTTAAGTAACGCGCATCGTTGAATAACGCTGTATCTTATGCGAAAAAGCACAGGTGCACTTTTTCCTTCAGTATAAAATACAGCGTTACTTATCGCGCGGCAACACAGTGCTCGTGTGATACAAGCCTTATAGGGGAAAGGAATAGAATCAAAACAGGATTTTACCGGTCATACGTGATGTACTACTAATGCACAGCAAACCACAACGTTCAACCTGTGTTGAACGTTGTGGTTTGCTGCATCCCATGCCCGAGCAACATCCCATGCCCGAGGCGGTATTTGAAATTGCATTCCTTCGAAATAAATGTAAGGCTACGCTTTAACAATCTCGGCTACTCAGGTCAGCGGAAAATATAAACTATACAGACTGTATAAAATTACTTACAATTCAATAATGTGGTTACGACAACTTACTACAATGGTTACGAAGCAATGGAATTACTTTACTCAAGAATACTAGTATTAGAAGTTTCTAGTACTGATTGATAAAATCTAACTTCAAAAGTGAACATTTTCTACAAGGAAAGATTGTAAAATAGACAATTAATAGTTGCAATATCGCTCAATAACTTTATTAAAAAGTTCCGGGAATACTAATTAAACATCCAAAAAAGTTAAATGTTACATGATCGCTTAACCACTCCGTAGAGTCGGTAGCTGTTAGTGCCCCGCTGTACCTCAGCTCCTTAATATTAGTAGTGCGCAGTTATGTTACTCACAGAACTCCACACTTCGTTTATTGTAAGAAACGAAATGCAATGACAACTCTGAAATTATCAGCGCATAAACGTCCGAAATAGCAAGTGCGCGAATCACCTCGCGTAGGATTTGGCAAATACTCTATTTTGTCCCCCCCCCCGCGAATGAAATGTTTTGTGAATTCATTTGTCAAATCTTTTACAGAAATACATGGACGGTAGTCAATAACGCATCTTTATTGTGTATAAAAAAGGCGTCAAAGCAAAAGATAATTACAAAACATTACGGGTGTTTCGCGCAGGCTTTATAATGTTTCGCAAACTATTAGGTAGAACGAAAAAATAACTATTTCTCACCCGGAAAACAAGGACGAGAAACAGTGTTTCGCGCACGGCATGCTAAAGGATAAACTTTACATTGCTAGGAAGTGGTTTCTCGGACCAACACGACGGAGATGCGTCTGTAAAATATGCCTGAGAAAATTGTGCAGATCACTAGTATTCTAGGGTTAGACAATAGTTTGCTTTACCCTAATATACGGAAGTGACTGTTAATAAAGAGGACGGAATTTCTTGACGAGTAAGAGAAGATGGAAATCGCCGGGGGGCGAGATCAGAACTCTAGTGGGTGGCTGATGAGGCAGCTCCCAGCGGAGCCTCTGCAGATGGGCTGTGAGCTGAGCCGTGTGTGTCCGAGCGCTGTTGTGCAGGATGACAACACCTACGCTGAGCATCCCATGTCGCTTGTTCTGAATGACATTTCGCAAATGCATGTCTGATCGACATTACAAGTATCACCGTTACGCAGAGTTGCAGTTGGATGTTAAACACTGGTACCTATCCCAGACGGCAATCTTCTACACCACAGGGACACAAATATTGATCCAACCGTATGATAAATGTTGGAATTCAGTCGGCGAGTTCAGGCGGCGAGTTCAGGCGGCGAGTTCAGGCGGCGAGTTCAGGCGGCGAGTTCAGGCGGCGAGTTCAGGCGGCGAGTTCAGGCGGCGAGTTCAGGCGGCGAGTTCAGGCGGCGAGTTCAGGCGGCGAGTTCAGGCGGTCTACTACAGTAAAGATTTCTTTATAAATTTGAGTTTTCTACCAGTTTCATGCGTAGAGAAACTTACTTTCTGAATGCGCCCCGTAGACAATATTTTGTAATGAATGGAATAAAATCATTCACATAAATAAACTTGCAAAAACATTAGCGCGCTCGGATAAATAAAACAATTGGAGAGTAGTTGGGTTTTTGTTATTTTTATTTAACGACGATAATGCATTTTCTTGTGGATAACGCGATCATTTTTTCTTTCATTTCTATAATGATGTGTCTTGCTCATTAAGGAGATCTCGTAATGTATGTCCTGTTTTCTGTACAAATACTGACCTTTTAATACACGAAGTGGATTAACATTATAATTTGCAATATGAACAGTGATTGTTGTAATCTTCCGTGTCTTGAACTAGTTAAGTTGAAGAAAATTGTGAAGGAATTTATTGTGGTCTGTGGTATCGCCAAAAGCAAAATTTTTAATAATGCTTTTCTCCTAATAAATAAAATGTGATGTGGACAGATTGTTAACGGTTAAATGTATTGATTTCGTAGAGATGTGATGGGGGAGAGAATATGAATTTTTAATTAATTTAGTCATGTACAGGAATTCTATTATGTTCTAAGGCCGGGCGAAACTATGTTTGCAAAACAAAAATTATATCGAAAACCTTGGTGATAAAACATTTCATCGAAAATTACACATATATCCTGTTTAGACAAAGTTTAGAAAAAGTAGACATAGTGAAAATATTATTAATCGAGTTTTGTTGATAGATCAGAGATTAAATGAAAAAAGTCGCACAGAGTTAAAATTATGATGCTAATGAACAATCAGGAGTAACGACTCGAAACGAAACTCTCCTTCTCATGAACGTTTTTTTAGTGATATGCCGAAGCGTCCTCTTTCTGATTATAGACTTCATTCACGTGATACGCTTGAAAAGATGAATGGTTCAAAATGTTCTAGTCCACAATGAATACTCCTCTGTTTGTACTGTACACTTGCTGTCTCCCTGCCTCTGTCATTATTTCATCTGCGATGCGAAAATCGGATGTGATTCATTAGATGTGTGATAATTACTCGGACAACTTGTCAATTCCGACATTTGAATAATAGGTTTTGTGCCAACTTTGTGTATAACGGGTGTTGTTCTGTTTTGTATGTAGAAATGGTGCTTATTGAATGCGTTTTTAATTCTCCAAACTTCTTTATTGACGTTTATATGTTTTGTCATGGAAATTCCAGCTCATTGAGTGATGGCATATTAAGCGATTTATAAACGTTTCACACTTGTTAAAGTGGCAGTAATCATTAAATTAATTTTAAGATCAACACGATAATTTTTACTTCGTTGAAATTTCACCTTAGGTCGATAGGTTTTCCTTTGCAGCATAGAGAACACTACAATTGAAAAGAATTCTAAGAACAAATATGCCGGCTACGATAGGTCAGTGCCAACATTGCAGTTGCCTCTGCAAGGTCACTCACTAGGATTCGAGTCCCGACGATGACGAATTTTCTACAATAGCTAATTAGCTAGCTCGAGTTCAGACATTTTCTGTTGGAGAATTGTTACGGCCGTCTGCTGTGGTCGGCAGTTTTCAGTGATTTCTCCATTTTTATACCCGGCGAATGGTGCAGGGCAAATTAAGCAGGAGCTTGACAAACAGAACGCGATCCGAACGTGATCTTTTCATTCTCAGTGTTATCCACTGCTCTCACACACACGTGCACTTGCGTAAGTGCACTACTACGCCACACATGTCGGGAGACCAGTCGGTAACTTAAAGCGCGTGCTGCCTGGAGCGGTGCCCCGCTGCAGGAAGGGGCCTTGTGAGAGAATCCTCGCAATCTGACGTGTAGGTCGGAGCCGTAATGCACGTTTCACGAACACTACCTCCTCTCTTTATATAACTTGCACGGCAGTCATGTAACCAACTACCAATCGATTAATCGATCTAAAATTATCATAGGTATAAAGATGAAAACTGCCATGTTGTTGTGATAGAAGTCGAGTTGCGGAATGACTTCTAAAAGCGGAGTAGCTCATTTTCGGTTTTAAGTTTAATTTTTGCTTTTATGTTCCCAATGGACGAAAGTAGAGGAATGTACCAATAGTTTAGTCATCCAATTTAGTAGTATCACTGCAAATAATGGAAAGGATCAACAATGTTTGCCTTTGCAACTTTAGGAATTGTAAGGAACAGGAACGGCGTGGCGAAAGACCGCGGACATCTTGGCAATAGGAGCGTCCCCAACGTCACGGCTCTCTAGTAGTGAGGGGCCGTTCATAAATGACGTGAGGCGATTTTGGCGATTTTTCAACTCCCGCTCCCCCCTTGGTGAGATGTCGTGAGATTGGGCTCGTCACCCTCCCCTCTTTAACCTCGCGTGAGAATTTCAGAATGCTTATTTTTAATGTATATACGTTAATTTGTGATTGATTGCACAGGGATTTATTTCAAAAATATAATTTGCTTAATTGTATTTATTTAAGACTATATATAAATATTAATTGTGAAAATATAGTGACTGGATTACAATGAATATTATTGCACTTCTCAAATCGCTCGGAAATTTTTCTTTAAAATTTCTGTAAAAATACAGGTAATGAGATTTATCTCATAAAGTTTGGTAATTTTTGTTAGATTATTTTGTGCAGTACACAATGCTACTTACTGTAGCATTCACATAACCGCGATAAAAATGGTTGTGCAAGATGTATCCATATTTTAGCGTAGAAATATATTTTACTTAAATTGTCTTGGCTTTTTCGCAATTTAGCACTGCTTTTAGCGAAAGAAATGACGTGATATTTGCCGGGCCCCCCCTCTCCCCCACGTAAGATTAGGTGAGAATGGCTTGACCCCCTACCCCTAAAGACCTCACGTAATTTATGGATGGCCCCTTAGCACGTTAAACAACGGAAAATCAGAATCAACGCCTTGCTCTTCGAACAGCACACTCGGTAGTGAACACAGTCATATCCTCTTTAGAGATTGAAAAGGGACTTCACTGCTCTGATCATGCTTACTACCAGTTTGCTTGTAATACATCACTTTGCAATGCAAGATCAAAGATTATAAATACATACTTACTTCAGAGGATAAGGAGAAATACGTAGACTTAAAATGTGACTACTACTAATGTGGCTACTGAATATGAGAAAACTGATGTTTGTGAAATTAAATTATTTGTTAATCCGAACAAATAATTTAATTTCACAAACATCAGTTTATCATAGAAAATCATTTGTTTATCATAGAAAATATGTTTTTACATAGAAAATCATTTGTTCGTTTATATCGACGTAAGTATTATTGCTGTTAAATATTCGTCAGTTAAGGAAGCAACATTGTATAGCACGAGAAAAGGAGAGTTAGTATCGGAATCTCCATTATTTAGTTTTATTTATACTATGGTGTTGTGGTTGGGTACGACGGTCGAACGGCTGAAGATGAGGTTGGCACTTTTGTGGGATCTTATGCTGTGGTTTGAGACGTCGGTACGTTTGTTCCTAAATCGACTAAGGGTAATAAGAATGGGGTCGATATTTTGGAGCTCAAGAAATTGTGTGCAGATTATATTTCCTCTCTATACGTCAGATGGTTTTTACCGTGTTTGACGAGAAACAAATTAAAGTGGAATGATTAGAAAGCAAATAATTCAAATTTTGCGTATGTTTTGGGTATTTATTGTTTTATTTTGGGCCTATACGCTTTACGTAGCATACGGCAATGAATCCAGTAATATAATATAAACATACATAAACAAGTACCGTTAATTGTAATTCCGTTAAACTTTCACCCCTCCCCTACACACACACACACACACACACAATATGCTTCTATGTTTTGGCATGGTGGATTCCTCTTCAGGAAAAGTATCGACTTTCAACCATCTTCCTTCCATTGCTGACCAACCTTGTTGGTGCAGGGGTCTGGGGGCATTTGCGGCGAAGAACGCGTTACATCTATTTATTTATTTTATTTATTTTACGTCAAAAAACAGTTAAAACTGCTTATGGGGAAACGTGCTATGGGGAAAAGTGAATTGTGTCCACATCCACGACGTGCAATTGAATCCCGCGGTATGGTGTGGATGGTGTTTGTTGTACTAGGGTAGAACAGACCCGATTATTTCGTCATTGTAAACCCACTTCTTACTCACACCACTCATAGATACCCTCCACCAAATGGGATGCTGTTCCCTGTGATGGACCTAGGGTCTTGGTACTTTAACCTACAGCAGGCACGTCAAACCGCGCCTGCACGAGCTACTTGCCCGCCTGGGGTGCCCGACGCTCCCATGGGCACGGGTTACTTCCCCTGATTTCTCACTCACTTCCCCTCCAAATGCAGAAAGGGATGTACTTGCGCAAGCTGGAGCGGCGCGAGGCGGTGAATAGTGGCTTCAACCTAAAATGTTTGACAGATTAATTTTCTATCAAATAACCGAGAATTATATTATGTTTATACTCTTCACGACTTGTCACTATTTGATGTTTATTTTCTTACTAAATTCTCACTTACATAAATATTTTTGCTAAGTGACCGGAAATTGTTTTAATGGCGAATTCTTTCCTTGTTTTCGTTTATTATTGTGATATTAAATCATTCAGTTATGTATTGCATTTATCAATAATGTGAAATAAATTACAAGTCTATATGAGTTAACAATTATCGCTTACGGACGGACAGGTTTTTAACAGACAATATGTCTGTTAATATTTTTCTTGCGTGAAATTTATCTAATCAAAAATCCAAATAATTTAATTGATTTTCTTGTGTGTGAACAACATCCATTCACAGAGACTTGTATGATAAATACGAGTAATAATGCATTCAAATTAATCAACTCTGTTCGATATACATCTAAGACAGTTTTAAACCTTAATTTATGTATATTCAATATGCATATTTTCAATTGTTTGCTCTAAATATAGAGCAAATTGAATGTATGTGATGTTCATATCTTCTATACTTTTACTAATACTGATGCCATTCGTTGAATTAGATTCATTAAATACTCGCCATGTTAAAAACTTAAATAATAATTTATATTTATAGAAATGTTAACTTTATATTTATTAATAAACATATATTTATTTATTAATAAACGTCTAAATGTGTTTCATAAAAACTACTATTCCACTATTTAAAATTCCAGTTTTCAATTTTAGGATTCTCAATTCAAAAAATAATTGGACCACTGGGGCTGAAGTCTTCCTAGATACGAAAAGAAGATCCAATAATGCATTGCATTGTTGAACGTTGCTGAATCTTTGGCATGGAAAAAAGATTGCGGATAAAATGTTCGTTTTTTCTCATTCAGAAATAGATTGTATTATTTATACTGGGTTAACCCCCTATATAAAGAATGGTTTCGTGGGTTTTAGAGAGACTTATAAAAGTTATTAAAATACTAGGAAAAAACTATGAAATCTTCCAAAATATAGAATTATTAAAATGAACTCTAAGGATCAATACGAAATTGTACAAATTTCATCAACTTTTCGATAATATTACTTACAAATTAATTACGAAAACACACTTTTAATGTATTATTGATTCGTGTGCCTTAGTTGGGGCAAAAGTATCCATGAAATTCAAATAAATGTGATTTTACTCTTTTTAACTCAATTACTATCTACTTACTTTAACTACTACAATTGCACTATCTTGGTTCTCAATTTTATTGCTTACTCCAAAGATCTTATTTTTTTCACTACAAACGATATAAATAAAATAGTAACTGTCATTGGAAGAAAACGGTTATTCACATTTAGTAAGGCAATATACGATTCCCTTTCTTGATTGGCTAGATGACAGGCTTACAATAATCTACAAAAATAAGAATGGAAATGTAGCATCCACATATTTATTCTAATCCGTTACTTAAAACTGTGATCATTAACGGTGTTAAATACCGTATGTATCCATTACTTAAGCTGTGTTAAATATGCGAACGCTACTGTCCATTATTATTTATGTGGATTATTCTAAGCCTGTCGTCTAGCCAATCAAAGAAAGGAATCGTATGTTGACTTACTAAATGTAACATTGGCTATAACAGATAAAGAAATATTATTCACTTTACTCAATACTGTAATTCAATTTATCGTGTATTCATTGACCGTTGCTTAAAGTCGTGTTATAAAATGCGAAAGTAGCAAGTAAAGAATCATGAAATATATCTCCCTGAGGTTACTCTTTGAAAACTGCAAAATTGAAGAGTGATTTTATGACATGAATATTTACGGGCTTTTCAAAAAATACATAAAGAAATGAGTCCTAGTTGTCAGCAGTAGCAAATATCTCTTGAACAACAATAGATAAAATGTTTTTTTTTCAAAAAATGGCCTGAACAATGCTAAAGAACAAGAAATAAAATTCTCTCCTATAACACTACAATAAATTAAATATTTTAATACAAACAAATCTTCACGAATACTGTAATAGTATAAATTTCTTTTGCATGACATCAGCAGTGTCTTAAGTAGGAAGGCACTGCGTATGAAAATTCAGTTGGTACTCGCAGTAGGAGGGAATTGGCGGAATAACGCAATCAAATATTTGCATTTTTGAACCAAAAACAAAACCATTTTATTATTTTTGAATTTTATCCCTAGTTCCTGGGTATATGACAACACCGCAGATTTGTTTCACATGGAAGGAGGGGGCATGGTATTCTCTCAGCTTCCAAGCGCATTAGAAATTAGTAAAAAGGATTTACCAAGCTAATCTACAGGTGCACCCGCACATGAAATTTCATGTAGTGGGCTTTGAAAAGGTATTTTCACTCCCCTCAAGCTGAAGCACGTTTTTAGGAAGGGCCAACTTTTATTCTCACATCAGTTAGTTTACTATTCGCTATTGAATTCCGTTAATATGCATGTATCTCCATTTGGAAATCCTAGCAGATGTCGAGAAAATAAAGAGTAGCAAACGACTCGGGTCTGTCATTTTTGTGCGTTTTTTGACGCAATTGCTACTCATCGTCACACCAAATACCAGCCTCATTTTAAATCTCGCTTCATTGCACAAGATATACGTTTGCAAATTTGCAGCACACTGAAACAAAAATCAACACAAAAAAACACAGGAAAAATAACCGTAGCGGTAAACAGTGTTCTAAACGGTGGGAATCACAACCAGCGCTTTGAGGCTGAAAATTAACACATGGGAAATTAAACATTCATGGCCGGAATCTCTACCCCGATCACCGCACTGTGGGTGGTGTGCGGCGTATGAAGCTGCTTTTGAAACTTGATACGTCACTCCTCCTTTGGGGATCGCTGTCGGGAGAGACGCACGAAACGCGGAAGGTCCATTCCCCCCCCCTCGCGACGCAGATCAATTTTTCATTCTTGCGTAAAATTTTTATTGCATTTCAGCACCGACGCAAAGAAAAGTTTCGTGGCGTTTTCTGCTCCTCGGGAGGAGGTTTCTGTCGCAGAAGTCTTGTCTGCCACCGTGGTGAGATGGAAAGTTTGCCGAGAATGGCGGCATAATACGAAAGTTATTCTAGCTGCGGGGAGGGTGTAGCGAATTTTTTTTTTTCAATGCACTATGTCAACCAGTGCGGAATGCGTGTGATATAATAATGTATGTCTGAAAATTTAAAACTTTGAAGTAACGAGAAAACTGTCGTAGTAGTAGTAGTCTAGACGGTAATCTGGAAGTTCACGTGTCAGAGGTATGCGTCAGACTTCGTTCGGTTACATACCTGAGAAGTTTCTTGAGCGGAGAAG
This sequence comes from Teleogryllus occipitalis, assembly GCA_011170035.1. Lineage (NCBI taxonomy): Eukaryota > Metazoa > Arthropoda > Insecta > Orthoptera > Gryllidae > Teleogryllus > Teleogryllus occipitalis. The sequence continues at coordinate 103,100 of BLKR01002285.1, read as the reverse complement.
AAAGATGATGGGCAGATTTTTTAAGAGAAGAATGTGTTTCCGTTGTCCTATCTAGGATTTTTTGAAAGGTATGTTAATTGTTAATTTGCTTTTATTAGTATGTAATGGGATATTATTAATAAGGGTAATAACCACGATCGAGAGTGTATTTTGAAGTGCTAAGTACCTTCCATTATGAAAATAGGATTCAAACGTTTTTTCAATACTAAATATGAGAGGATAAAATGATGAATTCTAATTGATATTCAAGAAAAATAGTAGGGCTCAAAACTTGAAAAATGTGCTAAAATTTTTGTTCTTCACCAGTTAATTTCAAATACTTGCTCATTTACAGTAGTCCGTTTGCAATCCAGAAAATGAATTATGCTGTACAAACATTGCTTCAGTTGTGCACAAAATACGAGAGTAAACACGCAAGTTACAAAATATAACTGAAATTTTCCCTTTTCTCGCTCGTAGATAACTGAATGTAAATAACCCGTAGATTAGAACTGAAAGCAACCCGCTTTTGATATTTAACATTTTTATTACTTCGGAGAATTTCAATTTTAAAGACTTCAAGATTTTGACGAGTCCGTGAGTAAAGTAGTTGATTCTACAAATAATGCCATTCAAGGACTTGTAGTTTCGAGTGCGCTATGGACGTTCTATATATGTTCGGAGCAACTTGAGAAATAATGTGGAAGAGACAATAGCGTCTCTACTATTTCAATAGATGCATTCCCCGGGTGACGATCCTTGACCGGGAGCGGTTGCTCAGTGCATAAAATGATGTCACTGCAGCGCCTTTGACCGGAAGGTTCTAGGTTCGAGTCCTGACGGCAGCAGGACTAGGTCGGGTGCAGGACTAGGACGGCGGCAGAGCTAGGTCGAATTTTCGACACTAGCTTTTCAGCTAGGTCGAATTCAATCACTGTCTGGAGGAGAATTATAGCGGCCGGCTTCTCTGATCGGTAGTTTTACGTGGTTTCTCCGATCAACATCAGGCGAATGCTGGAGCAGTATCCTATCAAACGGGCCACGGCCCGCACGCGATCTGTCCTTCCCATTCCTTGTCCTATCCTCTCCCCTTACACACACACTTACACTAACATGCACTACACTACCACATATTCCGGGAGACCGGTTGGGAGCTTAGAGCGTGTCCCGGCTGGGGCGGTGCGCGGCTGGTGGGAGAGTCCTGGTTAGGGGTAAACCCCACTAGTCGACGGTAGGTCGGCGCCGGATCTCGCCATCCAGCGGGGGAACATCACCGCCATCTCACGAGAAAAAAACATGCACTACACTAACGGGACTAATGACCAGAGCAGTTGACGCGCCCGGAAACATGAAAATCAATAAATCAATCAAACGATCCTTGACGAAGGACATGATGGATGAGAGCCCAAAATTTATAGCTGATTGATCCTTGAAAGTAGATTTTATTACATAGGAGCTTTTTTCTTTTCTTTTTAGGGATCACAGAAATGTGTGCACAGAAAACGTGCACAGAATTCACTTCTCATAGCACGGCATGCAGTTTTTAACTGTTTCTGACGTTTAATAAAATAAATAAATAAATAAAATATAAAATATAAAATATAAAATATAAAATATAAAATATAAAATATAAAATATAAAATATAAAATATAAAATATAAAATATAAAATATAAAATATAAAATAAAATACACTTCAGTAAACTTGTTGGAAATACTGTTATTTCTTCCTCCCTTCAACTCTTATTAGTACTCTATTCTTGCAGTCCGGTTCTTCTCTGTTCCACAGACATGTTTATTCCACATGAAGGGTAGTCTTTTACATCCTCAATTGCCCAACAATTTCCTGACAGATCTTGTTCAGAAATCAATTTCCAATTCCATTTCTAGAAATATCGTTATTTCAGTTTTATTAAAATCTATATACAATTATTTGTCTCTCTCAGGTGTTGATTTGTTTCGCTTCCATAGTTTTACCAGCTTGGTTTCGCTTTACCTAGTGTGGTTTGAGCGTCCTCTCAGACACAACTCCGCCCTCATTTCGGTACTTCTGTTCCAACAGGCAGAAGTCAGTGCGTCTGCGGTGACGGTTTCAGGAGTCCCTCGTATACCGCGACCCAACTTGCGAATATTTCCAGGAATGAAACTTAGCTCATTTCTCGAGATATGATAGATGTCTCGCAGCTGGAAGCTGCTGCGTTGCAGTGCGTGTAATTAATGTGTGTACAGCGATAAGCGCGCTGAAATGAACAAAGTTTCGCCACCGGAAGCCAGCGTCGGGGGCGATGGCGGCGGCGGCGGCGGCGGCGGCGGCGGCGGCGGCGGACGCCGCAGCAGCAGCAGCGGCGTTCCCGCCTTGAGTCCTCTGTGTTCCTTGTGGACGAAGTCCATCGTGTTTCGGGAATGCCATTGGGATTACTCAACTTTCTTCATTTGAAATCCAAGCGAATCGCGAAAACTTTCGAATTATGTGGAATTGCAGTTCAGGAATTTATTTTCGGAAAATTACCTCACGAAAATGAGTTATTTTCTAAATGTGATTTAATCGACAAATTCATTTCGAAGAACTCGAAAAATTCCAGTTAGCTAATATTCCAATTAATTGAAAAACAATTTTTCCAAAAATATCTTAAATGATAGGAAATATTGAATTATACAAAATTCTAACATCTACAAAATAGATTTTTCACAAATAATTATAAACGGATGCATTATGTCTAGTTGGAGGTAAGCAGTTTTTCGTTCGAAACCGTTCTTTTACTAGTATATTACTGTATATTTTGTGGTAATTTATATACAAGTGAGCACACTTGATAGAATAACGCGGTCACATTACGGTCAAAGAATTGTGGCGAACACAGCTGAACTTCTAAGCTGGCATAAGTATTGATTTTTGATTTATTTAGTCAAAGAACAGTAAAAATGTATGCGAGTATACGGAAGAAGTATCAAATTAACTTTCATTATTCGTCCGAACTAAGTCAATCTCGAAAGAAACGAAGTTGTTTCGTTAGTTTATGAGCTAGAACCTTTGTGAAAGATTTATTCAATGTATCACAAAAGGCACATCAGCAGGAATATATATAATATATATATATATATATATATATATATATATATATATATATATATATAATATTTGATTGAGTTTGTGCTTCTTGGTAAGGAGTCTCGCTCGTTAGCGTTTTGTGGCATCCTCAGTAACCATGCCGCTTACCGCAACTCTTTGTCGTTCGCGCATCGTCTGTGACGCCAACGTATCTTAGCGATTTCGGTCATCTGGAAAGGCCAGTACGAAAATACGGCAGGAGATTTCAGAAGTGGGTGAAACTTGTAAGATACGTAATATCCATGGAATTTTAAACAAACAGAATTCGAAAGTTTTACTTAACCTGTTTTAACTATTGGAATAGTTGTTTAGTTACTATTCTCCAAATCGAAAATGTAGATAAAAGTGGAGAAAGTAATGCAATTCATCTACTGTTGAAATATCCCTGATGCTTTTGTCGGACTGGGACCCTCTCTCTCCTTGGCTATTTTTTAATACATATTTATTTTTCATTCGGAAATACGTTGTTCAGTTTACATTCACTTTTTCATATGTATTTAATGGCTTACATTTATTCTTATTTCCTAATCTAAAAAAATCACTCTAACTACAGGAAGGGGTAGGAAGCTACAATCTGCATCTACTGTTAACAATTGTTCTAGAATATGTTTAGGAAGGCGTTAAAAGGATATCTGTTTTTTGATCTGGTCTGTCCGGTGACGCCGCGTCGAAGACTGAGGTGCCGACGTTTCGACCGACATATCGTCGTCTTCTTCAGGGCTGTACTGCCAGTAGAGCCCTGAAGGCAGTACAGCCCTAAAGAGGACCGCGACATGTCGGTCGAAACGTCGGCACCTCAGCCTTCGACGCGACGTCACCCAGACACCCCAGATCATGACTCTGGCCGTGGAAGTCTACGATATCATATCGGATTTTTATTCGAGTTGGAGTAACCCTCCTTGGCTCTTGACGGCAATCCTTCAGCCCACTCCCGGACGTCACGGATAAGTATTTGTCCTGCCAAAGTATTCGATATGTTGCTGACCATTGTATGTAGCAGGTTTGGAGAATGGTATTTACATCCGGACAGAAAAGGTGGTTTGTAAGGTGCTGAAAGATGACTGGGTCTGTTTCATAATGTCACAATATACAAACACCCATTCGTTAGGCGGGGTTCGCACTCTCAATAGTCTTGGGTAGAATTGCCCCAAGCTTCTGCGCCAACAGACCGGTGAGAACAGAAGAGAGGGTATTGAAATGTGGTGGTGCATGGTTGGAAAAGCTCCGCCTTGCCTCAACATAAGCAAACATTCATCCCAATGCGGCAATGCATTCCTTTGAAATGTAACCACCTCTCCCACCTCTTTCAATTGAGTTGACATATCGTTCACAAACCCGTACTTTTCCAGTGTTCATTTTTACTCGAGCGAGCGTTTTTCGGACGCCGGTATTACATTAGCTGGTCTTTATATATGCCAAAATCTATCGGATCTAGAAACTTGCAAAAAAAAGTAAGATGTTTACATTCCTTTTGAAGTGCCAATATTACTGCAATATACACGAAATGACTATTTCATAGAGATTGACAACCTACATCAACTTTCGCAATACGATTTTTACAACAAATTTAATTTCGTGAGAGATTTTTTGCTTGGCTGCAGTCAATATTTATACCTTTTAATAGAAATGCCACCTCCTAAGGTAATTAAAATTAGCGAATGATCACATTCCATTCTATTTCCAATAAATTCCTTTTCGTGTTGTCTAGTGGATGAAAGAACACGCTGTTTTTATTAATTATCGGATGTTTTTGACACTTGTTTAATCATTTTATTATTTTTTCCGTTGCTGAGGGTGGATTCTCAGAATACTTTAGTTTTAAGATTTTGATGTTTTTGAATTTTATTGTTTCTTCTAGAAAGTTGGAAATAGACGGCCATTCTAAAAGAGCCTCCACCAGAGACGTATTCTCGTGCTTATTTTCCGTGAGCAAAACAGCAATTTTTTATTCTAACTGCCAGTGTGCACAACATCTTTGGCCCTTGGCCCAGCTCATGCGCAACACGTGTGGGAGGTGCGATTCTCTCTTGTAGCCCGACCGGGAGCGGTAACTCAGTGCATCAACTGATGTCACTGCAGCGCCTCTGACCGGGAGGTCCTAGGTTACACTCCACACGGCAGCAGGATTTTAGACACTAGCTTTTCAGCTAGGTCGAATTCAGTCGCTGTCTGGAGGAGAATTCTAGCGGCCAGCTGCTCTGATCGGCAGATTTCCGTGGTTTCTCCAATCAACACCAGGCGAATGCCAGAGCAGTACCCTACCAAACGGGCCACGGACCGCGCGCGATCTTTCTTTCCTCTTCCTTGTTCTTTCCTCTCCTCTTACACACACACTTACACCAACATGCACTACACTACCACATATTCCGGGCGACCGATCGGGAGGTTAGAGCTTGTCCCGGCTGGGGCGGTGCCCCGCTGGTGGGAGAGTCCTGGTTATGGGGAAACCCCACTAGCCGACGGTAGGTCGGCGCCGGATCTCGCCATCCAGCGGGGAAGATCACCGCCATCTCCCGAAAAAACACATGCACTACACTCACGGGACTAATGACCGAAGTGGTTGACGCGCCCGGAAACTCAATCAATCTCTTGTAGCCCGAGAGAAGCGACGGTGACAAATTCGACTCGTTTGAGTCTGTAGCTTGTTTCGTGCACTTGTTACGTAATTTACTATTTCAGTTTAAACAAAATATAAAACAAAAATTCTTAAACCATCAATGAAATACTTTTGGCGCACATATAGCACATATAAATCCCTCAACACCCATCTGTCAACAAGCAATTTTAAGGGGGAGATTCAGCTTACAGCAGTTAAATTTTTATTACTTTTCCACTTTTTTCTCCATTAAAATCATACTCCATAGCAGTGAAAATGAACTGACACACAAAAATATCTTTCTTCTACAAGGAAAACTTTGCTTTTAACTTTTATTTCTTTTTGTGAAAAATCAAAATTCAACCAGTTTTTTATGCACTGAATTAGTATTTTCCTGATAACTCAAATAATTGTGGAGATTTTTACAAACTGCTTGCTTTAGTTTTTTGGCAATACTCACTGGTACAAAACCATGCTCTTTTATTTAGATCTGTGGATAAATAATATTTTTTATTTGAATTCAAAATTAATATATTGATTATAAATAGTTTTTTCATTTTATAATTTTTTGTCACAAAAACTATTGATCTAAACTGTATCATTTAGCATGGTTTTGTAGATAATAATTGTTTAAATGGATCCTAAGAAATTCATAGCTTTAAAACGATTATTTTCTGTTATGAGGGAAACATCTTAAAAACGGTAATTTTGAAAAACAAGAGACCATTAGATTCATGAGTTTTGCTTACCTTATGTATGCGAAGTTAGAAGCATGATGTAGTGAAATACCTTTTAAATCATAACTTGCAAACTATAGTAGATATCGATATATTTTTTCACCAAAATATTCCTGAATAATTAATGCATAGAAAACAAAATTGTTTCAAAAATCTAATTTTTTAAAGTTTTAAGGTGTATCTTGCCCCTTAACTCATTAAATATCAGTGAGAAAATTGGCCGCAGGGAGCAATTAGTCCTTTCAAAAAGAACATTTGGGTGTTCCAAGCCGTCTTTACCTATTACAAAAATTATCTCCCCCGACATGTGAACTTTACAATACTATACTTGACTTGACTTCGATCACATCGACCCAGATACAACCATCAGAAGCAGTTATTTAGTTTCAAACATGATATTCTACATTCATCAAAATAGCAAGATAAAATAATAAACTTTTGTAACGGTATCAGTATTATCTGCTTAAAATTAACCCAATTGTTGTAAACTAATTTATCCCTTCCAAATATGGTTTTAATATTAACTAAAGAATATTGTAGTTATATGTATTATCATTTTCGTTATATATCATATTTTCTTTCATAAAACTCTAATGTATTACAATACCTGTAATTGTCTCTAACACCAACGTTGTAGATTCGGCTATAAAGTTAATTTTTTTAAAAATGTTTCATGAAGAGGGATTTTTGCTAAATTTCTTAGATTGATAAAAGCTCCTGACCATATTTCAAGTAGTAATGTACTCAACGTTTCTGATAATTTGAGTTTGTGACTTTATCATCTAACCAAGTCAACAAATTTTAAATTAATTGCGATGAGTGCTGATGACCCGTATTAACGAATACGGTGTGACTGAAATTTTCTCCTGCCTTAAACCCTGTCCAAAAGAACATGAAAAATCGTAGTTGTAATTGTAATACGTCCGTGTAAAGATTCTGCGTGAACTATATCTAAAAATCACCAAAATGGATTTTTGATTACCCCTGATGTGTAAAGGGATTTTTGTCGGTACATTGAAAGTTTTAAAAAGAAAAGAAAAACGTCTGTGTCTGGTTTGGTACCAAAGCATTGTTTTCCTGAGTTGAGTCGACCATGAACAATGACAAAAAGTGTATGCAAATTGTCCGTAACACTGAAAGTGTTTCACTACCAGCGAATTTTATTTTTAAATGTAATCAGCTGAATGTGCGGTTTTATTCTCCTGTACTTCGAGTTAGCGTTGAATTAAGATTTTAGAAAGCATTAGCACTCTTCGAAGGAGCGTTTGCGTGGTGAATAATTCCAATATTTGACTTCGAAATAAGGGTGTTGGTTGGGGGGGGGGGACTTCGTTGTGTGGAATGAGCAGGCACCTGCATTAATGAATGTTTGCGCTTCGGATATCGGTGGGAACTTGGCTCGAGTCTCGCTTTTGTAGACGATGAGGTCTGTTTTCTCTCTACAAAAACGGATGATTACATTGCGGACCAAATGTTTGAGGTCTGAAGCGTGCATTGATAATTTATTTTAGCATTTTTGTATTCGGTCTTTGCTGATAGGTTGCAGTTCTCACGATGACGCTTATAATTTATCCTTTAAGTCGCTGTTAACTGTTGCAGGCCATTTGGAGATACCGCCCCCACTTTCGACACGAGAGAAACCAGTGTGTGTGTGTGTGTATGTGTGTGTGTGTGTGTGTGTGTGTGTGTGTGTGTGTGTGTCCGCATTCATCGTTCGGTTGAGCATGTGATGCGCGAACCTGAACGGACCATTCGGAAGCTCATCTCGCACGTGTACATTGGCTCTTAAGTGCGAGGGCGGGCCGCGAGAGAAACCTGTTCGTGTGTCCCCGCCTTCAACGTTCGGTTCAGCCCGAGATACGCGAACGGGCAAAACGGAAGCGCATCTCGAGCGTGTACGCTACCCCTGAAGTTCGATGGTGGGGCGGGAGAGAAACCTGAGATGCGCGAACACGAACGGGCAAAACGGGAGCGGGTCTCGAGCGTGTACACGGCCCCTAAATTGCGGCGGCTGGGCGCGGAACACAAGAAAAACCTGTGTATGTGTGTAGCCTCCTTGAATGTTCGGTTCAGCACGAGATGCGCGAACCCGAAAAGAAAAATTGGGAGCGTATGTCGAGCGTGTACACGGCCCCGAAGGTGGGGAACGGGCCTCGGGACACGAGAGAAACCTGAGCGTGTGTGGCCGCCTTCAACGGGCAAAATAGAAGCGTATCTCGATCGTGTACGTCATTTCTAAAGTGCGATGGCGGGGCGTGAAAGAAACCTGAGCGTATTTCGACGTCTTCAACGATTGATTTAGGACGGGATCCGCGAACACGAGCGGGCAAAACGGTAGCGTATCTCACAGAGTGCACATCGCCCCAAATGAGAGGGGCCAGAGCGCGGAACACGAGAAAAACCCGTGTGCCTGTGTGTGACCTTCTTGAATGTTCGGTTCATTACGAGATGCGTGAACCTGAACGGAGAAAAAGGAGCGTATCTCGAGCGTGTTCAGTGCATCATGTGATGTCACTGCACCGCCTCTCACCAGGAGGTCCTAGGTTCAAGTCCTGACGGCGACAGGATTTTCGACACTAGCTTTTCAGCTAGGTCGAATTCAGTCGCTGTCTGGAGAATTCTAGCGGTCCGCTGCTCTGATCGGTAGTTTTCTGTGGTGTCTCCGATCAACACCAGGCGAATGCCGGAGCAGTACCCTACCAAACGGGCCACGGACCGCGCGCGATCTGTCCTTCCTCATCCTTGTCCTATCCTCTCCCCTTACACGCACACTTACACTAACATGCACTACACTACCACATATTCCGGGCGACCGGTCGGGAGCTTAAGGCTTGACCCGACTGGGGCGGTGCCCCGCTGGTGGGAGAGTCCTGGTTAGGGGGAAACCCCACTAGCCGACGGTAGGTCGGCGCCGGTTCTCGCCATCCAGCGGGGGAAGATCACCGCTATCTCCCGAGAAAAAAACATGCACTACACTAACGAGACTAATGACTCTAGCAGTTGACGCGCCCGGAAACACGAAAAAATCAATCGAGCGTGTTCACAGCCCCTAAGGTCAGGGGGCGGACAGCGGTGCACGAGAGAAACCTGAGCGTGTGTGACCGCCTTGAACGTTAGGATGAGCATAAAATGTGCGAACTCGAACGGGCAAAACTGGACCGTACAACTATCCCGAACGGGTTCAGGGTCCACGTAAATGGAGGACAGTGAGAACGACCATCGAGCGTGAAACGACCGGAGAGGTTAAGCCGTTCGTTCCTTTTGGTTGACGCTGCAGTTTGTTCCCGCTTTCCCTCGCTCACCCATTCCACCTCGGCGCGCTCTTCCTGGTCTGTCAAGGGCCCCTAGACACAGAGAGTAGCGTAACCCAAACGACCGCAGTATACGACAGATAACACAGGCTAAACGGTAGATAATCTTGTGTACGTGAGCATGCTAAATGCATAATTGAATTTAAATCAGCCTAACATTTGCACCATGCTGTAAGAGAAAAATAAATAATAAGAGCGTTTGATTCTAGACTTGATACTAGTGTTGAGCAAAGTGTACCAAACGGACACTCGGTACTGCGAATTCCAGAAGAAACTTGCACATCCCTGGAACGGGAGGGGTGCCAGTACCAGAGGGGTGACATGCTACTACGAGAATGTAGCAATTGGAAACGTTGCTACTACGAGATTGTAGTTATTGGCAATGTTGGAAGAATGGGACTATAGTAACTGCGTAGGGTGCAATATCTGGAAAATATGAACTGGCAATTGTAGTCACTGGCAGCTGTGAAACTACCACAATGTAGTCACTGGCAGCACTGTGTGGCTAGAAGCCGGTTATCATCGGTATGCGCTCCCTAATAAGACGTTCATGCGGGTAACATACGAGAGTTTGAAGCTTAATATACCACTGTATTATTATTTGTTGGAAGTTCTTTCATGTCATTATGTGAGTGTATACCTTACTATGTTTTGTGATGTTAAAGTATGCCACTGTTACCACGTTTGGTATGTGAGAACAAAAAATTGAAAATGATTGAATAATAATAATAATGTTGATAATGATAATAATATAATAATAATATTATAATAATAGTAATAATAATAGTTATAATAATAGTAATAATAATAATAATAATAATAATAATACTGTGCTCTAATAAAAGAAAATAACATACAATAATTAACTTTCAGTATTATATCATTTGTTTAATATAGATATCATGATTATACTACGATTAATATTAATAGATGTGAGAGCACAAATGCTAAATTCAGGCCAGATATGTATTTAAATTAACCTTTTCACTTCCTTTACTAGCACAGACAAACAGTGTAATTAAACGTTGATGCAGTACCATGTATTTAGTTTTATTTAATTCTCTTATACTCTTTCGATTATTGCGACACTAGAGAGTCCAAATTATTTTTTTATTTTCGCATCAGCGACCAACATCTTGCGTAACTGCTCCCGAATTGAACTTGCGTTTAAGGATCTTTCTCGCGCTCTACTCCTACGATTCAGGAGGAAGGTGAGAGGGCTGCCGTGGTGGGGGAGAGACGGCGGGCCAAGGGCCTGGAGGGCGCATGACTGAGGACTAAGGACTGAGGACTGAGGGCGCGCCGCGTGGGCGAGACAGCGCGGGCGCCCCGCGGCGCCGAAGAAGCATCGCCTGCGCTCGCGGCGTCGCCCCCGCATTTGTCTCTGGGCGCGCGCTCGGCGCAATCAGAGGAAGGTGCAGGGGGAAGGGGGCAGACACGGAAGCGGAGAAGCGAAGAATGACTGGAAAGCGCAAGCGAAGGGTCGTGGCAGGGCGGGAAGGCGGAATCGGAGAGTCGTGGCAGGACAGGACGGTGGAATCGGAGTATCTGGCAGGACAGGAAGGTGGAATCGGAGAGTCGTGGCATGACAGGCAGGCGGAATCGGAGAGTCGTGGCATGACAGGCAGGCGGAATCGGAGAGTCGTGGCATGACAGGCAGGCGGAATCGGAGAGTCGTGGCATGACAGGCAGGCGGAATCGGAGAGTCGTGGCATGACAGGCAGGCGGAATCGGAGAGTCGTGGCATGACAGACAGGCGGAATCGGAGAGTCGTGGCATGACAGGCAGGCGGAATTGGAGAGTCGTGTCAGGGCAGGAAGGCGGAAACGGAGTTTAGTGGAAGGCGATGCGAGGAATATGTGATAGGGAGTGGGGAAGGTAGCCAGTATGTAGGAGTATATAGGGAATGATGATTAGGATGGAAATGATGGGGACGCAGCGGAGTGTGGAGAAAAGGGTGAGCAAATGTACGAGTTGGTGAGAAACGAATACGGAGACAATTACGGAACAGGACAAGGAAGAGGAAGGAAAAATTTCGCGCGGTCCGTGGCTCGTTTGTTTGCGTACTAATCCGTCAGTCGTGTGGTGGGGCATGGTGTGTGTGTGTGTGTGTGTGTGTGTGTGTGTGTGTGTGTGTGTGCCGGGAGAAGAAGAACTGCGAGAAGGATGAGGATGAAGAAGGAAATATCTTCCGCGGTCCGTGGGCTGTTAAGGTGCTGCTCCGGCATCAGCCTCGTATTGACCAGAGAATTCACTGAATACTAGGGCAGTCGGACGCTTGAATTGTCCTCCACTCAGCAGCTGAACTCGTCCTAGCTATCTAGCTGGTGGCAAAACCTTGCAAACTCGGGGGCTGAAACCCAATGATCACGCCAGAATAGGAACTGCAGCGACATAAGTAGATGTTCTGAACCATCTGAGCTAATGATTGGGGTGCCAATGACTGGGGTGCGAGCAGATTGAGCAGTTTTATGCTAGTGCGTGAATGCGGCCTGAGTATGAAGTATTAAGACAAGAGTTAGAGAGAATTTGAATTGAATGGAAGTGTCCTGGGAAGTCGTGAGTGGGGCCGGGAGCTCCATGTAAATGCCTCGTGGCTCTGGGCAATTGAAGTGTAAACGCCGCGTAGGTTGCGTTAGCGAAGGAGGGCGTTTCGCTGGGCGCTGTTTTCGTGGTGTGCGTCGAGAGCTCTGGGAAACTCTGCGCGCCTACTTGAACGCAATGGGGAGCTGCCCTCGTATAAATTTCCAAGCAGCGAATATAGGAGACTTCGAGTGTATGATTCGAACACATAGACACGAAGCTTGCACCACAAATACAGGATGGTTTAGAATGAGCGGTACAAACGTCTAGAACATTTTACGGAAATCGAAGGTATCGGAGATCGTCTTTTGACCAATGAACATGCGGTGAATATATCAAATGATTAAGTTACATATAACTTAGTTTTGATGCAAATTCTTGGGGGACGACGATGTACTGGGAATATCGTGTTATCGTCTTAATTGTTCAACTATGAATAAAGAAATTTCTCGATGGCTATTATAACTGGCACATGCTTTCGTATGCTGTTAAAGCTGAACAATAGGCAAAAAGTGCGATGACGAAGGACATGATGAGACATGATGACATGATAAGAGCCCAAATGTATTGCTGATTTACTCTTGAAAATAGATTGTATTACATTAGAGCGAATATTTTGTTAACAATCCTAGCCAAAAATACTCGTTTTCTTTCTGTATTCATAATTCAAATAGTACATGGCTTAGGGTAGGGATCACAGAATTTTGAAAACGTGCACAGAATTCACCTCTCCCCATAGCACGTCATACAAGGTTTTTAACTGTTTTGACGTAAAATAAATAAATAAATAAATTTGTAGCCAAGGATTGGTTCTTTCTTCGTGAGTTCTTGTATCTGCCGAGTAGCAGTGCAGGATGAATTGCCTGCCGGCTAGAGCTGTGATTTCAAAATTGAGTTATTTGTTACTTCGTTATGAGTAGAGGGCGGATTTTAATGAAATTTAATTTTTCTTTTCAGTTGAGAAAATTGCCGTTTAGTACAGAAATAAATTTAATGTTACGAGAAAAGGAAATAACATTTTTGTTATTTCATGCAGTATGACAGCGTGCGTCATAAGGTTTGCATTTTTCGTCGATTTTGACTAATAAGTCATTTTTCACCATTTTCCGTCATTTTTCGCTTATTTCTTCGATTTTAATATCATTTTAATGGTAGTTGCTTGAAATAATATTTAAATGCAAATATTTAGGGGATGTTGAGCAACAAATGTTCTCCATAGAATTCCTGAGTACCTATACCTCAGAGCCTATTCGATTTCTTCGTTCAGAAGTTGTAATATTAGCTATTGTGAGTATGAAATCTAAGGTTCCTCTGTCAGCGCCATTGGTAGTTCAGTCGTTTTCAGGCTAAATAAAAATACAAATTTTCTGGTAAAGAACAGTCCAAATCAAAAATTTGAAAGCGGAGTTTACTTGAACGAATGGAAAAAGTCTGGATTATATCAGTAACGTATGCAACAGCTCGAGTTGTTTATCCGAACTGGCTTTGATAACATTTTTACGACATTTTTACTTGCTTTTAAGGCATTTTACAAACATTTAAATAGCATTTTTAGCGATGTTTTAGGTCATCAAAATCCGCCACTTGTTATGAGATTTCAGTCAGAAAATAGTAATCTTTGCCCCCTATATGCTCTAGAAGTTTGTAACATACATTTTGAACACTTTGTATGCCAATTTTCTAGAAACAAATTGTGCAAGTTCTGGTCATTCACCGCCCTGTGAGACGGACAATACATGGGATCGCTGGAATTCATCAGTCATCCGGCTTTGCGTGGACATATGTCGGAAAATCGTTATTGTATTGTAGCGAATTTGGCTTTGAATTGTTCATTTCATTAGAAATATCAATAGCCCGAACTTTGAAAAAAAGAAAGCAATGAAAACAACAAAAACTCCAGAAGGCGACATTGCTTCATAGGGAGGGAAGGGGAAATATTCACCCTTCCTTTGGAAAGAATCTGAATTTTTTACTCGGCTGCAAAAGTCGATTGGTTTTTTACTCTTGTACAATTGTACTTGTAAAATGTTGTAGTGCCCTTGTTAAGATAGTGCCTTGGAGATCAGGTAATAAATTCATAAATCTATAGTTAGTTGTCCGCTATGTAGGATTGTTTCCCACTTGATCCCTTTGGAATTCTTGAAAACAAAAGTTGCACGTTCCTCGCTTCTAGCACAATTATTTGTGAAGTTTTCTGCTACGTTGCGTAAATACATATGGCTCCTTTTTATCATCTGGCCAAAGAAATTTGAATACAGTACTGAAGCCTCCTGAATTGGTGAAATGATGTCCGTTAGAGAAGATGGTTTAACAAGGAGAAAAGGTTGTGAAAGACAGTGAACATTACTTCTTTGTATTCACTGATAAAAGATCATTGCCTAATTTCGCCATCTAATTTTTGCAGTAAAAAAATAAATTTCATTTGTTCATCCACGAAAACGTTTACGAAAATACGGTGAGTGGGATGTGCATGACGATTTGTGACTCGGCGCTGGATCTCAGCATTCGGGGGGAAAAGAACACCGCCACCTCTCGTAATGAAAGACGTTCACTACTCTAATAGGGCTAGAGGAGAGTGAGGGGGGGGCTTGGAAGGGGGTGTGGGGAGAGGCGAAGCGGGCGGGTTGCGGCCAAGAACGTAAGGGAAGGGATGTGAGGGCAGCGGAGAGGAGAATTCGTAAGGGCATTCGTAAGGGGTTGTGAAAAGGGAGGGGAAATTGGTCTGAGGGGAGCGGGTGGAGGGAGGATGATGGGGGGGGGGAACGATGAGGCGGGTGCGTGAGGGGTAAAAAGGAGACGAGGATGAAGGGGGAATGGGAAGTGGCGAGGAGGGTGGGACTGGCTGGTGAGCTTGGATGAGGTGTGCGATGGGAATGACTTGAGAGGATCCGTGTGGGGAGGAAGAGGAAAGTGGAAGGGAGCAGAGGGAAGGAGGGTGATGGGGCATTGTGGGAGCGACGGGACGGGTACGTGAGGGTGATGAAGGAGCGAGGGTGAAGGGGAATGGGGAGTGGCGAGGTTGAATGAGGGGTGAGTGAAATGACTGCGAACAACCGTGCGGGATGGAAGAGGAAAGAAGAGAGGAGAATGATGGAGGGAGGATATTGTGGTAATGACAGGGCGGGCACTTGGGGGGTGAGAGAGCGAGGGCGAAGGGGGAGTGGGAGGGGCGAGGTGGGCGGGACGGGCCAGTGAGGTTGGGTGAGGGGTGTGAGAGAAGTGGAGCAGGGGGAGGAAAGATGATGGTGGATTGTGGGAGCGAAAGGGGCGGGTACGTGGATGGTGATGAGAGAACCAGGGCAAAGGGGGAATGGGAGTGGCGAGGCGGGCGGGACGGACCAGCGAGGTTGGCTGAGGGGTGTGATGGGAGGGTGGTGGTGGAGCGAGGGGAAGGGAGTGTGGGGAGAGACGGGGCGGGGGCGGGGGCGGGGGCTGCGGCGAGAGCCGTGGGAGCCGGGCGCGCGGTGCGGTGCGTCCCGGCCAATTGGAACTGCGCGCGACGGCGCTTCCATCTCAATAAGAGGATTAACATAAGGCAAATGAAGTATCCGCAGCGGCGGTCGGCTCGGGCAGCAAGTGGAATTTGCGGGGGCAAACGGGGCAGCGCGGGCGGCGGGCAGCGGGCGTGACGGCCAGGCCAGAGGCGAGAGACGAGTGGCAGAGAGGAGCGGGGTTGCGTGGGAGAATACAACCGGTTGCGGAGATATGGATAGCAGTCTCGATGAAGTGGAAGTGGGGAACGCGTCCACAAAATCGGATGGGGCGGCGGTGGTAGTGGGTAGGGCAAATGGCGTGTGTGCGGTAGCTGAAGATATGGTTTGCGTGGTTGGGTGCGGGCGAAGGGGGAAAATGCGGCGTGGGTGGCAGCGATTGGAGAGATTCTAAGCAGCGCCGTTGTGGGTGGATAAGCGCCTCGGAACGGGGAGGGTCGGAACATGGATGACAGTTGATGTGATAGCAGAGGGGGGCGATAGTCGGCTGCGAACGAGATGTGAGTGGTGGATATTGAAGCGAAGAGGCTGTCGACCTGATCGTGAGGCAGATGGTGACGGCGGCGTCGGCAAGAGGATGAGCAGCGTGTGTTGATTGGATGATATAATGACGATGGAGCAGCATTTGCTAGAAGCAAGACTTTTGTGAAGGGCCATGAAGGCCAGACTGGTCGAGTGCAGTGTGTGCCACTTGTAACGGATTTGCGAGATTGTTGCGAGTAGGAACAAGTATATCGAGGGTGGTGAAGGCAGAGTTGAGAGTTTATGGAGATTGTTATAACAAGAGTCAAGTCCTTTGGTGCGTGGCTTCTCCCGAATTCGGAAAATGGAGAAAGAGAGGGATGGGAGTTTCACAATTTCATGCAAAGTTTCCGAATTTTTATTTTTTTATGTTGTTTGTGAAAGTGTGTTTATTCTTTGTCTGTCGTGTTTGTGATCAGGACAAACCATCGGCTGTTCACCAGTGTTGTTACCTACACAACGAACCTTAGATTGTGGTTGAATGGAAAACTCAAATTATTGGTTTCTCTGTACCAATATTGGGAAAGAATAAAAACAAAAAAATAATGACTGCTACTTCATGATAAAGTTATCTGGCCGGTCCAGATCAGTTATCCACATAATTCGTTTGCCAACAGACTTGTCATACAATTGCGAATTACCAGTGCTTGTACCTCCGTAAAAATGGTCAATAAATCATGAAGAAAACTGTGATGAAACTGTGATGAGCCGTGTGTCTTCGGAAACAGAAGCCTCCACTTCAAAAGATCCTGACTGCTTACCAGGGAAGTCGGTGACTGGCCTGCACTTATTGGGGGAGTAAGGCATAAATTATTTGGCACTGGACCTAAATTTGTCAAAAAAAATCTGAACTGCTAGGCTCCAGATTACGAACTACTTGCTGCTGGAGCATAAAATTCAGAGTTTAGAAACAGACACGAGAACTTTGCCCAATATTCTCCTCTTGAAAATACTTTTTGTTTTTGTGCAGACATTAGGGGATTAAGGAGTTTTGTCTATAATTCAAATGAATGACAATTGTTTATTGATTCTTCAAAATATAATTTCAAAGCAGTGAAATAATTCTATGTATGAGTAATGCAAAATCAAAAAAAATCTTGCTTTTCATCGGCCCGCAAATCTAAAACTCATGTTAGATGAAATATTGGAAGAAAAATTGCGAGTCACTCAGTTAGCAGCTTGGCAATCCTTTTAGACACAGAATGGTATTTTGGTCCCAGTATGGTAAGAAAGCTACAAAAATATGAGCTGCGGGACATCTCTGAAAATTCATTTTCTTCACTTTCATCTTTTTTTCCCGCCCCATCTTATTTAATTTGGGTAATATTAGTGATGAACGTGGAGAACAGTTTCATGAACATGTTACTACAATGTAGAAGAAATACTAAGTGCGTAAGGATACTCCATTGATGAGAGATTATTAGTGGTTCCTTGTCAATGAGAATAAACAGGAAAACAAGACTAAGTGACAAGGCGCAACGATTTTTCAGCAATCCAATAGGAATTTCTTTCTCCAAGATGTTTCGATATTATTGCACGAATATGCATGTTCCATTTTTAACTAGTGCTTACTTACCTCATACGAAGCATGCTCATAAATGTTTGTAGTAATACAATCGGAGTGACAATGCGGGTTTTAGAATAGATTTTGTTTATTTTAATACTAAATGTGTTCATATCTTTTGAACCCTGTGTGATAGAATTTCTTTATTGCGATTTTCAAAATCAGCGTGATCTTTTCCTTTTGAAATCGCCTACTTTCATCCTGGAGATATGAAAGCAAAAATGTATTCTCTAGTGTAATCAGTACAATTAACAAAGACAGTAATACGAATTCAAAACCAAGTAGCACTGATGAACAAACTGAAAACATCAAGTGTATTGAAAAAGCGTAGTGATAGTGAGAAATTCAAGAAGTTTGATTATATTGATTTTTAAAAAAATGCATGATTCTGCATATTCTGCGTATTGTGTGTGCGACGAGTAAGTAATTTACACAGTACAGTGATCAGCATAGAAAATTAGATGATATGACTTCATACATGAAGCATGCAAGAAACGAGTGGAAAACACAGTTTAGGGGGGTTTTGTTCAGGAAACTTTTTCAGATTTTGGCCTGTCTTTCGACAGTACATCCTACTGTGTGAGCTTGTTGGCCAGGAGTATTGGCAGTGTGCACTTCTAACCCTGGAACGCCATCGTGCGCTGCAGAGGAGAAAGTACATTATCACGTAGTGATCAGGACCGGAAAAAAGGGAATTCAACTGCACGGCATGAAAAATGCAGGAGATGAGAAGAAAAAAAAATGCTGGACTGGGAACGTTTCCTAATGTTGACCAATGTTGATGGTGCGTCCTACTTTGCGAGCGTGTTGATCGGCAGGAGGCCTTGGCAATCTCCCTGGAAGTGGATTGCTTGACGTTGGTGACGAGTCGCACTACAAAACGGACTATGATCAGAACAAGGAATTAGATGTGACAATGCAAGGTATGATGAATGCAGCAGCGAAACAGAAAAGAAAAGTATACGAAGTTTCCATTCAGGGATTGTTTCCGCGTTTTTACCAATTGTTAGAAGATGCATCCTATTGTTCTGATAAGTTGTTACCCGAGAGATACGGGAGTGAGCTTGTCTGACCCTAAGAGGGCATTACCTGCCGCTGGTGACGAGTAAATACACGAAAACGCATAAGGAAAAGAACAACAAACGAGATGATACACTGCGCGGTATTATGAATGCAGTAGTGAAGTAGAAAATATTAGTATACTGATTTTCATTCAGATATGTCCAATTGTTTAACGTGCATCCTACTGTGCCGGAGTGTTGAAGGCCAGGAGCTTTGGGAGTGCGTTTGTCTGTCCCCGGGAGGGGATGGTGCGTTCGGGGTGACGCGGGTGGTGATACGCGTCGCCTGGACCCGGCGTGGGGCGAGTGCTGGTGAATCCGGTGGCAGAGCGTAGAATCCAGGCCTGCGGCGACCAACAGCACGATGCTGCTGTTGTTGTCGTCGCTCAACGGTGCCGATGACGGCGGCGGTGACGGCGACGATGGTGGCAGTGGTGACCGTGACGATATCGGAGGTGACGATGTCGGAGGTGACGATGTCGGAGGTGACGATGTCGGAGGTGACGATGTCGGAGGTGATGTCGGAGGTGACGGTGTCGACAGGTGGTGTCGGTGTCGTCAGAGGAGGTGACAGTGTCGGAGGTGACGGTGTCGGAAGTGACGGTGTCGGAGGTGACGGTGTCGGAGGTGACGGTGTCGGAGGTGACGGTGTCGGAGGTGACGGTGTCGGAGGTGACGGTGTCGGAGGTGACGGTGTCGGAGGTGACGGTGTCGGAGGTGACGGTGTCGGAGGTGACGGTGTCGGAGGTGACGGTGTCGGAGGTGACGGTGTCGGAGGTGACGGTGTCGGCGGTGACGGTGTCGGCGGTGACGGTGTCGTCGTGTCAGCAGTGACGTGTCAGCAGTGACAGTGTCAGCAGTGACAGAGTGTCGGCAGTGACGAGTATCAGCAGTGACAGGTGTCGGCAGTGACAGGTGTCAACGGTGACGGAGTGTCGGCGGTGACAGGTGTCGGCAGTGACAGGTGTCGGCAGTGACGGGTGTCGCGGTAGGTGTCGGCGTGACAGGTGTCGGCGAAGCATTTGACAGGTGTCGGCGGTGACAGGTGTCGGCGGTGACAGGTGTCGGCGGTGACAGGTGTCGGCGGTGACGGGTGTCGGCGGTGACGGGTGTCGGCGGTGACGGGTGTCGGCGGTGACGGGTGTCGGCGGTGACGGGTGTCGGCGGTGACGGGTGTCGGCGGTGACGGTGACGCGAGCGGCGGCGGCCCGATGTCAGGCGGCGATTGTGTCGCCAGTGTGGCGAGTGGGAACGTGCGCGGAAGCGCGTGTGCGGTGGGAGGCGAAACGGCGAGTTGTGGCGTCATTGTTGGGGGAGCGTGGGATAATGGAATTAACTTCGGCGGGTGCGAAATGGAGACTGGTGATAAAGCGTTTCCTTGTTCGAAATTTCGTTGCGGTCTACCGGCCCAACGTCATATATGTTTTGGGTGGGTTTTATAATAACGCGTGCCGCTTGGAGGAAAAAGGAAATTATGAAGTTTGTTGTAGGGTGAAGAGATTATAGAAATATAGTTTACGTGTCAGGAGTAATTCGTTCCTTTAGTTTGCGTCTAAAGACAATATTATTTTGTACGGATAATAAAGCATCCCAATTACATTAGTAAAGACACACATGTGAAAAAATCATCTTGATTCACAGTAGCAGAGCTCGAACGTAACTGTCTAAACTGATAACAAAGTATAATACATTACATTTTAATAGTGTAGGTCCATTTACTTTACTCCATTTGCTATAGTAGATATACATTTTGTTTCATTATTAGTAACTAACGATTTATTGAACGAGAGTCTTCACAAAGTTGAACAAATTGACGTGGTTAAATAGGTATGTATTCAACAAGGATAAATAGGGTAGGAATTTCTGTTTCCAAACCAAGGTAATGTTCTACTACTACTACTCTAGACAGCAATTGAATTCGACCTAGATATCTACCCACGGTCTAAAATTTGCCAACATCAGAACTTGAACCCTAAGACATCCCGGTCGGAGTCACTGTGATGAAAACCATTGTTTCTCAGAGCCATCACACACATCCACTATAACGGTCACAGAGAAAACAGCAGAAGAAATAAATTATAAGATGCTATTACAATATAGTGACGAAGAAAATATCAAGCATGCGGATTTTGCTAGTTACAGTGAAGAGAATACGTCATGTTCGCCTCGTGGCGCTCTTACAAGCATGGGAATTAAATAGGTCCAGACAAGGGAGTAGCTGGCCGGCAAAGTCGGACTACCTACCTAAAATGACAAATACATACATATTACAATCTATCTGCGGATGTTTTATTCGCCATACCACTGCCTGCCAGTTAATACAAAACCTGCAATTCCACTACTTCACAGTTGGACACAAATCTCTTCCTCGGAATAAGTGCGTTTGCAGCGGGCGCACGGCGGCAGTGACGGTGCAGGGCAGGCTGCGCGCCGCGTCTCAGACAAAACACCTCGTCGCAACCGGCGAACGGACGAGGCGCTGTCGCCCCCGCGTGTGATTTTCCTTTTTTATTCCTGTGGGGCGCCAGGAAACACATCCGCTTCTGTGCCTGCGCTGCTTTTCTTCCCTTTCTGCATCGACGCCTTCGTCTCGCGCTGCCTCTACCTTCTACCGCTTCAGCCTCCGCCACCGTTACTGCCGCCACCACCAATACCACCACCGCCACCGCCACCTCCACCGCCGCCGCAATCTCCCGCGCTACAGTCACAGCCATAGCCACCGTTACCGCAACGGCCATTGTCGTCGTCGTCGTCGTCGTCGCCGTTGTCGTCGCCGTTGTCGTCGCCGTTGTCGTCGCCGTTGTCGTCGCCGTTGTCGTCGCCGTTGTCGTCGCCGTTGTCGTCGCCGTTGTCGTCGCCGTTGTCGTCGCCGTTGTCGTCGCCGTTGTCGTCGCCGTTGTCGTCGCCGTTGTCGTCGCCGTTGTCGTCGCCGGTGTCGTCGCCGGTGTCGTCGCCGGTGTCGTCGCCGGTGTCGTCGCCGGTGTCGTCGCCGTTGTCGTCGCCGTTGTCGTCGCCGTTGTCGTCGCCGTTGTCGTCGCCGGTGTCGTCGCCGGTGTCGTCGCCGTTGTCGTGGTCGTTGTCGCCGCCGTGGTCGTTGTCGCCGCCGTGGTGGTTGTCGCCGCCGTGGTGGTTGTCGCCGCCGTGGTGGTTGTCGCCGCCGTGGTCGTCGTTGCCGCCATAGCTGCCACCACCAGCGCCATCGAAAGCGCCATCAACGCCACCGATACCGCCATAGCCACTATCGACACCACAGACACTGCTAACGCCTCAAATAAAATTATATAATCGCTTATGCCAATATCTCTTCATCAGTATTTCTATACCAACCGATCTGTCAGGAATATTTGTTACAGCGGGCCACCGTGCACTCATGATAACGATAAAAACGCGACCCTCCGGCTCACAGCCGTCCCTTCTCAGTTTTCTCTCCGGATCCGGGAAACGCTTCAGCCTCAGTTGTCGCATTTCTTTTATTTCCGGTCGCATTGACGTCTTTGTCTACGTCAAGCCGTCCGCTCTCTTCTCCGGTCGACACCACCCCGCGCCTTGCCTCGTATTTTCCAGACGCGACCTGCCTGACAGGCGAGCATCGGAATACGGCGGGAATGGGGCGGGGAGGGGTGATAACGGTGGATGGCGTACAGCGCACAGCGGGTTGCATCTCGTCCCCTTCGCTCGAGAACGCTCTCGCAGAGAGAGATGCGTGTGGTTCACCCAATTGGGGTCGCGATTCCGGGATTCGAATCTCGGGTCTTTTTTACTCTCTCGCTTTACGAAGTTCTTCGTAAGAAGAGAAAGTTATGTAATTGTGTGCCTGAAAACGACGAATTTCCTTATACTGCATTTATACTAACTAATACTTTTCTGTTATAATACAATCGAACGTTAAGCCGCTCTTAACGGTGGGAGTCGAACGACGTCTTCGAACACTCCGCCATCCGATAACCACAATTGAAACGAAGGAGTAGTAGCTGAAGATGAGGAATGAGTTCCTTTATTCCAAAATGAGGTACTTTTATCCGTATTTTTTTCTTTTAGAAGAGTGGCATAACGACGGCACACGGCCATCATCACAAATAACTTACTTCTTTGGTTGTAGTATGTGTTTATAGTTCTCCGTTCAATTTCAATTGCGTCAGTTATGAAATGTATCCGGTAGAGAAAAAAGTTCCCGAAGGTGTAAATGTAATTGGGAACGTGTCGACATTTATGTTCAGTTATTCTCTTCATTTATTTTGCTTTACGTGTTTTTCATATTTAAGACTTGAAATTGTACACTCTTCGTTCATGAATTTCACATAGAATTTCTCTAACACGATTGTTAGGCATGATACCGTCCCGATGAAATGTATATCTGAATAAAATAAATAAATAAATAAATAAATAAATAAATAAATAAATAAATAAATAAATAAATAAATAAATAAATAAATAAATAAATAAATAAATAAATAAATAAATAAAAAATAAATAAATAAATAAATAAAATAAATGTCTTCATTGGTGGCGAAGCTCAGGCCATTTAGCCTGCTCTTCCGCCTGACCACTTTCAAAATTTATATTAGAATAGTACATAATAAAGGAAGTCATTCAATGAAAGATAACATAAACGCAAATAATAAACGCAATTTGGATGCAGATTCTCACATAGATGGCAGGAGTGAAAGGGAGGGAGGAAGAGGTTGATAGGAAATCGGGAAAGATCGGGATGAGAGAAACGGGAGAAAAAAAGTAAGGGGAAAAAGTGAAATATTAATAAGTTCTGCTAATTTTCAAAGATGTTTTGAAGAAGCTAAAATTGCGTACGTATTTTTGAATTACCTCTATAAAAACTAGAAAGGGAGGGAATCTCGTCAGCATACAAGCGAAAACATATCAAGTCAATAGTTCCAGCCCTGAAAGAAACTGATAACATTGAGAGATAATGGTAAATGGTTTTGTGTGTATTTCATAATAATAAAAATAATAATTATTATTATACGATAAAGTGTTTTAAAACTATATGGTTGTTAAATAAAGTTAAAGAAACTTTAAAACGTGGATGTAATCAATTCATTTTTAGGAAATGTTAACAGTAAAAATATTCCACAAACTAGCAAATTGGAAAAAAATTTAAATTTAGGAAATTTTTACCGTTTATAGTATTCCCAAGACCTGAAGACCTGAATACTACATTTATTCCTGGGACTGCAAGCAAAGGACCATCCCGGCAAGTGCCTTAGGTGATTGAGTAAACCCAGGTAAACCTCAATCAGGAGAATAATCAGAATATATATGAATCATTCCTATAATACATTTATATAACTAATAAAGTGAGTAATTTGCATACTAATAAACCGGGAGTCAGTAAGGAAAACCACGTATGTTAAGCTCAATGCTAAACGTTTTGAGAAGTTAGCCAGTGGTTTGAGGTACAGGAAAAAGCAAGTATGGGGGCCTGTAGATGTCGACGGTGCCCTGCACATCTTTTGAATTTGTCGAAAACAAAAACGATGTCATTGGGGAATGAGTACACAGCTAATCTTTGTTACAAATTGTTTGTTAGATATCCAAAGTGTGAAAGAATTATATGCCAGATGTGGCGTCTCAAACGATATGCCATATTGAATTCAAAGTGTAATTTTTTAATGCCCTTTTTTTAATGCAAGCTCAAAACTAATTGTTTGGTCTAATGTCAGAAAATTCTTCATTGCCGATTATGAACTCGCCATCCGTTTCGGTCTCTCTAAGTAGCCGCCATCCTGATTCAAATATGTCCAATTTGTCACTAGGCCATGTACGTGCGTATCATAGGAACACGTATGGCGGTATATTTATTGGACCCCCGTGATCCATTTTGATAAATAGATGCAATACCATACTGGTAAGATGTCATTCAATAGACGACATACTGAAAAAACATTTTTTTTTCAAAATGTTCATAAAATCATTGAGAATCGCTGGAAAATAATTGCATCAATAAAAAATTGAAATTAATGATTGATTTACAATGATTGATTTGTGGCAAATTAGGAACAATATAATTTATTAAAAAATACTATGTTTTTTATATGGTACTTTTAAATAGACTTTTAGTTACTGTTTCAGATATTCACATTGAACATTTTCTGGATTGATTATCCAAAATGGTAAGGCTGTGAAAAATGACTCGGTAACTGATAAAAAATGTACTTTTTTGCTTTAATTGTCGTGATTTCTATCTCTCTTGTCTGTGGGACAGGCAAAAAGTGCTTTCAATTAAAGAATTAAATAACATGCTAATAACATTAAGGAAACAGGTATAAAACTAAACTCAATTTCTCAACATCGATATTTTCATTATGTTAATTTTGACAGCCCTGCTATTTTGGATAATGAACCCAGATAATACTGAAGATCAATCCTGGAGATATTACGTATAAAAACACCCAATATCATTAATGTCATGTTGGAAGCGAATTTATTCACAGATAATTATGGTACTGTGCTGTCAAAAATATGAAACTCCTAAAACATATTTATACTTTGTTATATGTATTCCGTTTTCCTTTATTTGTGTAAATGTCTTCCATTCGTCAACTATTTCTTTCCCAATCCATGTCTGTTGATTTTGTTATTGAAGGTCGCATCAACATCTGGGTCATTAGCGACCGCTATTGGAGTTAACGGTATGGTAACTATGAAGATGAACGATATGATGATAAGAGGTGAAAGGACGAACACGATACAACCATGCCCGAGGCGGGACTCAAACCTGCGACCCTTCGGTCCGAGATCGCTACGACACTACTGCCTTTCGATCTCGGCCACAGGATCGGTTGTTGATTTGTTTTTGCTTGATTTCATTATTATCTTTTGCTAATGATAACGACTATTTTTTACGTTAATATATTTCCTCTCAATTCATAATTGCCCCTATCTCTTTGAAGGGAGGATATATAAGAGTATATTTACAATGGGAATGCGTTTCCTTTTTTTGTGTTTGTTGCGGATTTATCTTTTTAATTTTATAAATTTTATTATTAATATTAACATTTTGGTAACTTCTTTCCCATCTTATTATTGTGATGATTCATCATGTTAGCGAAATGTAAACAAATTTCTTATAAATTACAAAGATGAATGGCATCAACAATAGAGAATCTATAGGAATTTTATGGCGATTTATAAATAATGAGAATGTAAGGGAAGGATAGCATGACTAAGGGAGAGGAAAATATTGGAATACTGGCGAGTGAAATATAAAATGGACGCGTGAGAAATTTCCGTGAGTATTTGCTAAATTTCGTAAAAAATGCAAGAATCAATAGTTCATTGAATAACTAAATAAGATCCTTAGATGGGATTAGCCAATCAGAAATGAGAAAGCCGTGCGAGGAAAGGGGAAATTTGTGCGAAAAGACTAAAGAGAAACGAAAATGTGTTCAGTACAAACATTGGCGGAAAAAAAATCGATCACATTTTGGCGGAATTTCAAATTTTTTAACTGATAAAATTGGTTTTAATTTTTTCACTACCCTCAACATTGTTTAAAAATCTGGAAAAATATAAGTTATAAAATGTAATAAGACATTCTAGCGAAAAATTGAGACAGTAATCCGACGTTATCACGTCGACAATAAATTCCAAAACTTTTTTTTCTGCATGAATTTGGCCTCAAAATTGGTTGACAAAAATACCGCATTTACAATTTACCGCAAATACATTTGTTTCCGCCTGATACATGCAACAGAGGCTAGGGAAAAAATTAAACATGAAAAAAATATTTCTCTTTGTATATCTACAACAGATTGCCCTAGGAGGGTGCTTTTCTGTTAATCTATGACACTTTTTATTCTCTTTCATATGAGCATCGTGATCATCTATTTAATTTGTGGAACCTTTTCATAGCCTTTTCGGATATATCCTTCGTTGTACAGATAGGTATAAAATTTCTCTTCCCAAATAGAGCGAGATCACACTACCGATTTCCTTGTGTTGTTTTACAGGACTTCTCAAGAAATTAAATGAGATGTATCTGAAAAGACCATTGGTGTTGCTTGATCGAGAGAACGATATACATATCAGGGCGCATTAGCGATTCTATTGATTGTTATTGCTAGAGGCGGATTTTGATGACCTAAAATATCGCAAAAAATGTTAAATATGTGAAAATGACGTCATGGGAAATATTTGAAGAATAATTTAATCAAATATATACTAACTAAGGGGCGGGAATATTTTTTCAGAAAATGCCGAAGTCTATTACTATAACACTCGACGTAGAAATCATATTCATCAGGTGACAGTATCAACAGATCATTACAAAAAATTCACATACAATACATGTACATTATTTTACAACACTTTGGCAGATGACATTAAACGATTAAATTCAATAGAAAAGTTTAAATCACAAGTGAAATCGTTTCTGCTGCATAACTGTTTCTATACAATTAGAGACTATACTGAGCATCACAAGAAAAGTAACATTAATTTTAACAATGATACATAATGCATTATTTACCTTTTGGACTGTATAAATGTGTATAAACAACCTGTAACAACTATTGTACTACAGCTTCCGGGTCAATGACCCCCATCTCGATCAGGTTTTTCGTCCAGTTTCCCTGATCCATTGAGCAAATGCTGAGATGGCCCCTTGTTTTGCTTCTGGACATAAATGTAACTTCATTTTCTGTGCACGTCTTCTAGAATTCAGTGGGAAATACAATTATTCAAATTATCGTTTCCATGTTGTCGCGGCAGGAAGTAATAAGAGCCAAAATTTATTGCTTATTTATCTTTGAAAATAGATTTTATTACATGGGAGTTTTTTTTGTTTTTTTCTCCCTTTCGAAATTCAAAATTTATTGCTTATTTACCCTTGAAAATTGGTTTTTTTTACATGGGAGTTGTTTTTTTTTCTCCCTTTCAAAATTCAAAATTTATTGCTTGTTTATCCTTAAAAATATAATATATTACATGGGAGTTTTTTTTCTCCTTTTCAAAAATTCAAAATTTAAGTAGTATATGACTTAGTGTAGGGATCACAGAATTTTGAAAATGTGCACACAATTCACTTTTCCCCAAAGCACGTCATACGCAGTTTTTAACTGTTTTTTGACGTTAAATAAATAAATAAACTAAAGAATGCGCTGAATTTTTTAATTACAAGAAATTGCAGATTTGATTACTTTCATTCAACTCACGGTTAAGAAATAATTTTTAGTCATAAATTAACTGTGTCTTGCGTTATTATAGCTGAACCGCTCGCAAAAAAAACATCATGGCGGACGTACCTTTGGTAAAGTCTCGGAGACTGCCCCCACCCTGTGGCATTTGAGATTTCCCCTCTCGGCGATAAGGAAGCGCGTAGGCGACAAGGTGAGGCGACTGCAAGACGCAGCGATCGCGCTGACCGTCACTCGTCATCACCGCCCTTCGACCTTTTGACTTCGTCAAAAGAGGAACTCGCACTCCCAGGAGTGCCCAACGAAATGAATACATCGTTTGTTGGTCCATCACATTGTGAATTATTGTCACCTCTATTCCCTACACATGCTCGCAGGATTTCTTCCATTGTTCAGCACGATATTGTGCAAACGCCTCTCTGCAAAACGTTTCCTTTTCTTTTAAGGATGCACCAATTGTTTCTGCTGCCTCACGCCCTTTTATAAATCCCCAAACAAGTTCTATTGGATTTAGATCTGGATGGTACGGTGGAAGACGGAGAGAAATGTGGCCATGTTCAATGATTATTTGATCAACGACCTATCGTTTTTCAGTGGATATTCTTTGAATTATTTGTAATAATTGGGTTTTTGTGAATAGCAGCAGCTACTGTATAAAGCACTGTCACTGCTCACTAGACATGGTCAAACAGGGACTGGAGACCGAAACTCTTCTTCAAGACACGGTTTATTTTCTGTTGATCGTTTGGACAACCCCTACTGTAGAAACTCGTAAGATGCCTTCCGTCTGATCCTTCTCACTCATCAGTTTATCACCAATCTCGCAGTGTTGAATTACCGCGTGACCCACGAGAGAAAGACAAAGAGAGAGAGCTATGTTGTGACAAAGAGCGCTGGCAGGCGGAGAAACAGGAGCTTTGGAGGGAGAGGCCACGTTCGGACATGCGCAGTGGAAGGTTTTTTTCAGAGTGGTAGAGCAATAATTACATTGGAATGACAATCAACGTCAAAACTATCAAGTCATTAAGGCACACCCATTTTATTGAAAAGTATGACGTATATTCGTTGTCATTCCCTTCTTAAAGTCTGTGACTTCAATTATAAATAATTATTAGTCATATTAAGGCTGAATCCTTTGTTTGGTAAACATTCATACGTACAGAATATATGATATTATATTATCGATCTGCAGGCAAGGGTGCAGAATCTCTTTTTTACTTCATTGTTATTGTGTAGAATTTTTTTTGTGGAGTTACACATGTATTGTCAAGGTTGAGGGACTAGTGTTTAAAAAGTCAGAGAATCTCTGTCCTGTTCCATTCTGATCAGGTTCCTAGACTGACGGAGTTCCTGCATGCCGGTCTCCATAATACCTTACCTGAAAATTTCTCATCCAGGAGTTTCTCGCCCATTCCTTTCTCGTTAACGCATTGCCTGCCAGACATATCTCGCGAATCGCGTAACATGTCATGACTTTGCAGCGACAACATCTCGCGGCACCCGAAATCCCACTCGTAGGCGGCCGAGAAGCGTTTCGTATTTCTATTACAATAAATTTGCATTGCCATACATAAATTACCTAGGTGGCGTGTGCATTTACCTGTTGCTTGCGCTCCGGGCTCTCGAGTGTAATATTATGTACGTGTGCTATACGAAGCAGACGGGTGGTAGAACACAAGCCATTGAATCTTGACCACCACGTGCTCTGAAACGCTTATGTTAGGCGTTCTCTGTTGTACTTAAGCATATTTAAATATTTTTTTCTTTATTATGAGTGTGTTTTTATCCATTACATTTTATTGTTTAGCTCTACTGGCGAAGACATTTGTAATGAGTATGCTTGAATATTCACGAATCGAACGGAGAGAAGCCAGATTCTTAGGCTTAAGACAGAGTAGAAAATGAGAAAATTCATTTAGACTATTGAATAGAAACTTTACCTTCGGACTATGGCACCTTCAACCGCACTTAAGTGGCAACTACAAAAAATTCTTTGTCATGCAGAGAATTTGAAGACGGACGTTGAAATCCGTGGGACCGGTTTTATTCACGTTCGATATACTCAAAGATATTCCTTTATTGCATTTCTCTTTTATCAACTTGTATCGAGACACCTGAGAAATAGACTTTTCGAATCTATGAAGATAAACCAGAAAGTTTTTCCATGTCGTAAATGAAAGTTTTGCTTCAAGAGGAAATAAGTTGTCTCAAGGGAAGGTCTCCGAAGTTGCCTGGTAGAATACATAAAGCAAATGCATTTAAGAAAAGTCCTTTCCTTAACAAGGAATTTAACCATTGTCCACGCCGAATATTGATTTTTTAAATGTTCATTAATTACCACAAATATTTTCACATTGATTTACATATATATATATATATATATATATATATATATATATATATATATATATATATATAGTGACGTCACGGGATTATACAACCCCGTAACGCCACCATAAGCCACGAGAAAAGACCAGAACACGGAGAAATAGGGTACCCGGCGGAGCGATGGTCCGAGAAAGCGACATCTACCCGCAGGTTTTCGCACTCCGATGTCCGAAGTTACGGATCATGTTTTTCTTGAGAGGGCGCGAAGGAGGAGAAAATTTATCCCTCCAGAAATTTCCCCAGGCGGAGTCACATAAATACCGCGACGCGCTTCGGGAGAGTTCTCTTACAATTTCGACAGCGGCGACGACTCTTTCAATTTCGACAGCGGCGGCGACTCAAGCTAATTCTTCGGCGATAGTAATTGGTTAGTGCAGGAGTATATTTTTACTTGCATAGTTAAAGCTGATTTGAGAAACGCGGTAGTAAGAGTGATAGAATTCAGAAGTGAAGTGCATGTACAGTGTTAGCACTAACATTACGCAAGAAAGCAAGCGATGTGATTGCTTTAAATCTGAAATAGTTTCATAATTAAAATAAATTCGTGCACAAGGACTCTAAACGAAATCCAGCATTTAATTTTGTACGCCACGACCACGCACGCTCAAAGTGTGGTATGTCGGCCGAGTGCTAGAAGCATTCAATTCAATAACGCTAGTTATTCGAATTTGGAAGCGCGAACGACGGGTACGCGGCACGCAGAAGGACGACTCCAGTGAAGACTCAAGCGTAGGCGAAAAGGACTTGGACCAATTACGTGGATGGTGGAATCCGCAGAGATCGAGAGAAAGGTCTGGAATTTGGACGAGTAGCGGAATCCTGAGATCGAAGGAAGTGGTGTAACCGTGGAACATCGAACCAGTCAAGTTGCGCGGCGAGGACTGCGAGCGACCGAAAACAGCAAGGTTAACTTATGGCGAGGGGGAAGGCGATGTCGAGGTAAAGAACTGGCAACTTCTATGCGGAAATTTGTTGGGAAATCGTGTAGCTTTAAATACCAGGCGAAGCGTCCTAAAATAGGTGAAAGTTCCAAATAATTACTGGGCGAAATATTCCGAACGTATGAGCGGCAGTTTAGATTTCATTCGCTGTACGCACTGTTAAATTCGTTTGACTGCCATACCTTGTACAACTTTTCTAGAGTGAATATGATATTTCATGTAGTGTAAAAGTGATCTTGTTTGAAAGTCACGCTTTCATTGCATTATGTCAGGGATAATTAGTTGTCTATAATTTGTAAAGGGTACGATTTAAGTAACGTGTGTGTCACGTTTATTTTTGTGTTTGAGTTCACAGCATTGTAATAAATGTGCAGCTTAAGGCTGACACCTGTGAACAGTCTATGATAGAATAATTGTAGAAAATCACTTAAAGGGCCGTGCACGGAGAAAACTTAAGAATAACAAAACTTAAATGACGTATACGAAATAATTCAGAAAGAGGTAGAAGCACAAGAATTGTAAATAGTACTTGTTGAAGTATTAAGGCAGTCGAAGTGACGCCTATACATTTTTTTTGTGGTTGTGTTCTTTTCTTTTGTTGTTTCTGTTTTCTTTGCAGTGACCATCTACGCAAAGTGCATACTTTATTGTATATTTGTGCCACTGTGTAATTTGTTTACTCAATGAATATATGCTCATTTTACCAGAATTTTACCTAATTCATTGTGTCAAGGGTTCAGACCTTTCTCATACCCGAAAGATCCTGCTTCCTGAGAATTCAAAGCTCGCTTCACGAGCATTCATTGTTTCACGCTTTATCGCCACCGTTGGAAGTTAGTAGGTGGGTGTGTTACAATATATATATATATATATATATATATATATATATATATAATCATTTTTAATTTGTTGATAACTTTTATTGAATAAATGACATTTCTGAATAGTGTCCAACAAGGTTCAAACACAAAGTGGGAAGTCAAGATTTTGGTTCCCGAGTTTCATATAAAACTTATTTATGAAGAAAAATCATTCGCTTCTAAATCAGTGATTCCAGCTGCAGCAGTTAAATGTATAAACGTTTAGTACATGATTATGTAATGAAAAAAGTGTTTAATCGGTAATTTTTTTATTGTAACTTTCTTTACCTAAAATGGACGAGCCGGGCATCTGTAATATTCTTGAAATTTATTGTTATTGTGAGCGTATTTGCAAAACACAAATAAAATTTTCTACATTAGAATACGAGGCGAATGCACCATGTTAAACTATTGTATTGTAATTTCGCTTCACCAAATGAGTTGAAAACTGCGATCGCATACTCATCAGTTGCCCCAGAAGTGCTGCCGGGGCGAGATGCCGTGGCGCCACCCAAAATACGATGGCGGTTGGTGCGGCGGATAACGGCAGCGGCACCGCGGATAAGCAGGGGGCCTTAGAGGAGTTACGAGTTGGGAACGGCGGCGGCGGCGAAGAGAGATGGCGTGCCAGTGGCAGGCAACGAGCCTTTGCCTCGTATTTGCGGCAATGAGATTGCTTCACTTGCACGGCGCGCATACCACACCCTCCTTCCCCGCCCTGCGCCCTCCTCTCTTCCCCACCCCGCGCTGCCTAGGTCCCGTTTCCCTCCCCGTCCACCTCTCTGTCCCCTCCCCTCCTCGCCCCTTCCCCCTCCCCGTCCCCCTCCCCGTCCCCCTCCCCGTCCCCCTCCCCGTCCCCCTCCCCGTCCCCCTCCCCAAGTCCCCCTCCCCGTCCCCCTCCCCAGATCCCACTCCCAGTCCCCCTCCCCGTCCCCCTCCCCGTCCCCCTCCCAAGTCCCCCTCCCCGTCCCCCTCCCCGTCCTCCCCGTCCCCACTCCCCGTCCCCTCCCCGTCCCCCCTCCCCGTCCCCCTCCACAGTCCCCCTCCCCGTCCCTCCCCGTCCCCCCTCCCCCGTCCCCCTCCGTCCCCTCCCCGTCCCCCTCCCCGTCCCCCTCCCCGATCCCCCTCCCCGTCCCCCTCCCCAATCCCCCTCCCCGTCCCCCTCCCCGTCCCACTCCCCGTCCACTTCCCCGTCTCCTCCGTCCACTTCCCCCGTCTCCCTCCCCGTCCACTTCCCCCGTCTCCCTCCCCGTCCACTTCCCGTCCCCCTCCGTCTCCCTCCCCACGTCTCCCTCCCCGTCTCCCTCCCCGTCTCTCTCCCTCCCCGTCTCTCCTCCCTCCCCCGTCTCTCTCCCTCCCCGTCTCTCTCCCACTCCGTCTCTCTCCACTCCCCGTCTCTCTCCTCCCCGTCTCCCTCCCCGTCTCTCTCCCTCCCCGTCTCTCCCTCCCCGTCTCTCTCCCACTCCCCGTCTCTCCTCCCCGTCTCCCTCCAGCCACGCCCCGCTTCACCCGCCCCACTTCGCCCGCTCCGCCCACCGACTTCGTAACAGGTGAACTGCTGATGCAGCCGTGACTGGGCTAGTGAAAAGCTTGCAAACCGTCAGTGGCAGATGCGAGGGTTGTCTTGTTTAATGGAGACTGCGTGCAGAAGGGTTCGCACTTCATACATGTGCGAACTTTGGCTGCCGAAGGCTATGTTGTATTAAGCATATGAAGTACGTTATCCCTCCGGTACACAAATTTATTTAACTATTGCGGTTTATTAAAGTTTGCTACAATGTATTAAAATTACCATCGGCATTTACTGTTTCAAAAGGACATGTGAACCCGCTGGTGACGATGTGTGCTTTTTTGGCAGTGCTTTGATGATTTGATGCGTAACGTTCGTGTTTTAACTTTGCGATTAAAATATGCAGCTTATCGTATTATTTTATACGTCCCGATAATTGTGTAATGAAATAAGTGTGTGGTAAAGAATGTAAATGAATTACATGACAGTGACTACTCAAAATTTTAATTTGATGGCATGAAAATATTAATTTCAATACCCCTTCAGCCACCGTTACTTTAAGAAATAAGCGACAAACATTAATTACTTGTAATTATTAATTGCTTATGTATTGCGTTTCAATATTCTCAGTCAGCGGGTTAGCACAAATACTGTACTTGAAGCAGCCTGTGCATACTCTTCCTATTACAATCTCACGTTCATTCGTAAATACCACGAAAATTATAACCGACCCAACCGAAAAATTGCAATGTCACTGCAGCATATGTCAAGGACTCGTGGACTGATAGACTTATGACACATTTTGCGATTAAAAAAACTAAAATTACTATAAAAATAACTGTCAGCCTTTCCGTTTGTGTGTCTTTCAGTTGTTGTCAACAAATGGCAAACTAATACAGGCGAGTTCGATAAATATTACTTAAAGACAAACGTCTGGGAGATATAGCACATTTCGTTTTATAACGATATGGTTCGGAAAATGGCTTCTTAAACCCTTCATTTTTACAATGAATCCTATATAATAAAATTCTTCTTAACCTCCTTAAAAATATTAAGGCTTCTGTGTTTGTACCTAGAATTAACATTAATGAGGTGAAGTAATCAAGATGATAGGATTAAATCACAGCAGGTTGTTTGCAATTATTTCCATTCAAAAAAGACACAAAGATTGCAAACTTACATGTATTTTTTGACAGTAAATTAAAAGATTAAAGATTGTGTGTATGTATAAAGTGCCGGTGCAAATGAGTTGTTTTCTAATTAAACTAATCTGATAGGGATGCATTGAGGATGCTTGGAACAGTGGCACCAAACCACCTTGAACGCACTGACTGCTGCCTAAAACCGTTTCGACGTCTCTCAGAAAACGCACTTAACGAACTGTGCGTGGCAGCGGTTTGGTGATCAAACGGCCGACGCAAAGGCGCCTGCGTGGGCGGGCGCGGGCGGGCACGCGTGCTTTGGGCGTCTCTGGGCGGCTTTGGACGGAGCGGCCGCGCGCGCCCGCCTCCCTCGCCCTCCCGTCCCCGCCCCTCCGCGGCTCCCGCCCACGCATTTCCATGGCGCCGTATTTCCACTGCACTAAACGTCTCGCCCGTCCCTCAGGCCCCGCGCTCATCTCCCTAATTAACAGTAAGGGCTCGCGACGCGGCGCGGCGCGCCAGCCCCTCCTCCCCTTTCCCCCGTCAACCCCCACTGCCCAACGCCCCCGGCCCCTGCAGCAGCCGACGACCGCCGCCGGAGCCTCGCTTTCTCGCGACCGCTGCGCAAGCGTATTGACGATGCTTCGGCCGGCGCCACTTTCGCCCCTGTCCGTCTCTTTACCCTTCTTCCGCTCTTTCTCGTTTGCCCGCTCTTCCTTATTTTTTCATATTTCATACACACTTTTTCAGTCCATTTCTCCACTTTCTTATATCTCTTTCTTTC
The DNA here is from genome assembly GCA_011170035.1 of Teleogryllus occipitalis. Lineage (NCBI taxonomy): Eukaryota > Metazoa > Arthropoda > Insecta > Orthoptera > Gryllidae > Teleogryllus > Teleogryllus occipitalis. The sequence continues at coordinate 67,371 of BLKR01002285.1, read as the reverse complement.
TTTCTTTCCCCCTCTCTCCTCTTGTCGGTTTCTTAGGTCTCTTTCTTTCTCCTGTTTTTTGTGACGTTGTCTCTTTCTTTCTCTCTCCTCTCGTCTTTTTCTCTTTCCCTCTCCTCTCGTCCTTTTTCTCTTTCTCTCTTCTCTCGTCTGTTTTCTCTTTCTCTCTATCTATGTCCCCGCGACTACGTTTCGCGTTTCCAAAGGTATTGGATCTCGTCGCTGCTCGCGTCCCCGTTGCCTTTGCGAGTGTTGTCTTGACTTCCGTTCCTCGCAGAAAGGTTTTCCTTTTCTGCCGTCGCTCGAGTAGCGTCAGCGCTTCCGTTCTCACACCTCGACACGTCGTCCCTTGACGCCTCTCCGTCTGGCTTGACACTCACTCGTCTTTTTCTTCGTCTCCGTGCCTTGCTTTCCATTCGCGACTCTGTTCCATCTACATTGATCGCTCCTACACACCACAATGCCCTTTTCTCTGTTTCTTTGTTTCGGATTCTCTTTCGGTTATGCTCTTTCTTGTTTCGGATTTTGTGGTCCTCTTTTTCCGAGCGGTCTGTACGTGCAATGCGTTTTCCTCTCCCCGTCCGTTCCTGTGCCCCGCTCACCTACGCTCCTCCCCCGTCCTGGCACTGGGAGTGAGCGCCCACTTTCCGTCGACTCTCCCGCCGCAGCCGGGCCGTCCCCGCCCCTGCCCCCGCCCCGCCCCCGCCTCCGCTTCCGCGCTTACCAGCGCCGCAGCAACAGTTGGATGCACAAACGAAACGCAGCGGCGCGGGGCGGAGCGAACACAGCGAGTGCGGGGGTGGGGAGCGCGTGGGGCTGGGGAGGGAGGGAGGAGAGTATCGCGCTCTGATTGACTGAAGCCTCATCCTCCCTTGTCCCGTTCCTTCGGCCGTCTGCACTGCCTTTGCCTCCCTATCCCCTTCCCCCTTTCTCCGCTTCCCCTGGCTCCCTGTATTCAACAACCATAGTGCTTCCGAAGAATAATTCGTCTGATGAAACTCCGCGAACGAATGTCATTCGCCGATAATGAAAACCTCTGGAAACCGGAGGACGGAGGGCGGAGGGCCTCTGTTTGCAGGAGGTTGTGCAGCGGCCGTGTGCGGCAGAGGTCGAACTCCCCACAGGGCTTCCGGCGCATAAAGCACTCAAAAGATGTTTGTTCATAAAAAATAATCTCTCCGGAGAATCGGGAGGGCTTTTGAAATGACTGGGGCACAAAGCGTGCTGTGGCGGGGGCGGCGGCGAGGGCGTGGGAGGCGGCCTACTGATCTAAAGAATCAATGCAGATTGCTTGTGAAGTTTCGCTTTTTTTTGAAAGATATTTATAAAACGGGTCCTGAGATTTTTATTTTTAAACGCTGGTAAAGGGCAAAGTTTTCATCTTTGCTGATATAGTACGGTTCATTTGTCAATTACTTGAATGTAATTATTTATTTATTTAATGCCAAAAATCTTAAAAATCGGGTGTGTGGAAGAGACGTACTATCAGTGAACGTTCCGTTGCGCTTTGGGGTTCTCACCCTCGATCGTCTACTGTTCGAAGTTGAATTATGAATGAAAAAACAAGAGTGTTTTCGGAAAATTTGATAAGAAATGTTTGCTCTTGTGTGTTAGAAAGTATTGACAAATGAGCAATGAGCTCATTTTGGCTCTTTATCTCTTTATGTCTCATGTGAAAGATTCGACTCACTATTGTGAGAACATGGAGAAAGATTGTTTTATGGTTCTGCTGACGAAGTAACAATATCACTAAAATCTCTTGGAGCTTTCATAAAGAAACTGGTATCTGGAGTCAAGCAAGGGGTTATATCAAAGTTTCCTCCGTGGATATTGAACAGTCATTCCTAAAGTGATTGATAAGGGCCACCTGGAGTCTATTTTAACTTTCTTCAGGGTATATAGCTTCAATACTAAATGACGGGGTCGATATCAGTTGCAAGCTCTACACTAGAAGTAAAAGTGGTAATATGAGCCATGTACTTAATATCTGTTCATACATCGCAAGCATTCTAGCGGGAACGATTTTAATTACTAGTTTAGGAACTCCTTATGTTATCATAGCTCAGTGCTTCGGTTGTGATTGAGAGCTAATGTGTAGCAGAGGTGTTCGTATTTTCTCGGTTCTCTGTAAGTCTATGGCTTTTAATAACAGTTTGAGTTCGATTAGACAGATTCTCATTTCAAATGAATGCAATACAATGTGTTTTAAACTTTGTTTTATGTCAGCATCTGTAATTTCAGATGTAACAAAGACCTATGTTGTTTTGCAGAATTTTAATACGGCGATGTTTGTATAGTAGAATGAACCCCGGGCTATGATGGGTACATGTGCCCCAAACTTTAAGGGACTCATATTAGATACGCGACAACTTGTGTTCGTAATATTTTTGTTTTAAATGCCACAGAAGGTTCTGGACCAAAACAAAATGGAAAAACTGAGATACTGAAGACATGCTTAAAGCAACGCAGTTAAGAGCAAGGAAATGGATTTGAAAAAGACTTGAGTAACATTTCTCGAACTAAGACCTACTCTTCAAAAGCTTGTTCGTGTTGACAAACCTTTGGTAGAACCAGGTTTAGCTAAACCTTTAGAAGAACCAGGATTAGCGGACTGCAAGAGAAGTCTCACTCTTCTGTAATACTCTCTGTAAATTCTCCCTTTCATTGTGTGGTTTGAGATTGTTTCACATTCTTCAATGCTCAGATATTTGTAAGTTTTACCTGGCTCAAGATCTTGAATCACAGTTTGCATATAAACTTCAATGTTATCTGACGTCGTTTTGCCTCTCTTTAAGTTGATTTTTTCATACTTGTCAAGACCAAACTTCATGCAGATGTTATTGCTGAAATCATTGATGACAGCATTTGGAAGAGAATCGTTTCATTCTTAGCAAACACTTTAAGATCATCCATTAAAACAAATGCGATACTGGTCTTTCATCACCGTGTAGCTTGTAACCACAGTCAGTGTGCGACAACTGTCTACAAAGTGGGATCAAACTAATGCAAAATAACTGAGGGATTAGCGAATCTCCTTGAAAAATACCCCTACTAATCTGTACACTTCTTGTTTCTACCATTTTCACTGTGTATTAGTAACTGGTAATGCACGATTTTATACTGGGCTTGCAAAACTTAATTCGTCTAGGATAAAATCGAAAGATCTCCAAGGACTTCATAATACAATCGTGTGGTACACTGTCAAATGTCTTCTGGTAGTCCATCCAAACCATGCATAAATTACGTTTTCATTTCCTTACATCATTCAAGATGACTTTATTTAGTAGTCAGATTTCCTTACAGGCAACTTTCCCGCATTCTTTCTGTTCAACTGAGAACAAATGGTTCTTCTCTAGGTGTTCGTATATTTTGTTAGCAATGGCTGCATTTATAATTTTGTACAATACTGGCAAACAAGTGATAGACCTATAATTCTTCGTCAAAGAACTGTCTCCCTCTTTGGGTAGAAAATACGTGATGCCGCGTGTGAGCCATTTCCGGAGTTCCTTTGGGTTTTCTAAAATTTTATTAACATCCTTTCATAGATGAGAAAGTAGTATTTTTAATTTCTTTATCCCATAAATCTGGATGTTATCAACCCTGAGGATTTTCAGTTCCTCGTCTTCTTCATGGCTTGAAACAGGTCCTCTTTCGAAAATTCTTGAACATATTCCACTGTTTCCATCGGCAACATCAACTTCAGATTGGAGCCAAGATGCGTCATTGTTGTAGGATCTCTTTTCTTCCCATATTCCAGCCCTAAATGTTTCGACGTAATCTTTTGGAAGAGGAGCAGCATTGCCATTTTTTGAGTAGGATTGCGATAGAATCTCTTAGTGTCTGTTTCAAACAACCGATTCTGTTCACGGAAATATTCTCTACGTTTGTAACGTCTAATTCTTTGAGACCATGCTTGGATTTTCTCTTTTAGCATTCCAGCTATCATTAACCTTGTTGTCTCATTTTGAATTTAGTATTTTTGTTAAACATGGAGTATTGTTTTTTGGACTTTACTGGAGGTAGTTGATTTAGAAGATGCGTCGGCTAAGAGTGATATTTCAAGCCGTGTCGGCTATCCGTTTCATAATTCTTTCTGTCCATGGAGATTACGGAGCTGTTTACTCTGGCTGCCGGTCGTCGGTGTTCTTTGTTGGCCCCCAAATCATGAGAGAGACCAGATAACCAGTTGCGGACACGATGTGATTGATTTCAGTATTATCTAGATCTCCACCTGGGGTCTGTACAGCCTCATTGAAGACAGAATTTTCTGTCTTTATCACTCTCTTAGCAATTTCGTACATTATCCTCAACGGTGCACGAGATTCGAATAGAAGTAGAGGAAATCGTTGTATGTCGCGTCGAAGGAGGTTGCTCATTATGTCCGTATCTTGTGATTGATAGACTGGTGAATATGAAAACTTCAAGAGCACCATAGTTTTCAGCAATATCAGATGGTTCTGAATGTTCGTCATGTGGATAGTTCAATCGAAGAACGTGTTCCGCGTTTCTCTGAAAGTCAGCAAGTTTATCTGCTGTGAAGTTGCCACTGTTGAGTATGTTTCGTCGTTCACTGGCAAGCTTCTTTGAATCTAGGATAGATCGCATATCAGGGTTCCGCTCTCTCTCTCTCTCTCTCTCTCTCTCTCTCTCTCTCTCTCTCTTTCTCTCTCTCTCTTTTATATATATCTTAAAAACGTCTATTTATGAGGCCTATTTTTCACTTTTTTTTGTAGTAAAAGCACGACACCACCACCTTCAATTCATTCCGTTATCTCTCACGATGGCTTAGAGCTACTGCCGACTGTGTCCCCGAGACTAACATCCTTGGGATAGCCAGACGTCAACAAGGTGACATTATCTCGGTTTCTGAGCGGGTATGGGACATTGGTCGAACAAGGCACGTTAAGATTCATTATATTTCTTGTTCTATCCTTTTGCTAATTGGTTTTAAGTGAGGTTTCGTAGGAAGCAAGTTCGAGTTCACAGATCTCGCTTAACCCATGGGTTTTTTCCTGTTATCCGTTACTGCGACCCACAGTGGGCTCGGAACATTCCCACGCAGGGCCCAGAAGGGGTCCCTCCGATCGCCTGTCGGCATTACTAAGCCTTTCGGAATTTTCGCCGACAGCAGAAGGCAGCCTCCTTCGCCGGCTAATGCAAGATTCGGGCCTCCACTGTAATCAGTGGCCTGGTGTGCCAATCCTGTTTCTCTCCTGTACCCTCCATGGGCCGATAACAGAAGGTCCAAATGTTCATGATCCTTCCCTCTCTACTTACCTCCCACTCTCCTCTGGAGGACGTCTTCGTCCGACCCCTCACCTTCAACCTATTCAATATGGGAGGCCTTAAAAGTAGCTAGGCTAGCTGATAGAGCGAGCGACAAGGTCGAGTATACCTCAGGTGGAGTTTTATTATTATTATTATTATTATTATTATTATTATTATTATTATTATTATTATTATTATTATTATTATTATTATTATTATTATTATTATATTATTTTATTATTATTTTATTTTTATAATTATTTTGTTTATTCAGTGACTATAGAATTTTTGTTTCATATATGAAAAAAATATTGTTACTCTTCCTTTATTTTTTACTCTAAATTTCGTCAATGAAGAATTCAAAATTATATATTTCACATGAGAATTCCTTTTGCCGTACACTCTTCAATTTTCCAACTAATTATTAACGAATAATTAAAATTATTATATCTACTAAATATTAAATATCGTGTAATATACAGCTGCATTTTATGGACGAATAGTAAATTACTGTGAGGGGCCAGAAAATAAAAAAAAATTACCAAAGGGCCTGCGGTTAAAACGTTTCGGTAATCCTGACTTAAGGGAACCAAATAAAAACTTACTTAGGGGAACCGAATGAAAACCGTGGTGAAAGGTAATTAACCCACAAAGACGTACAGTGATATTTTCGCCAAGAACGCATATTCGAAACTTTGTCAGTACTCTCGGTTCCCCATGAATAAAGTGTTAGTACTAGTTAAAAAAAGGACGCTTAAAAAAGGAAAAACGAAATTCTTGGAAAATGTTGTCAACTACAATAATTTATACGTACGACAGAAAGCTCTAAGAGGATTTTGAATTATTTGCGGATCTATCCCTCCGTTTAACTCCAATTGAGGCGAAGCACGTCAATAAATTATGTACTGAAACTACCGCAGAGACCGACAGCAAAGACCACGAAGTTACAGACCTACCAACCATTAAACTTAAACACTAATTTCTGCATATTAAATTGTCATATATTATGTAACGGTTAAGTGTGAATCTGGTTAATTATCGACTTAGCCTGCTAATGTTTACATTATCCAGAATTGGGGGACAAAGCCCGAAGTACGAAGAACTTCGAATCGCACGTAAACCGGATTAAGTCCATTAGTCAATGCAAGGTGGCTAGGGTAGATGAAGTGTTAAGGCAACGAGCAGGATCAGATATGCGATGAAAAAAATCAGACTGGTGGTGGAAAATTTCTGAGACTAGGAAGAGACAAGGCGTGTAGTTTTGGTTTTCTTTGCGTTAGCCATATATTTGAATTTTCTTTTCTATTTACTTACAAGATACACAGTTGACGCTTTGCTGTACATGGCGTCGGGTCTTCGGCTTTTGATGTTAGCGCAATACATAAAGCAATCTGGAGCCTGTGCAACGCGTAAGATACAACGCGTTTTTATGCCAAAATACCTCTGCAACCATACAAGTCTTATACTCGGACAATTACATTACTTTTACCAGCGCCCTGTGGTTAATACATTAAGCCGAAACTGAAGTCCGAAATGATTTTCTCCCCGTCTTTCTGCTTTATTCACGCCACGTGGCTAAGCGCGATTTCACTAGACACACCTCACCAACCCACATTTCTCTTTTATCCTTATTATACGTGTATAGTAGTATATACTATGACGTTGATACTCGTCGTACAAACTATTTTATTAAAAATAGGTAGAATATTCTAGCATTCTAAGGCCGTATACAAGTGTCAGTATTATGAAATTGAAAAAGAGAAAAATTAAAAATTGGAAAGTAATTTGTCATCCGTACCCAATAAATCGGGAATGAATTTATAAGGATGTTCGCGTGGTAATCATTATAAATTGAATGCTAGATTTTAGATATAGTCAAAGATTACGAGCGTTATTATCGAAAACCAGTATTATCGAAAGACATGACAATCAGACATCGATGAACGCCTATACAAGGAACAATTCTTTTCATTATTTATGTAATCAATACCTCCCCCCAAACACACGCACGGATGTGGCAAGCTTTAAAAATGCTGCAATGCGCACCATAAGCAAGCACCAACGTGCACGATAAGTACGAACGAAAGTTAGTATGGAGGGTAATTCTCGAACGCAGGGTCCCTTTGAAAGATAATTCGGGATCGGGGTCCCTTCCAGATAATTCGAATGGTGCATGCCCGGGCAGTGCGAGTAGTTGCAACTAGGGCGTGGTACTAGGTGGATTCGTGGCGTTTCTCATTGGCTGAAGACGGTAGTGCAAATATTCAACAGAAGAGGGTTCGAAAGGGTTTTACTTTCTTGTCTTACTATGTACGAAGTACAGGGGAAACCTAATCATACGTCGGCAATCGGTACATTTTCGGCAGAAAAGCTGTAGTTGTCGGGCACTGGTAGCGTAAAAGTGGATAAATCTTGTTCGTATATGTAGTAAGTTACTTCCTGTAATACGTTGTGTACGTAGAATGCACGATTTGTGGGTGTTTGATACCAGAAATTGATTGACAGCAAAACCTCTCTATTTATTTATTTATTTATTTATTTATTTATTTATTTATTTATTTATTTATTTATTTATTTATTTATTTATTTATTTATTTGTTTATTTATTTGTTTATTTATTTATTTATTTATTTATTTATTTATTTATTTATTTATTTATTTATTTATTTATTTATTTATTTATTTATTTATTTATTTATTTATTTATTTATTTATTTATTTATTTATTTATTTATTTATTTATTTATTTACGTCAAAAACAGTTAAAAACTATGTATGAAGTGCTATGGGGAGAAGTGAATATTGTGTACGTTTTCAAAATTCTGTGATATCTACACTAAGCCATATACTACGTGAATTTTGGAGGAAAAAAACACCCGCTCCGATGTAAAAAATCTATTTCCAAGGATAAATCAAAAATAAATGTTGGGCTCTTATCCAGCTTGTCATTCATCAAGGAATAATACTTCCTGACGCAACAACATGGAAACGATAATTTGAATAACTATATTTCCCACTGAATTCTAGGAGACGTGCCCAGATAATGAAGTTACATAATGAAGATAATGAAGTCTCTCTGTATGTTTGTGTGTGTATGTTTGTAAATGTGTAGTGTGTGTGTGTACGGGCTGTCTTCTTTTCCTCGGATAGAGAAAATTACGATAAAACTGATGCATTTTCGGCTAACTCTGTATTTTCAATAATTGCAAAAAAATAGCATTGCAAAAGTACACTATTGGTATTCTAAAATATTGGTTCTTTAAATAAGGACATGTACAACTTCTTAAGGGAAAAATGTACTTATCGCGTAATTTCTGCTTCACGTTAATGCGATTTATCATATTTCTCAAAAAATGGCTGTACCTTTTGCGAGTATAAAGTAGAACAGGGTTGTCCAACTGGCGGCCTGCGGGCCGCATGCGTTTCACTGCGATATCGCTCATGGCTTCACTGCCTCACTGCATTTCAGAGCACCTGGGTAAAGTGCCGTGATCGACATACAGGTATGGATCACCCATGTAATGGAAATATGGCTCGCAACCATATTAAAGTTTTTAATTGTCCCTTGAGGCCTTCAAGTTGGACACCCCTGGAATAGAGCGCTTAAAATTGGCGCAGATCTGATTTTCGTTGAACCTTCTCAATTTTCGAAAATTTCAAAAGTTAGAAATGTGAGAAGTATATGGTGGAGCATCTCCGCTAGTTTTCAAATTAAGTGACTTGGCATGGAAAGCAGTTAATGTCAAACTACATAAAATTTAAAAAACGTCACTGGAAAAGGGAAACGTGAGGAAAAACAAATGTAATAAGATACCTAATTGTAGAGAAATACATTTTTAGGATAAGTATATGCTCGTACGTATCTATATGTATGTGTGTACATCCGCTCACTTCTTAGTTAAGCACAGATGTATGTTTAGAAAATGGAATACTTTTTCAGGGACAAATTTCATAGAGCTCACAAACTAGCGTATAGGTACCATTTTGTCTCTGGGTGCAAAATAAACGGCACTGTGTATTTTCGTGCGTGTGTGTTTTTACATACGCATTGCACATTTAAATTGTTTATTTCCAAAAGAAATGAATATATTTTTCGAAAAGAAAATAAATAACAGAAATAAAAAAATTACCTCATTTACACAATTCGACTTTTTTTAATTTCTGAGTTAATTTCTCTTTCTGAACAAATACATTCAGTTCTTTTCGAAATAAAAAAGAATTAACATGTTTCTGAAGTGTATATATGCTTCTGTAGTGCCAATTCTTGCATAAAAAACTATTTTTTCCAACCGACTTTTGAGTGCAAATTGCGGCTCCGCCATTCAGAATGTCCAAGGAGTTTATAACACAAAATATGCTTAAAATTGTCGTAAGAGCTTATTTTCGAAGTTTCGGCGTTTCCTCCCGGGACACCTGTATATAAATAAATCTTGTATTATATCTGTTGATATAGACGCAAAAACTACTCGACAGATTTCGCTGAAATTTTCACACTTTTTTTTAAATTTAAGGCCGCTTCAACATCTAGGTCATTAACGTCCACTATGGGTTGTTATGGCAACTGTGAAGATGAAACGATTTGGTGATGCTAAGGGGTGAAAGGACGAACAGAAATACAACCATGCGCGAGGCCGGACTCGAACCCGCGACCCTTCGGTCCGAGATCGCTACGACACTACTGCCTTAGCGATCTCGGCTACCAGATCGGCTTTTCACACTCGGGAGAATTTTGGAGTGAGGTTTGAAGTAAATCGTTCGTGATGCGTTTCGAAGAAAAGCGGTAGGCAACCCGCCGCACCGTCAAGCATTAAGCGTTCGGTGGCTGCATATTCAGGCCCCACGATTGTGAAATATCAGCGGTAAATTTAATATCCGGCATTGCTTGAAGGTGATATTGGACTAGTAAATCAAATATCTCCAAGACAGTGTCATAGCGAACTCATCCCCAGACTTGAGGGGGAAATTTTAACAATAGAATACTTGACAACCATGTCCAAACCAGGACATAGAAAAAACTCAGACTCCCGAGTGTCTTTCATCCACTAGAATTTTTGTAGAGCGTGCCATAAAACGCGATTAACAACCAAATGATCAATAGCGTGTTGAGTGCAAAGGCGGCTCCATACATTCGTGCGGCGAACAGCAAACAACCGCTCGCCGAATCCCGAGTAGTGAGGATGAGTTGCTTGCTATTTGCGGAGGGACGAACATTCGGTTTTCGCCCTATCCACCGCGTGTCAGTCTTTTGGACACATCAAAGGTAGCAGACATTCGTTGAACACGTCAGCTGTTCGGGATTGGGCGAGCACTAACTCGCTATTCGCGAATGTCGAATGTGTGGATAGCTCGGTGCATCAATTGATGTCACTGCAGCGCCTCTGACCGGGAGGTCCTAGGTTCGAGACCTGACGGCGGCAGGATTTTCGACACTAGCTTTTCACCTAGGTTGAATTCAGTCGCTGTCTGGAGGAGAATTATAGCGGCCGGCTGCTCTGATCGATAGTTTTCTGTGGTTTCTCCGATCAACGCCAAGCGAATGCCGGAGCAATGACCTACCAAACGGGCCACGGACCGCGTACGATCTGTCCTTCCTCTTCCTTGTCCTATCCTCTCCCCTTACATACACACACACACTTACACTAACATGCACTACACAACCCCATATTCCGGGAGACCGGTCGGGAACTTAGAACTTGTTCCGGCTGGGGCGGTGCCCCGCTGGTAGGAGAGTCCTGGTTAGGAGGAAACCCCACTTGCCGACGGTAGGTCGGCGCCGGATCTCGCCATCCAGCGGGGGAAGATCACCGCCGTCTCCCGAGAAAAAACATGCACTACACTAACGGGACTAATGACCAAAGCAGTTGATGCGCCCGGACACACGAAAAAGAATCAATCAATCAAAACCGAATGTGTGGAGCCGTCTTCATACACCGCAATAGCGAAGCATTGCCGTTTCCACTAGCTGTAGAAAAAATCCGAACGAATTCGTATTGGCCGTGGGGTGGAGAGGCATTCGGTGAGCGTCCTGGCTGCCACGGCCGACTGCGCCGTTAGCGGACATGCCTACGCGCCGCTTTTGGCGTCCTTTCGAGCCCAAAGGCCGCCGCCGCCACCGCCACCACGCTTTATTGGCGCCATCTCGCTATCGCGATATGCGTGCCTTTTGGTGAGAGAAAAATCCGATTGTCGCGAAACCTGCGCTTCGCAATATCTCGGGAGGAATTTGCTGACGTGTGTAAATATGGGCGTGCGAGATATTGAGCCCGGTTAGGTTACAGCGTCCAATTGTGCACGAGTGCTCATATGTCCTGTGTTGCACCGTAGGGCGGGGAGTGGCCGCTGGTGCAGGAATGTTCGGTGGGGTATTTTTCGAGGCCGGTAAAATAGAGGAGACGACTAAATTCCATTGCTTGGGGAGATTTTGCAATCGTGTGCCTCGCGTTTGTTCTTTTGCTTTGTTATCCTCCGGTCGATTCCGGCCCTAAGCTGGATTCGCACATTTAGCAATGGGACACGGAACCCGCTTAGTACTTGGCTCGTCCTTGTTTGCGTTCATATTCTCGTCTGCCATTACCCTTTCACATCATATTACCTAGGTCTCGTGTAAAGATGGTCCATGAACTAGAAAATATATTCAAGTGTTCTAATATGGCAAATTCTGTACAAATTAATACAGTGATGACATTATGTGTACCAGGAGCGGTAGTTCAGTGCATCAATTGATGTCACTGCAGCGCCGCTGACCTGGAGGTCCTAGATTCGAGTCTTAATGGCAGCAGGTTTTTTGACACTAGCTTTTCAGCTAGGTCGAATTCTGTCGCTGTGTGGAGGAGAATTCTAGCGGCCGGCTGCTCTGATCGGTAGTTTTCCGTGGTTTCTCCCATCAACACCAGGCGAATGCCGGAGCAGTACCCTAACCAACGGGCCACGGACCGCGCGCGATCTTTCCTTCCTCTTCCTTGTCCTTTCCTCCCTTCCTTCCTTACACACGCCTACACTCACATGTACTACACTACCACACATACCGGGAGACCGGTCTGGACCCTAGAGCTTGTCCCGGCTGGGGCGGTGCCCCGCTGGTGGCAGTCCTAGTTAGGGGGAAACCCTACTTAGCGATCGTAGGTCGGCGCCGGATCTCGCCATCCAGCGGGGGAAGATCAGTCATCTCCTGAGGAAAACATGCACTACACTTACGGGACTAATGGCAAAGCCAGTTGACGCGCCCGGAAACACGAAAAATCAATCATTACGTCTAAAAATAAATACAATTCAGTTGTATTTAGATTTCAGTGTAATATCGGGAATGTGAATGGGGAAGGAAAGATCGTACTTTTTAATTATTTTAATGCAACAATTAGTGGTCTGGGAAGTGAAAGTGGGAAGATGACACTTTTACTAAGGAATGTCAGAACATGCCCTCGAATGCCCGGCAAATGGGCTTCCTTTCTCGTCGTACTCTCCATGCAGACGCAGTTTCATCACTTGTTCAGAGCCGTGAAGCCTAAGGTTCAGCATGGATTTTTCGGATCGGTAGTTTTCGGTGGTTTCTCCGATCAACACCAGGAGAATGCTGAAGCAGTACCCTAACAGACGGGCCAAGGACCGCTCGCAGTTTTTCCTTCTTCCTGTCCTATCCTCATTCTTACTTGCACACACATGAACTACTCTACCACACCTATGGGACAACCACCCGGGAGCGTAGAGCTTGTCCTGGCTGGGGCGGTGCCTAGGTAGCGGAAAGTATCTTGATAAGGAAAACCTGCAAGCCGACGTGTAGGGCAACGGCAGATTTCAGCGTCCAATGTGGGAAGAACAGTTCCTCCTCCTGTGATTAAAAATCAGTCACTACACTAACTGGTCTAATGACCGTAACTCATAAACAGGAAATAATCAATAAATCGAACATCATCGAACTTCGGCTCTGTTTTCTTGAACTCTTGCACTTATGAAATTGATGTATTTAGTAAAAAATGGCATATTAATATTGTAAAAATCTATAATAACTGTAAGAAATGTAACTTTATAGATCTTCTGAAGATGAGCGCACTCTCGTGCTCAAAACTTCGGAAAATAAAGAACGCACAAAACTCAGATGTTATTTTTTATACACATTGGCCTTCTGAAAATCATTTATTGGACACAAATATACGATATTTCTAACCAGAGCGTCACAAATTGTACTGTATAATTACTGCTTTTCTAGTGGTTCCTGGTTATATTAATTTGCTGTTTAGTATTGTGCGTTTTTAAAAAATTGCCACAAATGGAAGATTAAAAGTTTTCAGTAAATTACAACATTGGAAACAAATTGGGTCCGAACTTTTTTTTTAAATATTGCCTGATGAAATGCTCTAATGAAAGTTCCTTTTTTCTATTTATACCTTCCTCCTTTTGGTTTGTAACTTTTAATACCATTCGCGTGTCATTCAAACCCCAAATCCGCTTTTCTGTACAGAACACAAAAAAACCCTTAACGAACGTCCCAGCTCCACATTGTTCGAGGAGGTATATTACGAAATTTTATTAAAAACTGCAGGTAAAATTGATGGAACTTTGTTCAAAATGAATCCATGCGCCTCTCCTGGACGTTGGAAAATTTTTGCAATCTTTTTTCCTAGCTGTTTGGGCCGAGACGGCTCCACCTCTAACACTTGGAGCTCAGAAAATGTCGCGGTGGGATAGGTAATATCATGAGGAGCCTCTTCCCCCTTTTCGTCCTCGAAAGTTTGGTGCATGTATCACGAATATTTAATCTTCTGTTAGGCTCCCTTTTAATTTCGGGTTGGGAAGTTGGCGGGGTATTGAACTTACCTAATAAAGTTGTGCGAATAGTTCTCCTGTGACCAGTCGACTCTCGCTCGCGCGCTCGCCTCGGGCCAGGATGCGCCACCGCCCACGGCGCCCCCCCCCGCCTCCCACACCGCCTCCTCTGCCGCCCCCGCCGCCGGTCCCCACGCCGCCTCTTCTGCCACCCCGCCCCGCCCCCGCCACCTCCTCCGCCGCCGCCCCCGCCACCTCCTCCGCCGCCGCCCCCGCCTCCTCCGCAGTCCCTACCACCCCCCGCCGAACCCCACCCGCCGTCCCCCGCCGTCCCCCGCCGTCCCCGCCGTCCCCCGCTGTCCCCGCCGTGTCCCCGCCGTCCCCGCCGTCCCCCGCCGTCCCCCGCCGTCCCCGCCGTCCCCGCCGTCCCCGACTCCCACCGACCCCGCCACCCCGCCGACCACGCCCACCCCGCCCCCGTCGCCGCCCCCGCCGCCGCCCCCGTCGCGCCCCCCGTCGCCGCCCCGTCGCCGCCCCCGCCGCCGCGCCCGCCGCCACCACCCCCACCGTCGCCTCGTCCCTGCCTCCGACTTCCCAACCATCCCCGGTTCCTGTAGAAGTCGTCATCGTCGTCAGCGCCTTCGCCGTGTTCTTAGGCCCCAGCGTCCCTGCCTCCGTAACCCTTGCTCCCGCCCCCGTCGTCCGCGCCTGCCCCGCCACGTCTTGGCCGGCCCCACCGCCCTCGCCACGCGCCCCGCCCCTCCACGCCGCCGCCTCCACCAGCCGAACTGGGGCTGCTTGGCAACTCCCGAGCCTGCGAGTGCCGGCCCCGGCCTTTGCGACCGTCCCCTCCAGGCTGTTTCCTCGCCCCTCCTCTGTTTCTGTTTTCCTTCCGCCCTCATCGCTTTGTTACTCAGTTTCTCCTTCTCGTCTTCTATCTTTTCCCCCTGTTTGCGGTGTTTGTTCCTCTACTTCGCGTTTGTTTTTCTTCCTCTTTGTGTGGCTTTTTTTTCTTTTGGACTGGCTTCCTTCTTCGCGCCTCGCTTCTTCCTTTTTCTTGTTATCTGTCCTCTTTAATTTTGATCTGTTCTATTTATTTTTATTTATTTATTTAGTCAAAACAGTCAAAAACTGTATGTGACGTATGGGGGGAGAATATCATCTGCGCACGCTTTCCAAAGTTTCAGAATCCCTTTCCATTTCTCTTCTTTTAGTCTCGAAGCGGGGCATTGTTTCAACGTCAATGCGGGCATCTGGCAGTCATATAATATTATCAGAAGTTTAATAATTAATTGTTCATTTATTTCACATTTTTAAAAAAAATTATGGCCAAATTAGATATTCAAACAGTTTCAAGTACTCGTCCTATTCCTCTGTGATTTACAAGTGTCAAAATAGAAACTCATTTTTAACTTTCTATGTACTGAATATTGTTTAATTATAATTGAATATACTAATTTCCTAGGAACTATGCAAAGAATAAGAGTATATGTTTGTTTGAAACTAATCTATGATGAAGTATACTACAGTATATAGGCAGGTGCTTTACTAAACCATTTATTTGTAATTCCAACATTATGGTTTTTTTATTTAACATGTATTAATTTTAGATGGATTACATCGTTTAGTACAATCACATTACAAATGTTTTTAATACTTATTTTAATTAAAATTCTAAGCTAACTTAATCTATATATTGATGAGGATTCTCTAGGAGAAAACCTCGGGGTTATGAATCCTGGTTGGCTAAAATTTTGAGGAAGGCTTCAAACGGTAATCTATTTTGTATTCGGGTGTTGGTTGGATTTTTCGGTAGTTTGTAATGAGATGCTCCGGGTATGTCTGTTATGTTTTGGTAGAAGTAAGTGACATACGTGCTATTTGGTTTATTATTGTATTGATGTTTAATTCTGAATGAAGTCATTTATTACTTATGAACCAGGGGGCATTTGTGATTAATCTTAAAAATTTATTCTGCATTACTTGAATTTTATTGATATTTGTGGGGACTGCGTTTGTCCATATTGGGCATGCCTAAATCAGTAGTGGTCTAATTATAGTTCTGTATATTGTTGTACTGTTTGTGTATGACAGGGATTTGTGTTGGTTGATTAGTGGCCGGAGTTGAACTAATTTATATTTTGCTTCTTTAAGTTTGATATCTATGTGGGTTTTCCAGGTTAGTTTTGTGTCCAGGCGAAGTCCCAGTTATTTTATGGGTTGTGATGGCGGGGTCCAGGTGATTGGGATTCGTAAATTAAACTATTTCACTCAGCTTATTTCACCTTTACAATGCAACATGTGCAACAGCTAACAAATTAAAAATTCATTTTAACAGATAGTACTAGCAAGGTCACATCACTCGTATGTAACTGCAACTCAGTTACTGCGTTGGTCAACGCGCTGCAGTGTTTTGAATGCAGAAAATTATACGATTGTATTATTATGGCGTGCCAGAATTTCTGGATACTTTCGACGTATTGTAAATAAAAAGACTTAGATTTCATAGTATTGAAATTGGGTAATAATTTTAATACCTGTGGATCATTGAAAACATCTAAGAGATGCTAATGCCTCTCAGCTATTGGAAAATTGTTAGTTATTTATTTACTTGATGTATTTATTTAACGCGAAAATAGTAAAAGTCTTATGATACGTAAATGCACTACACTTGACTTCCTTTACCGTATAAAATTCGTCTTCTTGAAAACTTTCTTGGTAAGTCTTCCATTAGTCATCAAAGATACACAACAAACAGTAGCCACAACCATGGTGGGGATTGAATAAGCGATTGTTCGGACTGAGACATTTATTGGGAGTTCTCATTTTCCTTTCCAGCAGTGTAGGCATTGTATATAATTATTATACATATAAATGTTCGTTTGCAGTATTTTAGGGAAATGAACACGACTGTTTTGTTTCGGAGGCTGGCCATGGGTCACGCATAACTCCTGCAGCCTGATACATTGCCTCATATTAAAAATTTCTATGTTTAATTCCGTGCCGCATTGTGCGTAGCTTGCCCTGCACATTATTTTATCTCCGTTCCCGGCAGGCCCATAAATGCAGCTGCTTTGTGTCCTTTGGTGTTAGTATTCCAAACAAAACGGCTACACACGCATAAGAAATACAATTTCATAGGTCGATATGGTGAGGATGGAGGGTCTAAGTTTTGTGTTTCGTAGTTTGCCTGAAAAAATATATTATCGTTCTCGTAGACGTTGCTGAAGATAGTATTTTGTATGGATAAATTAAATGAAACTAATTTTGATGGGATCTTATTCCTCATAATCTGATCTACATCAAATGAGATACCTGAAAATCTAAAAGTTGTTTTGTGCACATTTAATAGCAATACAAACGTTTCCGTGAAAATGAAAGATGGAAGTTTAAGATTGAAGTCATAAGAGTCTGTAAATAAATGTTACTTTGTTCTCCCACACTTATTATGCGTGCCACTGCGCGATACAATTTAATCGTTATTAATCAAAAACAAACTTTCAAATCGTTATCAAACAAAACAAACTAACACTTATTTTCAAGCAACACATACGTTCTTATAGACTGTAAGGAATGTCACTAATGTGCCGGTAGCGCAGAATATTTTATCTATTGATATGGGAATTGAAGATCCTTCTCGAGTGCAACGATACTGAACTAATTATGGTCGCAGCAATTCGAGCAACGAAATTCGCGTCAGTTTAACCAAACAGTTGATGAGTAAGGATGGACGTAACAGTTGTCACCTCTAAGTTTTGTACACGCAAAATTATTCGACATTTTTTGTACACGCAAAGTTGTTCGACATTTTTTGTACACGCAAAATTGATCGACATTTTTTGTACACGCAAAGTTGTTCGACGTTCTTTTGTACACGCAAAGTTGTTCGACATTTTTTTGTACACGCGAAGTTCGACATTTTTTTGTACATGGAAAGTTATTCTACTTTTTTATACGCGCCAAGTTGTTCGACATAAGTTATAGTATATGTAATGTAGAGTATTAAATATTGTTCATTTAGTTTATGTGGATGTAAAACTGTTATTAATGACGTTTTGCTCATAGAACTAAGTTGATTGAATCGGAATTCTAAGAAGTGTGTTCAGGAGAGTTGTACAAAATGAAATTGATTTTGGTTTTTTGATTTCGATGTTGGTGGTCGACCTCATTCAAGGCTCTTGTTGCGTTTTTTTACTTCACAAGGTTTTTCCAGTTTGCGACTCGTTGATGTGTTTTTCCTTTATTTGTCTCAGACTATGTGATGATGAGGCCATATCGTGTCGCGAAACGTTATGTTTTTAGGGTATGTGATAATAATAAAATATTTGTCTCTGAATATCCTGGGGACACCATTGTGATTCAAAAAACCAAACAGAAGGAATAAATCTGTAAATTTGTGTGTAAAAACAAACAAACCTTCTTCATTTAAAGAAAGTAATAATTTGAAAAATGAGTAGAATAAGTTAGGCCCGACGAAACATAGCATTGTGCAGTGAAAATCGCAATGAAATCGGTTCAACCGTTCTAGAAATGCCCAGAACGGACAAAAAGCGTAGAAACAATTGAATGTTTTGTTTAAAATCATCTAAAGAAGCATGTGATATAAAAAAATAGTTTTTTTTAAAATCACAGATGGATATACCAATTTTATTTTTGAAATAAATCATGTGGAATAAAAGATCATTTCATGTGTATATTATATTATTCTTCTTACAAATAGACTAAATTAATTCAATAAGAAAATTTACATCAGTCTCTACTGCATTCAAAAATATTCTGTATTTACAGAATATTTATGCTCTTGTATTTCCTTTTGAGAACTGTTCTTTACTGTATCAAGGTTTTGTTTTTATTTGGGTTCTAAATGGAATAAAAATACGCATACCAATGATATGGATTAACTAATAACAATTCGATTAAATATTCGCCGTTTCTCTGAAGTATTAAATTAGTAGTATTAAACAAGTAGTATTAAAACTCCCTGTCAAGAAATCAAAGGGAAATACAACTGTATAAAATTTCCCTACATCGTGGTGTAAAAAATAAACGCGCCTGGATATGAATTTCCCGAATGTAAGAGAGATTTAGGTCATTGTTTCCGTAATGATTTTGCATGGAATTAACAGCGCGAAATACCGTGAAAACGCCGCGCGAGCGGTGTTGCGCTAAAAAGCTGCTGCATGAGGCCTGCGTGGCCTTTGGGGGCTACCGGCGATGTGGCTGCGGATGTGGTTTGCGGGCTCGACTGCACAGTGGGGCGAAACACCAAAGCGCTCGCCGAAAGGTCCATCAAATGAGCTTTTATTTGCTTAAAACTATGCAGTGTTCGGAAGGGATTGATCAACGTAAATGCAAAGTCACAAGGGACAAAGGATAAAGGGCGTAAAATGCAACGAAGGTCGCCGGAAGGTATACGAGAGTGTGAATTTAGATATGTATTTAGTTAAAAACAGTAAAATACTGTATGTGACGTATGGAGGAGAAAATCATCTGCGCACGCTTTCTTGAGTTTCAGAATTCCTTCCCAACAATTTAACTATTAATAGTTAAAGATGAAAATATAGTAATATAAATAATAATAATAATATAATAATAATAATAATATAAACTTATAAAAGCGCGAGATTAACATTTCATAACGTAAATCATTTTCGTTCCCGACTTATAGGAAACTTATTTGTAACGGTAAACGAACTGTAGATTTGATTTTTCTGTATTACTAACAAAATAGAAACTCACCCTAAGCTCTACTACCACTACAAGCAAAAGGAAAGCTCAACAAAACGTACGGATAGTGAAGCTACATTTAAGTCCAGAAGTAAATCAAGGGGCCATCTAAGCATTTGCTCAATAGATCAGGAAAACTGGACAATAACCCGTTCGAGATGGGGGTCATTGATCTGGAAGCTTAAGTACATTTCTTATTATAGGCATATTAAGTCTTTTAAAAAATTATACAATACAAATATACACTAATTCATTATACTAGATCTTGGTTTTGTTACAGTAAACATTATTTTTCTTTTTGACGATCAGTATAGTCTCTAATTGTATAGAAACAGTTATGCAGCAGGAAATATTTTAAACTAAAATTTTGTACCAATTTTATTGTTTAATTTCATCTGGCAATGCGTTGTAAAGTAACGTACATGTATTGTAAGTGGATTTCTTGTAGTGAGCTGTTGATACTGACACTTGATGAACATGATTTCTACGTCGTGTGTTGTAACTATAAATATCAGTATTACATGAAAATGTGTTTCTACTGTAAAATAAGTCAGTTTTGACTAATTGTACAGATTCGCAAATAAATAGGCAAGGCAGTGGTAAGATTCCAAACTACGATTCCAACGAGTAGCTAAACCGTTCAGCCGATTTTCTCCAAAAGTTATATTCCCCAACCGATCTGGCTAATGTCGCGGCCCCTTCAATGTGAAACCGATATTTTAATTTTTGAGGGGTATTTGACACGAAGCCCTTTGAACATTTTCCAAATTTTCAAAAGAATGGATCCATTCTTTTTGATTAAATTTTGTTGTTGGATAGTATGAAGGACGATTAAGAGAACGATGCAGATCTCATGCTCGATGAACACTGCAAAACACTGAAAATTGCAAAAGTTCAAAAATTTTTCGGAGCCTTGCTACAACTAAAATATTACAGATAAAGGTTTTTCCCTTAATGAAATCTGTTCGTTAACAGAGAGGTTTTTAAATAATGTCATGTAATTTTTTTAAAAAATTGAGTATTTTCACGTAATTTTGCGTGAAAATATGGAGAGAAAGTATGTGCTGATTTTGCACCACTAGTTCGTACCCGTGTTTCTTCCATTGCAGCAGATTTAATGGTAGATTTATACCCATCTCCAGGGCTTATGAAAATGACATTTTACGAATGGCGAGTTTGAAAGGGAGGACTGTATGCTTATACGCAACTGGGCTGATAACCATATTTTTCGGATTCTCTTTTTTAGGAATTGACGTTTCGCCGCGGTTGGTAAATCGCTCTTCCAATTAAGAGATACCAATTAAAAGGATCTTTCTACATAAATGATTATTAATTGCCAAGCCTTAACAGTTGGGGGCGCTTCGACGAGTGCTGTACACTGGTCACCTTATAGCATTGAATTTCCAGTGAAACTTGAAGTTCTTCTGGAATTGAAATACGAGAAGGCAACAGCTATGGAGGCTGTTCGGATCCGATCTGACAGTACAAATGAATGATGGTGAAAGCGAACATTTTTGTGAGCCATTTTAAAGAATTTCGATGTGCGCTTTTGGGAGTGGGTCGTATGGGATGTTGAACAGACACTGAATGAACGGTGTTTCTAAATACGACGGCGAATATATCAAATTGCAAGATTTCCAAACTCATTGCCATTTGTATTTTAGTTAACTAATTAAGACGATAAAGAGGAAATGACAAGTCTGTCGTTTTATTACATTATACAACAAATTTTGAAAATAGTTAAATTTCTGGTTTCACATTGATTTCTGTTTAATTTTGCAATAACTATGTAGAAAATAGTTGTACCCTTGGAACAACTGGCAACTTTTATATTTTTTTATTCTTTGGATATCAAATTTTTAATAGAATTTTCTCGAGTGGTCAAAAATCTTATTCAAAACAAGTTACTGTATGTTTCATAAGTCTAATAATACTAAAGCACACTACTATAAAGGATATTGTCCTAAACGAACCGAATTCACTGTGGGGAATCACAACAATAAAAGGGAGCCCTCTTATAGACCCTCGATAGGTACTAACACTTATGGTACGCACTAGGGAAGAAATTTGTGGCAGAGTTGGACAAGCAATCTTGCATTCTAGCATCTGCAACATCTGTTTCCATAGCTTCCCGAACCAAAAGTGAAAGGTGGTGTTTTCGTTGGACCTGGAATCAAGAAACTTATTGACTGCCAAGAGTTTCTCAAGCTTCTCAGAAGAAAGGAGAATGAGGCATGAATCAGTTTTGTTAAAGTATTTAAAAGCTTCCTTGGAAATCATAAAACTAAGAACTATGTTAAATTGGTTGAGACCCTGGTTAAAATGTACAGAAAAAGGAGGGTCCCAGGATGTCTCTCAAAATACATATCTTTGATGACCATCGTGATAGCTTCAAAAAGAACGTGGGTGCCTATTCGGAAGAGGAAGGAGCGTATTCATAAGAACATGCAACATGTTGAACGTCTTAAGTGGAAAGCTTCAATGAAGACATGATGGAGAAGAGGTTTATTGCCAATTTGTAGAAATTTGGTTAAATATATTATTGATTTGAAATATAATATTCGCTTTTTTCTTTATAAAGGTAAACCCTAAAATTTGTAAGTCTCCTTCGTGACATTGCACAATTTTCAACTTTGCTTTTGTGATCAGAAAAACGAAAAGTTTGTGCAGGAAATTAAAGTTGATGATTTCTATAATTGAATCAATTAGAAAATGGATATTGAGTACCCAGAAAGAAAAATTGTGTTACATGGTTTTAATGAGCCGCGTCTCGTTGAAAAAGTGTATTCGTAGTCCATTTTTAGCTACAACTCATTTGTTTCGATTGTTCTTAACGGACCTCGCATTGTTAAATCCTTAATTGACGCCACCTTTAAAAGAGAATTTTCGTTCCTTTGTTTGGTTACGTTAAGTCGATAATACATAGGTTGGATAAAAGTTGTGAGTAGGGCGGATTTGGATGATCTAAAACATGTCAAAAAATGACCAATAAATTACTCTTAATGTTTTTAAAATGCCCTGAAAGCACAGAAAAATGACAAAAATTTTATCAAAAACTGTTCGGATGAACAATAGAAACTGTTGGGTGCGTTTTGATGTAATCGAGGCTTCTTCTATTCGTTGAAGTGAACTCAGCTTTCAAACTTTCGACTTGGACTGTTCTTTCCCAGGAAATCTCGGTCTTTAGTTATCCCGAAATGGGCTGAACCGACAATGGCACTGATAGGCGTCAAATACAACGGTTTTCCGGCGAAGAACTGGAATAGTATACTCATGCAATTTCTGAGCGAAGAAATGGAATAGTCTACTCATGCAATTTCTGAGCGAAGAAATGGAATAGTCTACTCATGCAATTTCTGAGCGAAGAAATGGAATAGTATACTCATGCAATTTCTGAGCGAAGAAATGGAATAGTATACTCATGCAATTTCTGAGCGAAGAAATGGAATAGTATACTCATGCAATTTCTGAGCGAAGAAATGGAATAGTCTACTCATGCAATTTCTGAGCGAAGAAATGGAATAGTATACTCATGCAATTTCTGAGCGAAGAAATGGAATAGTCTACTCATGCAATTTCTGAGCGAAGAAATGGAATAGTATACTCATGCAATTTCTGAGCGAAGAAATGGAATAGTCTACTCATGCAATTTCTGAGCAAAGAAATGGAATAGTCTACTCATGCAATTTCTGAGCGAAGAAATGGAATAGTCTACTCATGCAATTTCTGAGCGAAGAAATGGAATAGTCTACTCATGCAAATTCTGAGCGAAGAAATGGAATAGTATACTCATGCAATTTCTGAGCGAAGAAATGGAATAGTCTACTCATGCAATTTCTGAGCGAAGAAATGGAATAGTCTACTCATGCAATTTCTGAGCGAAGAAATGGAATAGTCTACTCATACAATTTCTGAGCGAAGAAATGGAATAGTATACTCATGCAATTTCTCAGCGAAGAAATGGAATAGTCTACTCATGCAATTTCTCAGCGAAGAAATGGAATAGTATACTCATGCAATTTCTGAGCGAAGAAATGGAATAGTATACTCATGCAATTTCTGAGCGAAGCAATGGAATAGTCTACTCATGCAATTTCTGAGTGAAGAAATGGAATAGTCTACAACTTCCGAACATTTGGCAAAACGTCTTTAATACTGAAGGCAATTATATTGAAGGTGTGTAAACGTAAGTACCTCTGTCAATACTGTAATTTTAGAGAAACAGAACATTTCGCATTACTTTTTATCCAACCCGTGTATAACAGACAATTGCGGAAAAAGATTTGCTGGTTGCCAGCCTAATTCAATGAGCAACAAAATCTGTAAACACGATTAGCGCGGAGTTGTTTTTTTTACATATAATTGACTGTCATCCGCGAGCAATTAAATGAAGTTTTAACGAGCAATTGAATGTAGGTGGTCTTATAATGCAAAATTGGTTGAATTTGGGTGTCGAGGAATGCCGGTCAAATGGAACTAATAACATGCATGCCCCCCACAATTTTTACGTGTCCGGCGTGGCATGTGCACTGAAAGATTTATTTTTTTAAATTTATTTATTTTACGTCAAAAAACAGTTAAAACGGCGTATGACGTGCTATGGGGAAAAGTGAATTGGGCGCACATTCTTTTTTGTCGAGTTCATTTAAACACTTTTACACTGTCATATATTACCATCATACTTTTCTCAAAAGATGGGTGCTAAATTCTTTACGTCGGTTTTCAATCATTCATTTATAGAAATCATTATTAATCTACAGATTTAAAAATAACGTTTCTCCATAAAGTAAAGTGTACTTTCATAATTACCTGAAGCGTCATTTCCCTGTGAATGAATGATGTAAAAATATGGGAATGAAGTGACTTCTTTTATGTTTATAACAGAGTATTTTCTTTATGTCATGAAAAATTCTGATTAATAAAAGCCGATTAGTTTGTGACTACCCGTGGTGAGACAAGGCATTTCCCTCGCAATTCAAGTGGTGTGTTCAACCACCCTGAAGTCGCCTCCCAAAGCCATTTCCTCTGCCGCAGAGTGACAGTCCATTCCTTCCCACTTCCCCCGCAGCTCGCAGGCCAATTTGTGTGCTCGCGGGGCAAGAGCGGCTCGCGGCCGCTCTGGAAGCCACTGCGCTGAGCAAGGCTGGTGTAGCGGGCGCTGGCGCCGCGGCGCCGTGGGCGGTGGCACAGGCGTCTGCCGTACCGACATGTGCGGTGCACTCTGCGAGCGCGCGCGGCGTGGGGAGGCCACATAATTCAGCGCGCTCGCCCCCGATGATGGAGGGCCCGCGGAGACGTAGCGCGTGCCACGCACAGACGCCCACGCCTCCTCCTCCTGCGGCTCGGCGAGACGATGGGCGTCGGGGACGAGGTGGGCGTCGGGGACGAGGTGGGCGTCGGGGACGAGGTGGGCGTCGGGGACGAGGTGGGCGTCGGGGACGAGGTGGGCGTCGGGGACGAGCGTGGGACGAGGTGGGCGTCGGGGGACGAGGTGGGCGTCGTCGGGGACGAGGTGGGCGTCGGGGACGAGGTGGGCGCGTCGGGGACGAGGTGGGCGTCGGGGACGAGGTGGGCGTCGGGCGACGAGGTGGGCGTCGGGACGAGGTGGGCGTCGGGGACGAGGTGGGGCGTCGGGGACGAGGTGGGCGACGAGGTGGGCGTCGGGGACGAGGTGGGCGTCGGGGGACGAGGTGGGCGTCGGGGACGAGGTGGGCGTCGGGGACGAGGTGGGCGTCGGGGACGAGGTGGGCGAGGGGGACGAAGGTGGGCGTCGGGGCGTCGAGGTGGGCGGGGACGAGGTGGGCGGCGTCGGGGACGAGGTGGGCGTCGGGGACGAGGTGGGCGTCGGGGACGAGGTGGGCGTCAGGGGACGAGGTGGGCGTCGGGGACGAGGTGGGCGTGGGCGTCGGGGACGAGGTGGGCGTCGGGGGACGAGGTGGGCGTCGGGGACTAGGTGGGCGTCGGGGACGAGGTGGGCGTCGGGGACGAGGTGGGCGTCGGGGACGAGGTGGGCGTCGGGGACGAGGTGGGCGTCGGGACGAGGTGGGCGTCGGGGACGGGGGGTGGGCGTCGGGGGACGAGGTGGGCGTCGGGGACGAGGTGGGCGTCGGGGACGAGGTGGCGTCGGGGACGAGGTGGGCGTCGGGGACGAGGTGGGCGTCGGGGACGAGGTGGGGACGAGGTGGGCGTCGGGGACGAGGTGGGCGTCGGGGACGAGGTGGGCGTCGGGGATCGCGGGCGTCGGGGACGAGGTGGGCGTCGGTCGGGGACGAGGTGGGCGTCGAGGTGGGGGGACGAGGTGTGGGCGTCGGGGACGAGGTGGGCGTCGGGGGACGCAGGTGGGCGTCGGGGGACGAGGTGGGCGTCGGGGACGAGGTGGGCGTCGGGGACGAGGTGGGCGTCGGGGATGAGGTGGGCGGCGGGGACGAGGTGGGCGGCGGGGACGAGGTGGGCGGCGAGAACGAGGTGGGCGGCGGGGACGAGGTGGGCGGCGGGGACGAGGTGGGCGGCGGGGACGAGGGGGCGGCGGGGACGAGGGGGGCGGCGGGGACGAGGGGGGCGGCGGGGACGAGGGGGGCGGCGGGGACGAGGGGGGCGGCGGTGATGAGGTGGGCGGCGGGATTTGAGAAGAGCAGCGGGGGCGGAATGGTTGGGGAGATTTGAGATGGGTGGCGGAATTTGTGGGTGCCGGGAGGTGATGTGGGCGGAGGAAGTTAGTGTGGAATGTGGAGTCGAGACGAGCGCCCGGATGTGATGTGGTGAGGTGGGCGACATTTAGCAGGAAAATGGGGTTTGGTTGCAAAATGTTGTTAGGGGAGGGGTCGCTACCGCAAAGGATAGGGGCAGGGACGGGCAAGAACACTGAGATAGACGCGGCGAGGCAACAATGCAATTGCAGCGACTGGTTTGAAAGGGCAATATTATCAGCATTCTGTATACCGAGAACTATGAGAACAAATTAAGCAAAGGAAGAGTTTATTGGCTCTAAAGAATACGTTATAGGGTTTGAATTATCAGTATGAGCTATAATAGACCACTGAGATCATTAAAAATAATATTGTGAAAGATCGTGGAGGCAAAGGTGGAAAAATGTGCTACTCGGTGAACTCCGGGAAAACGTTCTCTCGCTTAAAAAGCCAAATATTTATCGATTTTTTTTTCTCAGTGAAAACATTATAAAATATATTAAATCGTGTGATTAAACCAATCTGGGGACTGCAGAGAAAGATGTGATACGAATACTATGTTGATTAAAGAAAATTTCAATTATGCAATAAGATTAAGAGATGACAACGCAATGCGACAAGATGGTCTGGCACGATGGTCTCTCATATTCAGCACACCTTCAGCGTGATAAGTAATAAGATGTGTACAGTAATAACCGGTTTGATGTAGATTAGTGGGGAGTAACTCTTGAAATTGTCGCGGAGATGTGTTAAGGAGCAACTCTGACATGAGTGGGAAGGTCTGTGACGTACACAAGGCGCATGGATGAAGCTGTGAGAAATTGCCGTTATGAGAATTAGTGATAGAATATTGCCATGGACATGTTCCAATTCGGCTCTTCCCTCCGCCGTGCCTGGCGTGGTGCACACGCACTGATGGAAAATAAACACAATTTTATTGACTTTAGAAGCTTATATCAAGGCTTTGGGCGAAGCATAATATGGTACTGTTTATTTGATCCGCGGCCATGTCTGTTCCGTGTCGACATCGTATCTATCGCTGACGCTATCTCTGCGTTCGAATATTTTTTCTCCAACGATATCTCCCATTCTGAGATTTGCAGTTTCCGCCATTGCAAATATCTTCCGAATATTCTTGCAGTATCTATTCGGCGCCAACCAAATTGTCCCATCAACAAAACTAGTTGCTACACTTTTACAACCCTGCGTCATCTCAATTCTTCATTACAATAACTGATATCACCACCGGAAATTCCCCCACAGGATCCACTAATGCTAGCAGAAGCAACACAGCCGCTATCTCCCTCGCCCCAGCAGAATCTTCTCAACCAGATGCACTATGCCATCCCCACTCCTCCTCACATCGCAACTACCTACTGCCGCCACGCTCTTCAGCCACCACGCTCTCCGGCCACTAGGCTCTCCGGCCACTAGGCTCTCCGGCCACTACGCCCATGAGTGAACTATCACACCCGCCGCACACTCTGCTTTGCACTCTAGCCTTTGCCTACTGCCTTCCTCCCTTCGGCTCCATTTCCCATTCACCACCCCATTCGAACCGGCTGAGGTGTGTCAGGGAATACATTGATATCACCGCAGTGTCTCTGACTAGGAGATCCTAGGGTTCGAGTCATGACGGTGCCAGGATTTTCAACACTAGCTAGGTACCCGAGTGAGATTCAGCTGCTGTCTGGGGGAGAATTCTAGCGGCCGAATGCTCTGATCGGTCGTTTTCCGTGGCTACTCCAATCATCACCAAGTGAATGCCGGAGTAATGCCCTAACAAACGGGTCACGGACCGCACACGATCTTTCCTTCCTCTTTTATATCCTATCCTCACCTCTTACTTACACTTCCATGCACTACGCTACCACATGTGTCCGAAGATGCAGTCGGAATTTTAGAACTTGTCCAGGTTGGGACGGTTTCCCGCCGCGTGGGTGATGGCAGTTTGGGGGAAAAAACCGCTACCTGACGTGTAGTTCGCCGCCGAATAGCACCAGGCAGCGTGCGAAGATCACAAGCAGCTCCTACGATAAAAACACGCAATACACTTATGAGACTAATAACCGTAGCAGTTGACGCGCACGAAAACGGTAAAAAATCAGTAAATTCACTCCATTCGTCCTTCACACCGTCTTATCCCCGTGGTGCCCTTTCCGGATCTCTCTTCGCTCTCCCGCCCTTCATGTCCGCGGATGTGCTCTTCCGCCCCCACGGGCCGCGGGGCGCCGCTGCTGTCCACCACGCGGCTGCGAGTTTCGCTGCAAATTAATTTTGATTGCGGCCCTGCGGCCTGCGCCTGCCGCCCGCCGTCTGTTTTTCACTGCGGCGGCGGCGGCGCCGGTCGGACCGGCCCGAGCATGAGGCGCGGCACGGGCACTCGGGTAACATTCACCGGTGGCAGCAACATGGTACCGGATCGTGAAATCCTCCCCCTCACCACCACTACACCGCCGCCTCCGCCAGTGCTAGAGCCATTGCCACCGACGACACTGCCATCACTGCCACCGCCGTCACTGCCGCCGCCGTCACTGCCGCCGCCGTCACTGCCGCCACCGGCACTGCCACCACCGTCACTGCCGCCGCCGTCACTGCCACCGCCGTCACTGCCACCGCCGACACTGCCACCGCCGACACTGCCACCGCCGACACTGCCACATCCCGTCGCTGTCGCCGCCGTCGCTGTCGCCGCCGTCACTGCCGCCGCCGTCGCTGCCACCGCCGTCACTGCCACCGCCGTCACTGCCACCGCCGTCACTGCCGCCGCCGTCACTGCCGCCGTTGTCACTGCCGTCTCCGATTTTTCTGCCCTAAACCCACGCCTCCATCCCCGAAATGCCCCCGCCCCTTGCACGTCCGCCGCCGCCCCCGCTCCACATGCCACCACTTCCTCCACCAACACGGGCATCCCTGCCCCCACCCAGCCGCCACCCACGCTGCCTTCCTCGTTTTCGTCCCTGCCACCGCCGCAGCAGCCGCCTGCATACTGTTGGAAGTTTGTTTTTGCGCAGTGCAGACGGCCCTGGTGATTATAGAATACAGGGTCTGCCTCTGCCATCCCCGCCGCCGCCGCCGCCGTCGCCGCCGCCGTCGTGGCCGCTGTCGGCCAGCCGCGGGTCCGCAAGAGCTCTACGATGTGGGGAACTCTGCAGAAATTTGTGCGTCGCTCTGCCACCGCTGATGGTCCGTTGTCCTTAATATTTGCATCGCTAACTCGAGCTTAACGCGTCGCGCGCAAGTGAGAAATGGAGTGTTGATTTTAAATTTCGGGTTATTCGGGAGTAAACAATGGCACAATTACACTTCGGTGCTGGAGTCATGGTAGACTCTCGTGATTCCCTTTGCATCTTGCTTTGTTTGCTTCCTGTTGAAGGACTCATTAACATTATGGAATTGTTGCTCTGCGGAAATGTAGCGAATTTTAATATATAAAAGCAAAATGTACGTGCATGATGACTCATTTTGAAACAGATGAAGCAAATGCAATAAATAGATGCAAAGGAATACAATAAGACCTATCCAGTACAAGTAGGTCTTCCTTACTAGCAATTATATAATAGTTCGTTCACCTATTAAGGGCCCGAGGCTACAAATGTTTAAAAAGAAGGTAACATTCCTTTGAAATATAAAGAAAAAATGAAATCCTAATTTTCATCTGCATATAGTAGTTCAATGTATAATGTCTACAGTTCCCATGTTTATTGTAACTTTAATTGCACAATTTCAATCAAACAATGCATATATTTTCGTTTGCACCGTAGTAAACCGAAACAGAAGATATGTTGCATGTTTTGTTACAAATAAATTGATTAGTAAAACTTTCGATGATGAAATTGCTTGTTTTTGCAGAAATATTTTCACTAAGCATTTGTGGACCAATAATAAGGACTTTGCATGACAGTAGTAAGATAGTATTTCGATTCAATAAAAAATATATTCAAAATCATCATTTCGTGACTTCTTTAAAAAACATTCAAATCAACTGTGTGATGGATAATGGATCTATTAAAATACTCGTACGTTAAACACATTAAATGTACAATTCACGGAACAGTATTATGCTGTTAACAACGAATTTGGTATCATCTTTGTCGAAATAAAAAGGGTAAATATACTTTTTTGATGCCACGTCACTTCTTTCAATGTACGATTTTATGATAATTTCAAGTGACTCAAAGCCCTGATGAATATCGCAGCATCTTTTTTTTAAAGAATCTCTTTTAATGAGGCAGAGGAACAGAATTATTCTGAGTTTACTTATATTCAAAACAATACATTCAGTATAATTTTGTGGAGAACTAATACAGGGAAACAGGCGTCCCTAGACGAATTCGATAACTACTTGCAACGAAGGAGGATAAGCGAATTCGAGACATCGCGGGTTCCCGGTTGGGTGGCCGACTAGGAACCGCGGGATCTAACGGCGCCGACGCCAATTGCCCTTTACGGCACATATAATGGCTAAAACAAAAGAAATATTTACACTTACAAAAATACGACTTCTGTGTTATTTTGTGAACATATTCATGATTGAGAAGGCGATCAAGCAATCGGTTCCTAACCCTCAACACAAAGCCATGGAATTTTTTAATTCGATCCCATGATCTTATTAGCTCACGCCTACTCACTGAATCATAATAACACTCATTTACAGGATACACACCATCATGTTGTGTTATGTCAAAAACACCACACCGAGTACTGCCCTGGGTGACGTTAACGGTGATGAAGGTAACTGGAGCACCCAGAAAGGTGTGGGTTGCAATTACGGAAAAGCATGGACGTTTCCATCATGGGATTCTGTTAACCATTTCGATCAGTTTTTTGTCACGTTTCCCTGATGCTTGAGCAAATGCTGAGATGGATCATTGGTTCCTTTCTGGACATAAACGTAACTTCATTATTTGTGCACGGTTTGTAGAATTCAGAGTGAAATAGTTATTCAAATTATTGCTCTCCATGTTGTCGCGGCAGAAAGTATTATTCTTTCTCGAAGGGCGTGATGAGGGGTAAGAGCCCATATTTATAGCCTTGAAAATATACTTTATTACATCGAAGCGAATATTTTGTTAACAATCTTTGCAAAACGCTCATTTCTTTTTATATTCAAAATTCGGCTGGTGGTTTCGGGTAGGGATCACAAAATTACGAAAACGTGCACAAAATTCACTGTCCTCATAGCACGTTACACACAGTTTTTAACTATTTTTGACATAAATAAATAAATAAATACATTCATAAAGCCGTAAATCATTTGCAAGGAACGTAATGGGTCTCAAAAATCGTGATTTTTCAATTAAATACAAAATATATTTAAAAAATGACCGATTTCCTATTAAAAATTTCTTAAATCTATAATTTCAGGTTATCAGAGGTAACAACCACAAGTAGTTGACGATATAAATTTACTACGCAGAGAATTTAGCCATACATGTGATTCGGGAATTTCTTACAAATAAAAGTATCCAAAGTTTTTTATGACAATCATTTATTTCAACAATTACACAACGTTTCGTAACTCGTTTTGTTACAATGTTTGTAACTCGTTTTGTCGGGAATTTCTTCCATCATCAGTTGCTCTGCAATATTAAAATTAAATTAACGAATTAGCACATGAAAAACATCATAAAATGAAATACATAGTGCGAATAAACCGTAAATTATTTAAATAGAGTACTTACCCAAGTAACATGGATTAAACATCACATTAAGTAAAGGTAGTGATAGGTTCTAGGATGGAGCCATTTTGTTTGTCGTACGAGGTACGGAGACAGACTGAGGGAAGTTTAGGGAGGAATTAGAACTACAGAATTTATTTTTAAAGCTACTTTATGAAACAGTTGCAAAGACTACATGTTTAAAACTATATTTCAAAGTAATCGAATCCGCTTGTATTATAACGTTCTCCTGCGAAATGAAACTTTTTCAGATGTGCCTTTGCGTATGGAAAGTCACAAAGATACTTGGAAAGTACTGTAGAGTAAACAATGTTTTCTCATTATACGGATCATGTTGATTTGTTGGCGCAAAGAGCTATTTCGTCTATCTTCATTGAAAACGTGAGACTTCTAGAACCAAGTAGATCAAATCTGTATTACTAATTTTCAATGCGCGTAGAAATTGAAAGAAATCTATACAGCCTCTGGCTTTTGATAGGTATCTTTGGTTTAATTGAATACTAAGGAACTCTGGAAAAAATAAAAAACAATGAAACGTTTTGGATTTGACAGAAAATTGCAAATATTTACGTTAATCTGTCTCTTCTCATACTGCGCGTGCCGACTGATCTCATGCACATACTGCGTTGTGCAAGGCTCTAAGGATGAGACCATCCATTAAATGGTTATTTACATGTTGCGTTATAGAAAAAAAAATTCACACACTGGGCATATAAGAAAATGTACTGTAATTGGTATGATGGTGTACTTTAATTCGTATGTTGTTGCGATATTCGTGAAGACAGTGATTTGTTGTTGTTGTTGTTGTTGAGCTGTGTGCGCGATAATTTACTTTTTGAAAGAAATACTGCTGCATTATTGCAAATTCTGCTGCTGGCCACTAGCAATATAATCATAAGAGAGAGATTTTTATGCCTTAACAAATCTGGAAATATGCTTTTAAAAATATGCATTTATGGTCTAAAAAATCGTAAATATGCCCTTTAACATGTACTTAAAATTAACAATATTTCGTTTCCTTTATAAACCTTTCTTGATAACAATTCAGGAGAAGTATGGTTGGAATGAAAATGTATATTTTTGTGCAAACAATATAATCTACCCTACTTCGCGAGAGAAATATTGAAGTAAATATTCACCTTAGTAAAGTACATTATGACTCGTTGAAATTCTTCTGACTGGTTTAAAACAAGATGTTATCAGGAAATATCTACATTTGCACAAGTATTTTAGTATCTATAAGAAACACAAAAACAAACTGTGACAAGTTTTTCGAACGAATGAGCGCCCACAAATAAATATATTATATGAAAATATGAAACGTTTCATAGATAAGTCTCATTTAAAAATATGCATAATATGTACCTATAATTACACGAATATGCACCAACAAGAAAAAATTGCCAAATATGCTCTAACATATTAATCTATATTGCGTCATATTCTAACAAATTGTCAAGAAATTTCTCTTAACTATGCACTAAAGAAACGGACAAAAATATGAAAAATCATAGAAATCTGCTCTCTAATAATAATAATAATAATAATAATATTAATAATAATAATATTAATAATAATAATATTAATAATAATAATAAAAATAATAAAAAATAGTAGTAATAATATTTTATTTCTAGAACTTCTTATGTAAACATCCGTTTCCGGATGAACTACTCAATCGCAGCAAATAGGATGTTGGAAAACGGAGAGTCCGTGATGTCTGCCGTTTAGATTACATTTTTCTGTATGTTATATAAACATTAATAATAT
Organism: Teleogryllus occipitalis; assembly: GCA_011170035.1. Classification (NCBI taxonomy): domain Eukaryota; kingdom Metazoa; phylum Arthropoda; class Insecta; order Orthoptera; family Gryllidae; genus Teleogryllus; species Teleogryllus occipitalis. The sequence goes on along the minus strand of BLKR01002285.1, from coordinate 33,482 downwards.
GGAGAGAATGTTTTTGGAATATCGACATCGCGCACAACCCGACGGTAAGAGGGGCAGTATCGGGGTTAGGCAAGGCAGTACAAGGCGAGGAAGTGGCAAGGAACCGGGTGGGTGTGAGCAGGCCAGAGCAGACTGCACCAGAGCAGGGCAGATCATGCCCCAGCGGGCCACGCCAGGCCAAACTCGGAAGAGGGGACACTATAGATAGAATGCATTGCTTTTCCTGTCTGAACAGATGGTTGAAATAAATATACTGGAAAGTAAAGGGATCCGGCTTTAAAGTTTCCAAGTGATTTAATCGCAGAGGCTTCCACTAGTAGTACTAAATTCGAATTTGAATAGTTTTGCTCGTGTATTGTCACCCGACGACCCACTGTCTGCCACGTTCACTGGTCCCCGAACCACCCCCGTTCTTGGGGCTGGCGCCTCTCGGGCAGGGCGATGCGGACTGTTGCTTCCCAGAAACGCTCGTCCCGCTCTCGCCTGATCTGCCTCGCCAGGTACACGGCTGGGAGGTTCGGTTTCATAATTTCTTCCCGTTGCAGTCTTTCAAAATATATGGCGGAATTTTTGAGGCTCTAAAACTCTTCATTTAGTCGCTTAAAACAAGTTCTCGTAAAGCAAAAACCGGCGGTGTAATTTCATGAAAAGGTAGGACAAAATGTATAAACATTTTTAATCTTTTAACTTCAAACTCTTTCATTAAAAATATGAATATGAAATATTAAAAGCGCCAGAGAGGGGGGGATGGAGAGAGAAATGTATATGCTAAAACGCTCGTTCTTTTTATGGGAGGATTATTTTACATGCAGAAAACTATTTTTTAATCAAACCCTTTAGACTATTGCATATTTTAATATTAAAGTATACATTACATTAGTTGTTTTAGTTTTAAATGTAAAACAAAGATAGGATAAATCGAGATTTTTATTCAATGGCAGATTGAAGCTGTAGTCTGGTTTTCTGTCTAGAAAAGCTTTTCAGTTTATTCTTCAGTTTCACTTACGTCGATCAGTTTTTTTTCGGTTTTGTACAGCGCATACAGATATTTTGAAGCTGCTTTGAAATGGACAGTTCAGGTACTATCAAATTGGTGGTTATTTAATATTAAAATTATGAAATGTGTTCATAGTTAATTTCGAATATCCACGTCAAGAGGGCAACAAAGACTTGCCTGCAAACAGGATTTTCAAAACCAGTTTCTTAGTCGGGTACATCCATGCTCCGTCGAATGACATCATGACCTGATTTACATAGTAGCAATACATGACTTGAACGACTCCAGAACGAAAGGCGTTATTGCATTGATGCTTCTTTCTTATATGTACGTGGGTAGTGAATAAGGGTTTGAGTCATATTTATCTACTTTTCATGGCGCGAATTTTAAAGTTTGCATAGTTGGATAAAATCGGAATTTTGAAAGAAATTCAGGAAACTTGGTAAAATGTACCCCATTGCTAGTAACTTCTCATAATTCCAAAGCAGTTATAATTACTGTCTGCAGTAATGAGATGAGTTGAGTCTCCCCCGAAAAGAATGTAAATGTAATAACCACGTACCATATACTTAAATCAGTATTGGTTTTCATTTGAGTCTATTTTAAATGCGTAATTTCATTTCTTTCCTTAGGCATTTTTCCTTCGCTGAGTTTTGATTTCTCCGTCATCTTTTTGTTTTTCTTCGCCACCTTTATCCTTTTGGTTCGCTATCTTTATCACTCCTTTTTCTTCAGTCTTTGTCTTTCTTTTTCTTCACCATCTTTTTCTTTTTCTTCGCCAGCTCTCTTTCTTCGCTTTGTCTTTTTTCTAATTTTCCCCTATTTCGTGTTCCTTTTTTCTCTTCTTTCATTCCTATCTTTCGTTTCGTGTTTGGTCGGAGATAACTTTGTTTAGTTTTGTTCCTTGTTTTTCCTTTCTTCCTACGGAGTAGAGAATGTCGTGTAATGCTGCGCAAAATAACGGCGAATTTTCGGCAGAAAACTCTTAATATAGGGCCCTGGTGACTAAAATGTGGATAAATCCAGTTGTAAAATTTAGGAAAAAATCCTCTAACGCTCTCTAGCCAGTAGGTTTTTGATACCGAAAAATCGAATGACGGCAAAACGTCCGTCTGTGAACAGCGCTAGCGGCTTAACAGTTTAGCCCATTTTTCTCCAAAATTGATTTTCCCCAGTCGATCTGTCGCGGCCACGTGAATTTGAAACCGATATTATCATTTTTGAGGGTACTTTACAAGCAGCCCCTGGGACATTTTCAAAATTTAAAATTAATGGCTCCATCGTTTTTTATTAAATTTTGTTGTTGGATAGTGTAAAGGACGTTTAAGAGCATGATGCAGGTTTCATTATCGTTGAAAACCCCAATTTTTCGAAAATTTCAGAAATTAAAAATTTTTTCGTCGTCTTCGTACAACTACAATTCTGAAGATAGAGATTTTTCCCTCAATGAAATCTGCTCCTTAAAGTTGGATTTTGAAATAATAACACGTACAATTTTTCGAACACTTGAGTACTTTTCGCGTAAATTTGCGTGATAGTATATGCGAAAATGTACGTGCTATTTTAACACCAGTAGTTCCTTTTCTTTCTTCGCCATCTTCCTTTTTGCCTTTGGACGGCTAAAGATAGCTTTGCGTAGTTTTGTCCTTGGATTTTGTGCCTTCTTCCACTGTGCGCGGGCTGGAGTCAGGGCCTCTTGAGCCGGGCGGGGGTCTCGGGCCGCTGCGGGTTGTTGCTTCGCAGAAGGCGCTCGGGCGCCGCGCTCTTCCTCCTGCCGCTGCCGCTGAATGGAGACGCGCGCCTCCGCGTAGGTCAGGGCGGAAAAAACAAGTCTCTCACGTTGAGTTTTGTAGAGACATTCCCAACTTGAGCAGGGGAAACCCAGATCGTGTGTCAATAGGACTCTCCATTCTCGTCTTCCCTCTCTCTTATTCGGCGAACCATCTACGAAACGCCTAGCGCCTTGGGACTCAGGTAGCTTGTTTTGATCTGGATCTGCGACGAGCGTTAGAGATTTTGGTTCCAATGAAATGTTTTACGTAATTCTGTATGAAAAGAATTGTGCATTACAATTCATGATTCAACTTGCGTTTATCAGAAAAAAAACAGTTTTACGGATTTTGCTGTAATTTTGTGTTTAAGAGTTCAGCAATACTTGGCTAGTATACTTTTGAAGGAGTTGAAAATACCACAACTAAATACAGATTAACAACTATTAAATTTAAGGTTTCAGATTTCCCTCGATAAATTGAAGTATTGGCATATCTTCCCTTTGTCATTTACGCTTAAGAGATCCTTGCAGTAATCATCTGGAATTCAAATCACTTAATCCAAATCACTTATCCCAAACACTTAATCCAAAACCCACAACACTTTTTCATTTTAACCTCTTCAATAGAACAAAAGTTTCTCCCAATTATTCACACTAAGTATTTATCTTCTGTACTTTCATAACTACAGGTCTAAGGAGTTGCAAAATTTTATGATTAGGTGGTGAGATGAATGCCTTAAGTAAACATAATTTTAAATAAATGAAAATACGTCAGTTTTCATCATTCTTGTTCATGATTTCACCTTTTTTCAGAAGCCCGTTTCATCAAGAAACCACATTCTAGTACGCCACGTTGTAAACCAAAGCTTCAGATTGTTAACCCCCTGTTTTCAAATTTTATGCATCATACGATGTGAATAATGCGTAATGAAATTTTCAGTTGTCTCATTTGTTGCGTGTAAGAATGAAAATTTGTTACCGTATGTATCAGAAACGCTTGAAAATTTGTTTTTGACAAGTTGCTCATATAGTTAGTTTTTTGATTACGCATATCCATCCTAGAAATGCAGCATGTTTATGGCAGTTAACATACTGGCATTGAAAAATAGGTAGGTGGAAACCATGACCGAGTGTCAAAGAATATCACCGTTTAATATCGTACTCAGAACTATTCCAATTTTCAACCTAAAGCTTTAATTTAAAGTTAGTCGTGCTTAATATACAGTATCGACCACGAAATTTTAGCACCACCTGCAGCTTTTGAATTTTATTGCAATGCAGTTTTCACGGAAGTACATGAGGGACTGGAGCTAATTAGAGATATTAAGGTAACTTTTTTTTTTTTAATGGAACCAACTTATTTTGTAGTCTATCATGACGAGCGTAAAAAGACGATTTGTTGTAAAAGTTCAATATTGACTAAAAATGCAATATTTGATTATGATAATTCGCAATGTCTCATACGTAATATTACGAATACGTTCTCATACTCGGTATTGATGCTTATGACAGCTGACGTCATGCGTCGAGGAAGAAAGAAAGAAAGAAAGAAAGAAAGAAAGAAAGAAAGAAAGAAAGAAAGAAAGAAAGAAAGAAAGAAAGAAAGAACCTTTAGTATACACGCACGCTGTTTCAGAACAAATTTTTGCTGCTCCAGGGCTCCATTTTCAACACGCTCAGGAGCCGAATTTTTTTTTATGCCGACGACATGCATTAATTCAATTAGTAAAATATAATAAAGTTAAAGAAGCAAAAATGAAATAGAAAATACAATATTTGTAATGTGCTTTTTATCCTTGTTTCATAACATCATCTGATCCGCAATCCTCAGCACACATCAAATCTATAAATTAGTAAATTGGTTTTGTGAAATAGTGCGCAGCTAATCTGCTCTCTGAAACCTTTTAATTTAGCGCGACTTCCAGTAATGCTTCAAAAAATAAACAAACCCCAATCAAATTGGTAGGCTGTGTGGAAAGCGCTACGTAATTTAATTTCATTTAAACCTCATTGATACTTACGCAGGTCAGCGAGTGGATATAACAGTCATGTCTGGAAAACTCCAATGGAAAGATATTCATTTTTAGTAGCACGTGCAATCAATTACTTTACATTGCTTTAAAAGTGAATATCATTTCCGGTGTACGAAAATGATATTCGTTCCGTAGACTTTGTGTTTATTGGTCGAGAATGCTCGTAATGTGAACGTTCATTCATTTGTTCCATACTCTAATGCATGTATGCACAAATGCGTGCAGAACGCATACATACACTCCATATCAAATCATCTATCGCCTCCTACACACATTTCGATACCTTTCGCTCCCCCGCGCGGAAGATTATGCAACGGGACGAACACACACACACACACACACACATACGCACGCACGTGCGCACATGCACACACACATACACGCACGCGCTCACGTCATTCATACTGTTCATTTCAGCATACATACGTGCAAGTTTTTAAACTTTTACATTTGTGGGTTGACACATTTCCGCTAAGAAAGACTGCATTTCTTCCTGACGACAATCACAGGCAACGAAATGCTCGTGGGTTTTGCTCTCCGGCACTGCAAACGAGGGATTTAGAGAGCAAAAGAACCAAAGCCAAGAAGGAACGAGAGGAAATTTGCGGATACGATGAGATGGGAGAGAGGGGTTGGACGAATGAAACTTGTGAAGACGTGTTCGTAAAAAACATAGGAGAGGACGAGAGGAAGGACCGGGAGCGGTAGTTCAGTGCATAAACTGATGTCACTGCAGCGCCTCTGACCGGGAGGTCCTAGTTCGAGTTCTGACGGCGGCAGGATTTTCGAAACACACACACACACACTTTCGCTTTTCAGCTTGGTCGAATTCAGTGGCTGTCTGGAGGAGAATTCTAGCGGCCGGCTGCTCTGATCGGTAGTTTTCCGTGGTTTCTCCGATCAACACCAGGCGAATGCCGCAGCAGTACCCTAACAAACGGGCCACGGACCGCGCGCGATCTGTCCTTCCTCTTCCTTGTCCTATCCTCTCCCCTTACACATACACTTACACTAACATGCTTTACATTACCACATATTCCGGGAGACCGGTCGGGAGATTAGGGCTTGTCCCGGCTGGGGCGGTGCTCCGCTGGTGGGAGAGTTTTGGTTAGGGGGAAATCCCACTAGTCGACGGTTGGTCGGCGCCGGATCTCGCCATCCAAGCGGAGGAAGATCACTGCCATCTCCCGAGAAACAACATGCAATACACTAACGGGACTAATGACCAAAGCAGTTGACGCGCCCGATAACACGAAAAAATCAATCAATCAATCAAAAACGAGAGGAGAGCAAATTTAAAGAGCATATGACATTCACGATGAATGAGGAAAATATGGTGTAGTGTGGTGAACTGAGAACGAGTACGAAGAGGTGTAGTGTAGTGGGTTTAAATGAGCGTGTTGGAGTGTAGTGTAGTGTGGCGAATTGGTCACTGGAATTTTACAAAAGGGTCAAATATAGATATGTGAAGTGTAGTATAGTATGGTGCCCTCGCGCTCATTGGTCAGTGTGCTCGCTTTCCATGACACGACCCCGGGTTCGATTCCCGGTCGGGCAACATTATAATGTGCGTTTTCTCATCATTTACTGGGACGCTGCAACGAAAACTCACTTCTCACGTTGCGAAGACCAGAATACGGCGTGGGGATGTCTTCGTGGTAACCACACGTACCCTCTTAACCCATGGGCGCAAGGCAGGGACGCTGCTGGTAGGCCACGGCCCGTACGCGGGCTGTCGCGCCAAGTACAGCGCAGTATAGTATGGTGTAGTGTAGGAAGCAATGAGCAAAGCGGTGCGCTGAGGGCAAATGTGTATTGCGGTAGTGCGGCAAAGGAATTGCGAAGGGAGAGTCGAATGCTGTGAAGTGCGTCTCTGGAGTAAGCCGGCAATGGAAGAGTCGGCTGAGAGAGGCGAGTGAGTGGGTGGGGCTGTCGGGTGGCGGCGGGGGGTGAGGGGTGTATTTAGGGGTGACGGAGGGCGCGGGCGAAACGGAAGCCAGAGGAAGGGAGTCATAACTTAACCACAGCATGGCCGGCTCCGGGGCGTCCAAATCCTTTCTTTTTATTTTTCGTGTCTGGGAGTTATATTTTTATCTAAACGGCCCTTCCTATCATCCGAAGGAAAAACCCGTGTCCGGCGCCCGTTGGCCCCTTCAGATTTATCCTCCGGGCGTCGATGGCGCCCGATCGCGCGCCGCCCGCTCCGCGCCCTCCCCTTTCCTCCTCCGGCGTTGGCCGCGCACCCCGGCGCGGCGTTGCGAAGGCTGGCGAAAAGGCGAGGCCCGGTGAGTTTTGGGATACTGTGGTGAAACGTGCCCGCACGCGTGTGTGTATGTATATGTGAATGTGTGTGTGAATGTATGTGTGTGAATGTATGTGTGTGAATGTATGTGTGTGAATGTATGTGTGTGAATGTATGTGTGTGAATGTATGTGTGTGAATGTATGTGTGTGAATGTATGTGTGTGAATGTATGTGTGTAAATGTATGTGTGTAAATGTATGTGCCTGAATGTATGTGCCTGAATGTGAGTGCCTGAATGTGAGTGCCTGAATGTGAGTGCCTGAATGTGAGTGCCTGAATGTGAGTGCCGGAATGTGAGTGCCGGAATGTGAGTGCCGGAATGTGAGTGCCGGAATGTGAGTGCCGGAATGTGAGTGCCGGAATGTGAGTGCCTGAAAGTGTGTAAGAGAGAATAGTGTTCGCTGTGATTTCGTACCGTAGTGAGATGGTGGAGACGGGATGGGGACGGGGCTCGTCTTCCCACAGTGTAGCGATTGATTAATTGAGTTATGATTCCCGGCGGTGTCAACTGCCAAGGTCGTTAGTCCCGTAAGTGTAGTGGATATTTTCCTCTTCTGTCGGTGGCGGTGATATTCTCATGCTAGATGGTGAGATCTGGCACCGACCTGCACGCTGGTTAGGGAGGTTTTGCCAACCAGGTATCTCCCACTAGCGAGGCTCCGCCGCAGCTGGAACAAGCTGGACGCTTCCGACATGTGTGATAGCGTAGTTAATGGAAGCGTACGTGTCTAAGGAAGAGGTGAGGATACGACAAGGAAGGGGAAGGACATTGGAAGGGGAAGGATTTGCACGCGATCCGTGGCCCATTTGTTGAGATACTTCTTAAGGCATTCGCCTGATGTTGATCGAAGAAACCACGGAAAACTGCCAATCAAAGCACCCGGCCGCAAGAATTCTCTTCCAATCAGCGCACAATGTAGAGAGATACAGTGAGGCTACAGTACGTGATCTCGATTGGCGTGGTGAGACATGTGGCTAAGAACAGTATGGGCTAACGTGACTTAACGGGGGTGGCAGGGAGCGCGTACCGGAAGCGGTGGTTCAGAGCATTAACTAATGTCACCTCTGACCTGGATGTCCTAGGTTCGAATCCCGGAGCAGTGCCCTAACAAACGAGCCACGGACAGCGCGCGATCCTTCCTTCCTCTTCATTGTCCTATCCTCACCACACACACTCTTACATGAACATGCACTACACTACCATACATGCCGGGAGACCGGACTGGGTCTAAGAACTTTTACCGGCTGGGGTGGTGCCAGCTGGTGGGAGATACCTGGTTGGGGAAAACTCCGCTAGTCGACGGTAGGTCGCCGCTGGATCTCGCCATCCGGTGTGGGAAGATCACAGCCACCTCCCGATGAAAAAAATATGCACTACACTTACGGGATGACCTCTGACGTTGACGCACCCGGAATCACTAATCAAAGAATCGAAAAGGCGTGGTCCTGTGTAGCTTGGGTTAGTGTGATGAGGCGTGATGCCTAGGACCCTGGGGCTGTTGGACCTAGGACCATGTTCTTACATGGGGAGCGGGGTGGCGTTGCACAGCGAGGCGAGGCACTGCTTGGTGTGGAATAGTGCGTACAACGTGACGTAATGGAGAGTGGCGGGGAGCGCATGGCTTGCTCCGACAGTGTGTGTTGGGTTGCGGAGGGAGGATGTCGTGGTGAGGGTGGCATGGTGTTGCTTGGAGGAGTGTCGGTCGAGCACGTGGCGTGGTATTGTGGGGTAACTCTAGGCGTGATGGGTGTGACGGGCGTAACGTGAGGAGTGGCGTGGGGGAGGCGTGGCGAGGCTGGCTGGGGCATCACGTCGCTGGTCTGGAGATTTCGTGGCGGATGGAGCGCGTGACACGGAGTGGAATGGGAGGGCGTTGCCTGGTCTGGCGGGGAGCGCGTAGCGAGGCGTGGTGGAGGCTGGGGCGGGAGCGCCTGGCGTGGCGTGGTGCGGAGCACGTGGCGTGCGGTTGGCTGAGGGGAAAGGGGTGAGAGAAGCAGAGGGGGCTGGGCTGGGCGAAGGCGCGAGGTGCCGCGGCGCGCTCTCTGTATGTGTGTGCTTTGGGGTTTATGGGGAAACCTCGCATGGCCCGGCGGCCGCGCCGCCGCCTTTCCCGCCCCCGCCGCCTCCACCACCACCGCCGCTGCCCCCGCCGCCGCCAGCTCTGCCCCTCCGTCGCCGCCGCCGCCGCGCCTGTCGGGGCTTTGGGGCTTAGGGCGTTGCCTTTGCTTACGGCTGCGTGGCGGGCGGCCGAGTAATTGAGCGGGCGCCCGGGCGCCGCCGTTTGAATTCCGACTCGCGCGGCGCGGGTGGGAGGGGGAAGGGCCGTGCAAAGCATTGTTTGCACTCCACCTCGGAGGAGCGGCTTCGAAAAAGTCAAGATTCCTCTGTTTGGCTTGAATTATGAACGTGTTCTCGGAGTAATGTGAAATAGTGTTGCAACGAAATTGATACAAAATTTTATTGATAGAAAATGTGCGTGGAATCTTTCATTAGTTTTGTGTGTAATTAAATGAATGGACTATCATAAAGTAAATGGTCTAAAAACAAATATTTTCTGAGCATTGATTGATAGAATTTTCAAAAATTGTCTTATCATTGCAGATGTTTTTCCTTTTCTTATTTGATAATAGTTTCGTTTAAAAAAATCTTTTGTTCATTTACACATTATTTGAATAATTTTAGTTTGAAGATTCAATGACTTCAGATATTTGATACAAAGTGCTGGCGCGTAAATGCAAAGTATTACCCAATTCCGTGGATGGCTAATAATGCCTTACTTTTTTCCACCGTTGATCTTCATAAGTATTTAAATCGAATTCTATAGTTCCAGAATGTACTTTCAAATCTTGAAGATATTTCTGTGCAAAACATTTGGTTTAAAGATATGAATGAAAGAATTATGTGAATAAAATTTAAATCTTGCCTCATGTCTCATATTTTGTCATTCACAGGTTCTCTTCTTTTTTTCGAAGACCTGTTTTTTTCATTCTTAATAGTAGAAGAATTTCTACTTTTAGATATGCTCAATATAACAATATTTCCTTCAAACTTTTCCATTCCGCTTCAACTTTTCTTCGCTTTCTCATGTATTCGTGTTCTTCTTATCGTTCATTGACGTCACTGTCCTTCCTCCTCTCGCTCGCCTTAGCAGTAGCACTCGCACTCGCACTCGTACTCGTACTCGCTCTCATTCGTTTCCTCCCTTCAACTTGAAGTGTCTGTCGCTGTGCCTTCTTCGCACTAGTTCTTCCTTCTTCCTCACCTCCGCTCTCGCCCTCCTTCCCTCTTCTCTCTCCGTGGCACTCGGCCTTCCTCACTCTCGCATTCGCCCGCTCACCCGCCCACCTTCCCACATTCTCCGTTTTCCACGTATTCTCCTTAACACGCCGTCTCTTCCTTTCTCCAATTTCCCTTTACGTCCCATTTGCCTCCGCTGCCCTCCTTCGCGTTCCCTTTCCTCTTCGACACCCGCGACCTCAGGCGCGCCCCGCCCCTGCAACTTCCACGCCTCTCGCGCCTCCTCGAGCCCCGATCTTCCCCAGCCTGCCTGGCGGCACTCCCCTCGCCCCGCCCCCCGCCCCGTGCCTCCGCGCGGCCCAAACTCTGTCGCAAACTCGGAGCAGGTGCCAAGAGCAGCAGGCGGCTGGGGCGGCCGGGGCGGCCGCGCCTTCGTCCTCCATGCGTGGCCCCGCCCTCCCACGCCCCCTTTGGGGCTGCGCCGCGAATTTCTGTTATCTGGTACAAATTGCTCCGGCGGAGGTGAGGGCCCGCGGGGAGGGATGGAGCAGCTTCCTTTGATAGTGAACGCCGCCCGTCTTCTGATGAACAAAGTCTGCTATTGTGGATTGTTGAAGGCAGTAATCTTGGTTCGTTACGCGTAACTGCGGAGAGCCATCAAGGCCAAGGGAAGATAGAAAAACATTTTGTCAATACACTCGTTGAATGTGCTTGTATGTGCTTGAATTCATTCTTAATTATTACTGAACTAGATAGAAGAATTTCCTTGAAACGTACGTGCATTCAAATAAGCGTGTTTTTGAAGAATTCGTTACAAATTCATTATGGTACCTTTCCATTTTTGGTAATTGACTTTTAACAATCTCTCTCATAATTCACTTACCATAATACATCGTGGCGCGGTACTATAATTATACCCTATTTTTTTTCTTAATTTTAATTAAATTTATTAAATCAGTAGCATGTTAATGAATAAATTTTTTTTCAAGGAAATATACAGTAATTCACGAAAATTACTATTAATTTATTATTAAATGTGGAGAATGAAATTCCCTTCAACTCTTTAATAGTCTATTGTAGCAATTGTTGGTGGTCTGCGAAATTTTAAATTTCGATTTAAGTAGTCCCCAATGCCTAAAAGCTTACTGACCACTGATATAAATTCATTTACATATGCTCTAAGAATACAATAACTTAATTGTTTCAACCTATCCATTTTACTTACAAATTTGTATTGTATTCTTAGCTTCGAATGTTAATGAATTTCTATTGTGGAAATAGCTCAAGCCCATTTCATTTTTCACTTGAAGAAAATAAAATGTCGGGATGGACCTCGCTTGTAGACCGGGAGATTACAATGACCTAATAAACAAGTAAAAAGTAGCACCCTTTTAAAAATATTCGTGAACTTTATCTTCTCTCAGTAGTTACAAAATTTCTCAAATTAATTTGGCATAATCATGACTTTAGTTTAGCTTTTTGTTCTTCTTTTTCTCCTTTTTCTTCTTCTACTTCTTTTTCTTCTTCTTCTTCTTCTTTTTCTCCTCCTACTTCTTTTTCTCCTCCTACTTCTTTTTCTCCTCCTCTTTCTTCTTCTCCTTCTCTTTCTTCTTCTCCTCCTCTTTCTTCTTCTTCTCCTCCTCTTTCTTCTCCTCCTCCTCCTCTTTCTTCTTCTCCTCCTCCTCCTCTTTCTTCTTCTTCTCCTCCTCCTCTTTCTTCTTCTTCTCCTCCTCCTCTTTCTTCTTCTTCTCCTCCTCCTCTTTCTTCTTCTCCTCCTCCTCCTCTTTCTTCTTCTCCTCCTCCTCCTCTTTCTTCTTCTTCTCCTCCTCCTCCTCTTTCTTCTTCTTCTTCTCCTCCTCCTCCTCTTTCTTCTTCTCCTTCTCCTCCTCCTCCTCCTCCTCTTCCATCTCCTCCTATTCCTTCTCCTCTTACTTCTCCTCCTCCGCTTCCTTCTTCTCCTCCGCTTCCTTCTTCTTCTCCTCTTTCTTCATCTTCTTCTCCTCCTCTTTCTTTATCTTCTTCTCCTCCTCTTTCTTCTTCTTCTCCTCCTCTTTCTTCTTCTTCTCCTCCTCTTTCTTCTTCTTCTTCTTCTTCTTCTCCTCCTCTTTCTTCTTCTTCTTCTCCTCTTTCTTCTTCTTCTTCTTCTCCTCCTCTTTCTTCTTCTTCTTCTTCTTCTTCTCCTCCTCTTTGTTCTTCTCCTCCTTCTCTTTGTTCTTCTTCTTCTCCTCCTCTTTGTTCTTCTTCTTCTCCTCCTCTTTGTTCTTCTCCTCCTTCTCCTCTTTGTTTTTCTTCTTCTCCTCTTTGTTCTTCTTCTTCTTCTTCTCCATTTACTTCCTTTGGATGGCTAAAATTATTAATCGTGAACTCTAGTGAAAAATATGCAATTTTAATTCTAAAAAGTTTATCAGTTAATTAATACTTTTAAAACGACTTGCAAAAGACTGGAGGAAGAACTAACTCAATATCTCTGTTAACCCGCGATCTAAATTTCTGATGAAATGTTCCAAAAAAGATTTTGAAATAATTCTTTTATATAATTATTTTGCAGTTCGTGATGTATACTAATGAATTTTGGAAATAAAACATGAATGTAAAATAATAGTGGTTGTTTTCTCAATTGATTTCGAAATAATAGTTATGTGTGCACCAAGCGCGTTGTAAGGATTCTATTGATCGAGCGGCAACAAAATGCTGGATAGCCTTTGGCACGTAGCCGTTTTGTCGGCCGAGATCATTGCAACCAGTTAACGCCCGTTGTACATACATAATTTTATTTTATACCTAATTTTATTGACTCAGATTTACTTATTTACTTGTATATTTTGTGACAAAAGTCCACTCAGATCCATTACGTCAGTTATTTTGTATAGTGTTGTTTAGGTATGTGCGAAACATTTACGTTAACAGATTCAAACTGTTTCCTTGCTCGTCCTTTCACATGTCGATTGTCGTCCGTGAGCCTCTACGGCGCGGAAGTATCTAAATACAGTTTATCGATTTCCTGGAAACTGTGTCAACAGAGTCTCCCGCAAGAGCTACAGGGCTTTCTTAGCGCGGAATACGTTATAGGAGATGGTCCCTCGGATACTTGTACTAACTTCGTCAAACTCGAGTAAATTCTCACATAATTTCTCGAGGGATATCTAACTTGCAAACCACATCTAGCAACCCCTTGATAAGAAGTTCGCGTTTTCTATTCGCCCCCGTCGTGCAAGCCGCGCTGTCAAATGTCTTGTATCTCCCTCGCTCATCCTGATGCTGTCAGAGAGATTCCTCGTATTTCTGCTTCGTGCATTTCCCGGTTTTATTGAAGTTTTCAAAGTTTATATTACTTAACTGGAACGTACTACATTTGTTCTTATCTGCTTTTACGTATATGACCAGTGTTATTCACATTATATGGCGTTGATTTTTTATATTCTTAAGCAAATAAATAACGGGACCTTTTTTTATTATGTGATGTATCCGCTGACAAGTGCCCTGCTGCTCAAAAAAACCAATCGTAAAGAAACTGATACAAAAGTATTGATAAAATAAAAAAGTAGCTTACTCTTGTTTACATATTTAACGTGCACCATAAAAACACCCATATTCTACGACACATGAGTAAGCAAATTTAAGTGATGTTAATGCTTTCATGAGAATAAGGCAAAATAATGCTTTCAAGCAAAAAATAATTAAATTTCAACTAGTGAGAACCTGTCAAAATTTGACGGTGAGATCTGAGATAAATGTAAAATACTGTGCCCAGACTAATGTTCACAATACGTTGCATTGTTTGGATCTTCAGGATACAACGAAGATATTCTGTGATGTGGAGTTCCCAAAATTTTGAACACGTATGGCCCATGACCAGGTGGCAATGTAATATCGGCACCAAATTACACAAAAGAAAGAGCACTATTATACTGACGGTTATTATTTCTAAAGTTTTTTGTCGTGTCATCGTCTCCTATAAGCAACTGTTTGATTTCTTCTGGCATATCGCTCGAAGGTAAACTTATTTTCCCATTTAAGCCACACAGAGTGAACTGGTTTTCAGAATTTCTCTCACATGGGAAGTACAAAGCAGAACAAAACTGACATTTCATAGACAACGGCCCAACATAAAACTAAATGACCTCACTATCACGACACCTACGCTTTCTCTGCGTCCAGTTAATGTACGTTTGCGTCTTTTGGGGCGCGTGGGCAACGATTCGGAATTCGACATAACCTGTGAACAACTTTACTACTTCAGTACAATCGAGCAAAACTCACTGTCCGAATGTTCTCTACAAAATAAACCACAAAAGCAAATACATGCAAACTGTCAACACCACAATGCAATTATTACACTGAAACAAAAACTTGATGAATTGTAAACAAATCTCAACCATCAAAATAAAGCATCAAGCAGCGCTACCGTGAAGCGGTCACTCTTTGGAAAAAAAAATTGACTGTTGATAAACGTATTATTAAAGAATGATTTAATTAATTAATTTACAGCTTATATGTTGGTGAATCAACACAAACAATATATGATAACACATGTAGGGATCACATTCTTTCATTTAAAGGAAAAAAATACAATTGGTTTAGTAGAAGCTCTGAACGAAGCCATGGCAGAATACCTTATTTTTTTAAATATATAGTTTACTAAATGATTACCTTTTACAAAACTATAAAAAATGAAACCGTTTCTCAAAAATATTTTCAAAAGTCCCTATTAAACATTTGGATACTAAGAAAGGCTCGACGCTCGAGATTTTACATTTTGTTTTCTCCGTTAAAATGTGAGGGATTGAAGTGTCAACAAAATTTTAATGTAAATTTCGAGAGCACACCCGTTACTTTTAACGTATCAAAGCGTGGTGGTGTCTGTAGCGCTCAGATTAATGATATGATCAAATTCTTAAGTAAAAAATACGTAACGTACGTAAATTGTTCTTGGGCTCTATTTAGAGATCATTCTTATAGTTTATAGGTTAACGCTTGCATATTTATTTCATTTCGAGGGTTTGTTTACCAGTTTTCTTCTTTGGCGTTTATTTGGAACATAGAAGTCGTGGAATTGTGTGTCTTGAATATTCAATGAAGTGCAACGATAAAATCTTAGGCCAGCTCTTTTGTTGGCTGAACCATGTTCGGCAAGTTGCACCATAAGGCATCGTTATTCTGCAAGCACAGATCCAATGTCGGACATCATTTCGATCTAAATCCTTCGCAAATGATCTCTCTGAACTTTGTTTTACATTCACAATTTTACTTATTTTTAGAGACAATATGGACAGGAAAACAAATGCATGATACAACGTAGAAGTCTATTGGAACATATTTATAGTAATCAGTGAAATTAATGTTAGTACAAATAGAATGTATTATAGATTATCCGGAAAATATAATAAAGGAAACAGTTTTAAAAGTTACTTTATTTGATGGAATGTATTTACCGCCCTTGAAGTGTTTGTTAGAGTGGCACATTCAGTATTTTATTGCACATAACCATTAAGTCGTACGAACTGCCTCGCAAGTATCCTTCCTGGACAGGTGTTCCGCACCCGGAATTTCGTATCCCACCGTCCTCTATGTAGCATCCTACTTTGCACAAATTGCTTTGTTTACAGCGACACGCCAGTCAACGTGCAAGTCTCTATTAAACGCGGAATATGCTAATTGTGGGTACGATCTGACGCTGCTATTCAAGACAACGGGCGATAGCAGCCGGGAATTGCCACGATCGTCCGCAATAGCCATTGCGTGAAACGTACTGCCCTGCAAGCTAATAGTCTTGAAGGGCACGTCTTGACACTTCAGCAAAGGCATTAACATGACTCTCTAGCGTTTTCTTCCAGGTTTAATAACATCAGAGCTACACCTGCTGTTTTATTAGAATGGATGCCTTCTGTGTACCCATATTCTTGTAAACAAAATAAAGTGTGTTCGACGTGATGCATTAATGAGCTATCATTATTTGAATAGGTTTAGAATCACTCATGAAATTAAATCTCTTTCAAACAAATTATGCCATTGGTAAATAGTGTAAAGAACATTGTGGCACCACGTTTGTTTCCAATTTATTTTATTTTACCATTGATTTGGAACAGTTCGTATTAAACGTAAGGGTGAGGTCACGAGGTTCACAGTTCTTGCGTGTTCAGTGTTACTAAAAAGAAACATCTTACTTTATGCTAATCTGGATTTCTATTTTTTTCGGGTCGACATGAAAGTTAGTCGTACCGCATGTACCCGAGTCATATTATGTATGCCACTAGAAATTATTTGACATGTATTCCGTTTCTCATGTTGCAGGTGAGTGAGAACACAAAATTGGCAGAAGGAAGTGGAGAAACTAGTCCAAGTATGTTATAAATTGGATAAGGCATTGTTATAAGATAAGTTCATTAATTGTTTCGGATTACAGATTTTACAGAATATTTGGTATTTGAGAACCGTAGCTCCTGTGTGGCTCCCGTATAACGAAATGAACGAATGTGTTCCTTTAGTGTGTGGTTTCCAATCCCATTTTTAACTACTGATGCTACAACAGCACGTACTTTCGTCCGTATTTTCGCGCAAAATTACCCGAAAAATTCAAATTTAGTTCAACGATTTTAGTCGACAAACTAACGCTAGATTGCTAACGCTAATTTTGTTAACAAATTTAGTTAATTTTTTTTAAATTTTTAAAATGTTCCAGGGTTTTCACTTTAACCCCAATCAATCTGGCTGATGTCGCGCCGCCTAGAATTTGAAACCGATATTTTAATTTTGGGGGGTACTTTGCATTACTCTGCGGGACATTTTTTAAATTTTCAAAAAATTGCACCATCGTTTTTTATTTTTTTTGGATTGGGTAAAGGACGTTTAAAAGATTGGTGGAAGTCTCACGTTTTCCCGATTTTTTTCAGATCTCCCGATTTTTCAAAAATTGCAAAAGTTTAAATTTTTTTCGGCGTCTTCCTACAAATAAAGTTATGAAGATAGAGAATTTGAAAATATTAGTACGATTTTTTTTAAATTTCAGTACTTTTACGTACGTTATGTGAAAAAAACGGGCGAGAAAGTACGTGCTATTTTAGCACCACTAGTTTATTCTATATTCAAAATTAATTAATGAATCGGAAAGTAACCTAAGAAGCGTGGCCCATTAGAAGTTCTTAAAACAATGATAATGAAGTTTTGCATAATATAAGTTACTTTGGTACTGGAATTAGCAAATATTCACTCTTATACATGTATGACTTGCAAACATGGAATATACACTTTCAAACTGTAGTATTGTAATTGAAAATTTACTAAAATTGTATAAGTGTACCTAATTAAGAGGTTTACGAATGTCCTCCAATAAGACTTTTTCAGCATAAGTAGAGGAAACTGGGGCACCAAGTGCCACAATAATTGGAATTGAGGATGGGTTCAGGAATCCCTTATATTGAAGATGATTTATGTCCTTTTATTTGTCCAACTAAAGTCATATGTATATTTTAACATTGTGTGATTATAATCACGAAATAATTAATGGTAGAGAAAAATGTATTGGCATGTTACGATGAGTCTGTGTCTGGGGTACAATGTCATTGATCATGACATTTTGCTTTCAATATTACCTTCGTATGGAACCCGTGCTATTGTCCTAGATTGGTTATGTTCGTACCTTCAACAACGATATCAGAGAGTAGAAATACCTAACTGAAGTGATAAAACATTATGTACACACCTTTCCGACTCTTTGCCAATGGCACGTGGAGTCCCACAGGGATCGATTTTAGGCAATATTCTCTTCCTACTATACGCAAAGTATATGCCCTCGACGATTCGAAACGGAAAAACAGTTCTCTTTGCGGATGACACGAATATTCTTTACAATAAAGAAACAGTAAATATAACATCAGATGTTTCAAATACGTACCGTAATAACAAATTACTAGTAGATAAAATAAAAACTGTTTCAATGCAGTCTTTCATTTCGAATAAACCATTTTCTACTCGAAGGAAAATGAGCGGTTTGCCATTGACTGATGTTAAGGTAACCAAATTTTTAGGTTTCTCAATTCAGACAAACCTCAAATGGAACGTCCTTTTAAAAAGATATCCAACGCCTTGGCACGCTTTGTGCTTGAGTGGGAGGACGTCGTGCGCGTGCGTTGCCGCCTCCAGATCCGACCTGAAGACGTTGGAGGCATTCGCCAACGGCCTGAGCTCGGCCTCTCTCACTGCCTACGTTGCATGGACGCGCTGGTGCCGATCTATGACGCCTATCGCACCAAGGACCGAATAAATGAAAAAGATCTAAATAACTTCAGAGAAATAATGATTTTTTAATTTTTTGGGTGTTGATCCACGACTTGCACACCGAAAGAAAACGCCACTATGTCCGGCTTTCACGATTAATAATTTTTTTAAAAAGCTTGCATGTTTTGTTGTTTGAATGCCGTGTCACGAGCAAGACTACATCTTTCTGGAGATCTTAGGGGCAAATCATTATTTCTGTGAACAATTCTACTAACCAGTCTTCTTCAGCAATTTCTTTTTTTAACCACGAATCTTGACATTTAACATTATTTGCAATAGCTGTTTGATAGGCAAATTTGCGGCATTCTTTTTGCAACCGTAAAACGATTTGCATTCACCAATCATTTCCTCTTAGACATAAGTAAACACTTGCCTGTGACTGAAGTTTGATTTGAGTTCAATTTCTGCGCCACAAAGTGGTTTTTATAATTTTTCCTAACGTCTTGTTTCCCTCTTGACACCACATTCATCAGCTGCACTTCTTATTCTTCCACCTTCTGCAACCAAATTAATTGCTCTTATCATGTGTATTTACTCGTGTTTTCCTTTGGTATATTTTCTTTTTTATGTTCAAACCATATCTGGTAAACATGTGAAAAAGCAATGCAGCAGATGACTCATGGTGCCCCATTATCATCTGACCCATTTTGTCCTGGTAGTTCATTTTCAATGTTGTCAGGTATGACCTATAATTTTAGTTACCATAAGTTAGCTACAATGCAGGAAGATGATGAAAACTTCTGAGACCTGCAATCTTCAACTTCAATACCAGTATTAAAATGAAAAATAATATTAAAACAAATACACGTAGCCAGTAATTTACATCGAAAAGGAAAGATCAGTTAATACTTCATGCTTCCGTAGACAATGAAGTGAGATCTTTCCCACCTGGATAGTACGTATGGCCATAATGTAACATTTAATCATGATCAGTTTAGCCAACCTAACCACCGTGGACATCAGCAAACATTCAGTGACACATCGTACCCCATGGCCCATTGTGCCCTGGTCTCCCCTATTCCTAACAGAAGGAAAATACTTTGTGCAATAGCAATACTTCCCCAAGAATGAATAGTGACCAAACTAAACTACTCACAACGCAATATAAACAGTACATTATGAAACGATGATATAATGATTGGTATTAATGCAGGAGAGTAATATTACGATACGAGAGAGGAACGAGCGAGTATTGTAAACTTCACATGGGTGTATTTATACCCATTACGTAGAATTTCAAACGGCACTTTTTCTTATGGCAACTTTTACAATTTAAACTTTTACATTGAATAGTTTTGTGGCAATGGCACCTCGCGGACAGCTCCCTACCCTACTCTACGCAGATGGCTTTGGTTTACCACTGTGCTAGTCGAACAGGATAAAGTGAAACTACGATCCAATTTATTTTAAATAATATTCCACGAAAAAATCTAAAGAAAATAAATTACCAGCATAATATAATATTAAATGCAATTTTAATGTACAAAATTGATCGAAATATTTATTGAAACGATTCTCAATTATTGTCAATACTGGGTTTGTAAACTTCTCTCTGATTGGTAAAGAACCTGTGTCATAATAAATATGTATCGTAATGAGTATCATTATGCGAAGGGTTACAGCTATCAAATGACAGAATTATGTAATGGGAGTATTAAAAAAATATTTATACAACCCACTAAACAGATAAAAAAGTGTCAATTTTCCGTGAATCCGGGAGATGTACCGAAGATCAGCCTAGTTGTCTTATACCAACTAGATGTCAAATATCCAGTTCACTTTCTGAGTCCACCACAGAAATACCAATTTTGTCGTGCAGTACGTCAGCACTATACACTTCCAAATTTCATCACTCGCTGCTCGGCACTGCAGCTCTCCCTAAAACACACTCTGGCTTCTCGGCTGCTGCGCGCCTTTCCCATCCCGCTGATTTGGGACTCGCTGGCCAGCGCGCTAACGGTGGCGGAAGCGTGAGGAAGATGCCTATACTTTTCGTAATGTGGCGCGTGATGGACTTCACGATGGAATATGGCCTTGTCATCACGATGGAATTTGGCACGGCTGTTCGCGTCTTTCTTGGTCGTGTCGCTAGGTGTCGCTTGATCTGCAGCACTGCTTGATAAGGTCACGATCATGCGACATCGGCGGCACGATCGAGAAAGACGTAAAAAGCTGTGCCATATTCCATCGTGAAGACAAGGCCGTCACGCTCCACGTTACGAAACCCCTGGTATATGGCTCCTGCGCTTGCTCAGCTGTGCCGCCCGTCTCAGGCCGCCGCCAACGCGCTCTCTCACGCACGAGCAAGGAGATTCCTGATTCCTGCCCCGCTGTCGCCGCGGCGTCCTGGCAGAGGGCGTTGAAATGATTGTGTGTGGCCACGAATGGAATGGGACCATGTGGACAATCAATGGGATTTATAAGTCAATATAGTGCAATAATTTCATTCCTAACTTCCAAGACGGAAAACTGGAGTATTCAAAAATATACAAAGAGTAGCAGACCCCGGCAGACGTTCTCCTGCCCTCTCTCTCTTTTTCCTCTTTCTCTCTCCCGGTCTCTTTCACTCTAACTTTTTCCTTGTCTCTTACCTCTTTCCGTCTTTCCCTTCTAATTTCCCACTTCTCTTTTTTTCTCTCTTTTTTCCACGTTCCTTTTCCTCTCTCTTTCTTATCTCACTTTTAATTATCTCTTTTTCTCACTTTTGCCTCTGCCTTTTCTTCCTATATTTTCACCTCCTACTTTCCCTCTCTCCTTCCCTCTCTTATTTTCATTTTATTTTTCTCCCTCTCCCCTTTGCCCTCTGAATTCCCCGTTTCTTTCTTCCTTTCTCTTTTCCCTCTCTCTTCCTTTACTTCTCTCTATTTTCATCTCTCTCATTCTTTCAATCTCTCTCTCTCTTTCCTTTTCTCTTTCCTTCTCTCTCTATTTCTTTTTCTCACTTTCCCAGTAACATTTACTTGTCTTTCCTCCTCTTTTTTCTCTCCTCTCACTTGTATCGTCTTTACCTCTTTCCCTTTCTTCTTTCCACCTCTCCTTCTCTCTTTCCCATTCCCTCTCTCTTCTCTCCCTCCTGCTTTCCCATTCCCTCTCTCTTTCCCACTTCCTTTTTGTGTCTCTTTTACCATTTCTCACTTTTCCCCTCTTTCCTTTTCCCCCTCTCTCGTTTCTTCTCTTGTCTCCCCTCTCTTGTCTCCCCTCTCTTTTTCTCTAAATATTTGTCAATATATTGAGATTTCTAACAGTCATCTGTCTCATTCACTAACTCACTTTCCATATAATGAGATTTTTAAAAAATTTTCTGTTCGAAATTTTAAAAATTTTCTTTTATACAAACCTTGTCCTGACAATGACGAACACACGCAAGAAAAGAATTATCAAATTTGGTGCAGTTGTTCTAAAGTGATGGGCTTACATGCATTTCGGCGAATCATTTTTATTTACTGTTGGTAACAGTCTTGTTTGTACAGTCCATAATTTACTCAAAAAAATTAATTTTAATTGGAAAATTGGTACTAACGCAAAATAAATTACAAGGTAACTGAATAATTCCAGTTAAATTAATCGTAACTTTGTACACCTGGAGGAAACGGCTTTGAATTTGAAATTCACGCCGCTCGAGAACTATTCCCAAGCGACAAAATGTGCTGGTGAATTTCAAAATTCTAAACACTGCACTTAAATGCCTATTTGATAAAAGCTATAGGTATACTGTAACAAATTTCTTTCAATTTGTTAAAGAGGTACATGAAATATATATTCCCAATATGTACTTAATGGTATCATTTGTCATTGTTTCTGTTTCCGTCATTGCCGCACCAATTGATCTATGATATTTTACAAGAAAAATTAGAAAATCTAGAATAACCTTTAAAACTTCCTAACTGTGAAATTCTTATTGCAATAAGAATTATTCTCAACAACATGCCGTTTAAATTTAACTAAAATTTCTTTCAACAAATAGAAAGTACACCCATTGGAGGTCCTATTAGTAGTTTATTTTCAGAAATTGTAATCAGAATCCTGGAAAATTCTGTCCTGTGAAAAAAACGACCGTTTGTTTTATCGGCGCTATGTTGATGACACCTTCCTCATTATAAAGAAAGATAAGTTGGATGAAAAACTAGAAAATTTCAATAGCTTCAATCCAAATATAGTTTACTATAGAGAAAGAAGAAAATAATGTTTTAAATTTTTCGGACGTTTCTGTCAACAGAAAAATAAACGATTTTTACTAATTGGTACAGGAAATATACAAATTCAGGGATCATTTTGAATTATTACTCTAAACATCCATTTAATAAAAAAAACGTGCAGTTGTCTATAATTTAATTGACAGAGTTATTAAGTTTTCTGATCAAAAATTCCATTATCAAAATATCCACATTGTGAAATCCATACTAGCCCTTAATGATTATCCTCCAAAAATTATTGAAAAATATCTTAAAATAAAATTCTTTTCTTAAAGAACAACAATCTACAATTTCAAAATCTGCAGATTATAAAAACATATTTATTTTTTATATACCGAAATTTATCCGTACATTCATAAAACAACTTCCCCTAGGAAAAAATTATAGATTTGTATAAACAATTCTGAGTAAAAAAGTTATTAAAAGTAATAAAGATAGAATTGAAAAAATGGAAAAACCAGATGACGTTTATAAAATTAATTGTACCCAGTACCCCAAATCTTATATTGGCCAGACACTAAGAAAACTTAAGCAAAGAATATCTGAACATCAAAGAAACATTAAATAACCTTTTCAAAATCTAAACTCGGTCTCGAGACATCAAATTGAAACAGTACGTAAAATGGATGTCGGAGAAGTTAAAATTCTGGACCAAGAGCTGCGGAAACGCGCGAGGTTAGTATCAGAGACATTACAGATAAAACTGAATGTGACCTTAGTTTCTATGATAGTATCCAACACCTTCACTAGAGTTTACGACAACTTGCTTTTTCAATTTAACAATCAAATCAAAATTAATTCTTTCTTTCTCATTGGTTTACCCTCCCCTTCCTTGCCGTTGAATATTGCATTACATGTTTGTTTTGTAACCGTCTCCAGTGTTCAAGTAGACGGTAACAGAAATGAATGAAGAGCGAAAGTACGCACGCTCACTAGGTTAATAGCTTGTTAATATTATATAATGTAAATATTTTAGTATACTTTAATATTCCAACACTAGTTTCCAAAATGTAAGCATCTGTAAACATATTTTTATTTTAAAATGTATCAAAAATTGTATACTATAATTTTTTAAAGTGTACAATTGCAAACCAGGTCTAAAGATGGCTATAAGGTGTAGCCGAAACGTCACCTCATCAACTGGCACTACGTAATCAAAATATACTACAATAAATTACATCTAAATGTCTAAAATTTAATGTGGAACTGGTTGTGTTAATAGTAATTATAGGCATTCATCTAAGAAGAGTAATAAGTTATATATACAGAATGTATAATATATATATATATATATATATATATATATATATATATATATATATATATATAAACGTATGCACTTTATTTACAGTACGGAGGCTAAGGGCAGAGCGAGTATAATAGCTACTTTTAAATTCATCTATATCTTAAAGAAGGTTTTAGGAACAAAAAAAAATTTAATTATTAAAATTAACTTTTTAAATACGTAACATCTTGCTGCAAAACTCTTCAGAAAAACTGATTTTCTACTAATGTGGTTTTGCCAACAGGTAACTAACTGACGAATAAACGTAATTCACAGCTTGAGTATTCAGGGGCACAGTGTTTCCCAAAGAACTGTTTTCCACTCAGCAAACTACCAGGCACAACCGTTAAGTTGAGATCCTAGCGGCAATAACAGCAATACTTGAGTCGTTCGCATTCACACTGCTCTCTGCAGTAAGGGTTGTCCACGCCGACAGCAAAAACAGTG
This sequence comes from Teleogryllus occipitalis, assembly GCA_011170035.1. NCBI lineage: Eukaryota > Metazoa > Arthropoda > Insecta > Orthoptera > Gryllidae > Teleogryllus > Teleogryllus occipitalis. Next base: position 8,941 of record BLKR01002285.1, on the reverse strand, counting down.
CGGCCAAAACCGACCATATTCTTAGTTTGTTTTCAGTAACTTCCAGTGCTAAACGGCAGCTAATTTGTTACAGCTGTTATAAATTGTTAATATCTTCCAAAAGAAGAAAAAACTCAGGCCAGATTTTGACCTGAACCTGTTGAAAGGACCCTTGTTAGATAAATGTATAGTCGGGAGCTGACTTGTTTGCGTGCGGGCAGCGGGGTTTCTTTGACTTATTTGTTTTACTTATTCTCGTTTGCCGTTTTAATGTTCGCCTGTGGACACGGAGCAATATACTTGGGACAGCTAACAGTTCCAGGCTCGGCGGGCGTGAGGACAGCTTCCAAGAACCCCAAGCGCATTCCACAGCCTCGCAATCAAGTCAGCTCCCAACTATAGTCAGTAACTCTGTTTTAATTTCTGGAAGTTTAGACCTCCATTGCACTTGCCCCTTAATCCTCCTAAGTTTCGATTCGTCGGTGGACTCGCATAAGTTTGGCAGTATCTGGAATCATCTTCCGGCGAGTCTCTTACTCTTCTTATCAGGCCCCGCACGTTCTGGCAGTGAAGAGTTTTGGGACGAAGGGTTGACAACTTTCAAACATGGGCAACTGACTAACTCGTGTTTCTCCATCTCAAGTTACAACCCGCCTTGATCCTTTGCGAGGGTGAAAATATTTTTTTTGCTCTACCTTGGGGCGGGTGAAGTGAAAACTAGAAATGTTTTTTCCACCCCTACTCTTTTCAAGCTACAATTGAATAGGACTCTTTTACACGGGTACTCGCCCGGAATGCGAGAACTCTAGGGTAAAGGAACGGCTCAAAACAAAAATTTCTTACCCGTTGCAAAGATCATCTAGGCTACATCCACCCAACAAATTTCTTTTGGATTGTTAAATCAAACAAAACTTCTGGTCCAGTTGTGATGGGTACGGAGTAGAATTTTTCAAATTCGAAAATACATCAATATATTTGTGAATTGTAAGGCCAAAAGCGATATGCGGGATAAATTGTGTAAATTACATATTTGTGGCATTCTCTTTTTAATCTTTTGTGACACGAAAAAGGATGACATTAAATGAACGGTATACTGTACCATTATAGATTTAAAACCAATACTATTTTCACACAGAAACCACTATACTCAAGTATAAATTCTGTAAAAAAACTAAAAGCCCTTGTTCTATAAAATTAATCAATTTCCTGATTTTTAATTATTTTAGTGTTCTGAATTTGTTAGTACGAATTTTATTGAATATTCGTATATTCGAATTATATTGAATATTCGTTTTTATTGAATATTCGAATAATTCGTAACACTTAAATAGTGACTTGGGGTATATACCATTCTTTAAACTGTTCGTAATTAAGTGAGTTTATAATGTCAGAGAAGGTTGATTCTTCTCTTTTGTCATTTCTTAGAAATTTTCACCATGCCGCCCAAGAAAAAATCCATTGTAACCGTTATAATGCTTCAAAATAACGTATAAATCTGTTATGGGAATGTCTTGGAATTCTCTTATGTGGTCGTGACAATATTCTTCATTGATTTTCAATAGAATCTCGGTTTTCGGGTTCAGTTATCTGAGAAACCAAGAATTCGCAGTCCATGAATAAACCATCTTTACTATTTTTCTGCAAATAAAATTATAATAATGAATTGATGACAATTGCTTGGTATCTCATTACAACAATGTCGATTATATTTATTTATCATTAAAAACCCTTTTCGCATTTATTCTTAATCAATTAATTTACACTTTTAGATGAATAAAAAGTTACCTATCAATTTTATTCTGTTTTCTGGGCATCTTGTCTCTTGTCATTACCCTGGGAAATGGAGATTCCACTATATTTGTTTTACCACAAATGTAAGAGTCTAAAGGAGGCTGGTCAACTCACTGTCTCCGCGGTTCGACCCGAGCATATATCGTGCGGAAGCCCAGAAATTCTCCCATTGAGCTACGTTGTGTCCTGGAGGAGATGGACGTCGCTCTGCGGTAGAGGAAACACGAATTTTCTCCGCCACCACAAGTGACCCTCTTGCCGCAGTACCTCTGGTCGTAGCTCGGAACGGAGGTCCGAGCCTGCTCGTGCTCCCGCGCCCGTCTGAAGCCATTTTAGCAGACCTCGTCTAGGGTACCTGAACTCCGTACAAGAATAATTAACTGCGTTGGAACTACAATTTGAATTGACCAATGCGCTCTCTGTATACCCATCGACTGCGGCTGGGCAGCCATCTCGACGTCCCGGCCATCATTCAGCGTTGCGTAACGTCAGCAGTTGAAGCTCTCCAAGCAGCTTTGCGCCTTTCGTACGGTTGTGGACTCAAGGGCAAGACGCATGTATTATTTTCCGTTCCTTATTCTCCTCCAGCGGTCTCCTTAAATATCCTTTTCTGATGAAAGCATGAAACAACTCTGAAGGATTGCCACCCGGCCGATTTTCGCTACACATAATCGGCAATTTTTTAAGATTCTAGGCTGACTTACCATGAAACATTTTCCGAGCCGGCAGAAGTATTTTTAAGTAAAAAGGATATATTTTGTTTGTTATAAAATATATATTGATTTTCATGAACGCTTACAAAATATTTAAACTATTTTATATGCAATTCGAAGTTTTAATCGCAGATGGCACTTCGGTGCGGTTCCTCCTGTAGACCTACAAATTTCCATGACCCAAATATCCTCACCAAGTCTCCAAATTTCGGTCCGTGGCCCGTTTGTTATGGTACTGCTCCGCCATTCGTGTGGTGTTGGTCGGAGAAACCACGGAAAACTACCAATCAGAGCAGCCGACGGCTAGAATTGCCCTCCAGACAGCGTGTGAATTCAACCTAATTGACCTAGTGTCGAAAATCCTGCCCTGTCGGGACTCGAACCTAGGACCTCCCGACCAGAGGGTCTGCAGGGACATCAGTTGATGCCGTGAGCCATCTCTCCCGGCCCGTCGCGACGCCGTCTCCTCAAGTACGTCGTCGTCGTGGTCGTCCTCCTCCGGGCAATGGGGAAGAGCGGCCGAGGGATCACCTTGCAGCGGCAGGCAGTTATCGGAAAGCCCCCGGCACAACGGCGCGTGGCACGTGCGGACCAACTTGGGGCGGCCCCCGGTGGCCACGTGCCGCAGCCTCCCCTCCCCCTCCCTCTCCCCCTCTCCTCCAGTGGCCAGGATAGTCGCGGAACGTGGCGTTGAACCCGGAAATCGCGCATGGGTTCATTATGATCCCTAGCGAAAATACCAAGTTCTATACTATATGCGGCCGGTATAGAGCCAATAACTGACGGTGTTGAAGTTTGTAAAGTGAGGCGATTGCGGAGGTATCAAACCAGTATTGTCCGTTAATTGTGTGACATACCAAATGTCGTTCAATACTTTTCGTAATATAACCGGTTTTTAGATAAAAAAAAGTAAAATAACTCCTTCCTTGCTTTCGATTGTTTGTTAAGACTGGCGGCTGGTAAAATTCTTCAGAGGTGACTGTAGTTTTTTTTCTTTCCCGTGTATGGCTAAGTTCTGCCGTTATAACAGTCCAATATTACGAAACTAGTGACGCTACAACAGCACATACATTCCCGCGATATTTCTAAAAAAATGCAAATTTTCAAAAAATTAAGGGAATTCAACGAAAAGAAGACCCACGTGGAATTTTTCAATTTTACTTCAACGTTCAATTTTTTCCCTGACTTCTATCAGTGGAAAAAATTAAAGAAAAACATTTGAGCGGTTTTTGAAAAAAGAACTTTTACTTGCCTGTTTTACGAGTCAAATTACACGAAAACTTCAATTTTTCAAAAATTGAACACAAACTTACTTACAGATTCATAGTTAAGGAACAGAGAGAATTTTAGAAAAAAATCTCCATCTTCAATATTATAGTTGTGGGAAGACGCAAAAAAAACTGCACTTGCAATTTTCAAAAAGTTTGTTTTCGGATAGCGTAAAGGACGTTTAAGAGAATGTTGTAAATCTCATGTTCTCTGAAATCCCAAAGTTTGATTAAAAAATTTGAAGCCAATTTTTAGAAAAGTTTGAAATTGTATTTGAGACTTCATGTAAAGCATATATTTGAAACTCCCAAAGCCTCGAGTACATTCAATTCTACTGGAAAATATCGGTTTTGAAGAAAATTGTCTGAACGGTTTAGACGCTAACGGTTAGAACGTTGACCACAGACGGACAAACAGAGACGTTTTGCCGACAAAAGATTTTTCGGTATCAAGGATCCACAAAATATGGCTTTGGCTTCATCGCATGCTAGAGAAATGTTTGTCTATATTTAGCAACAAGATTGATCCACTTTTACGTTACCAGCGCCCGGCAACCGGCAATAAGAGATTTCTGCCGAAAATTCGCAGTGTTCCGGCGGACGATTACATGACTGTGTTCTTACCTTTGTACGGGGGAGAAAGTAAAAAGTTTTGCTATTATTTGCACGTTAACTAACATTCTCAATCTAATTGGGTTTGAACAAGTATTCTAGTCTCTTTTTAGGCTATGCATTGTTTTTTAGTTCCGTTTTTCTACGTAAGATTTGTGATAGTAAATCTCCTTCCTGGGATGTCTTATTTCCATCACATCAAAAACTCTCATTACAGGGCCCTTGTCACGAAAAAGTGAACAAATCCTATTGCTTAATTGAGAAAAATTCTCTAACATGTGGTGTAGCCAGAATCCATTTTTGTGGGTCCTTGATACCGAAAAACCGAATGACGGAAAACGTCTATCCGTGCAGCTGTCCGTCCGTCTGTGAACAACGCTAGCGCCTAAATCGTACATCTCATTTTCTCCATAATTGATATGCTTCAATCAATCCGACTGATGTCGCGGCCCCTCGAATTTGAAACCGATATTTTAATTGTGGGGTAGACTTTAAATCAACCCCCTAGGACATTTTCAAAATGTTCTTAAAAAAGGCTCCATTATTTTTTTTATTAAATTTTGTTGTTGGATAGTGTGAACGACGTTGAAGAGAATGGTGGGGATTTCGTTTTCAATAAAAACTGATTTTTCAAAAATCCTAAAAATTGAAATTGTTTTTCGTCGTCTTCCTTCAACTACAATTATGAAGATATTGATTTTTCCGTTAATGAAATATATTCCTTAAAGATACGTTTTGAAATAAGGTCATCTACAATTTTTCGAACATTTGAGCTCTTTTCGCGTAAGTTTGCGTGAAAATACGTGGGAGGAAATATGAGCTGTTGGACCAGTAACACCATTAGTTATATTCGCGTTTTTTGAATAATTGGTACCGTGATCAAACTTTTGTGTGTGAGAGAAAACAGCACTAATTCATATGGCATGAGTGATAATTTAAATCTTTGAATGAATTCAATGGCGTCAGCAGGAATTATTCATATTCAATCAATCTAACTATTCATACTTATTCATATTTAAAACATTTGAATCTACAAAAACTACCGAAAATACTGATGACTTTTCTTCTTAAGGTAAAGAGAGCCGAATCAACCGGAAACAGTACGTGTATTTTTTATTTTTATTTTCTAGAAAGGTAAAAATAAAAATAAATTTAAGAAAAATAAATTCGACATCCAAATCTAACAATGCTTTTGAAATTTAAAAATAATGTCAAACATAATGTAGTCTTTGGATTTGACAACGACTATTTAACAAAACCATTGTAATATGAAGTCCATTACGTTAACAGCAGTAACACGTGCTGGAATTGATATATTGATATTCTTAGAATATCGTTGCACTTATTTTGGTGCAAGGTGTATTAATCTAAATTAATCTACTTGTCCTATTCAGTTTGCCGTGCGATATGAGTGGCCCGTTTCTTGTACTGTTTACTTTTCTGTATGTTAAAGATTCATTATGATTCCTTCATTGTTTTTTGTTTCACCATACGTACAGAGTTCTCTACGGATGAATTGAACTGAAATGTATCTGTAGGCACATTGATTAAATAAATCAAATAGAATGAATGAAAAACGACGAATAAATATATGAATGAATGAGTGAATGAATAAATCAATGAACGAGAAGATAATTAAATTAAATTTTAAAAAATATGAAATAATAAATGAATGTTATCAATAATGAAACATGATGAGCCGTTTTCCCCTCCCAGCCGTCAGTTCCGCGGCGGGCGCGGGGGCGGGGCGCGGGCCGTGGGGGCGGGGGCGGGCGCGGAGGCAGGAGCGGGGGCGGGGGCGGGGCGCGGGCGCGCTGCCGCGAAGCGGAGCAGTGCGTGTGGGCGGGGCCGCTCGTCATTTGGCCGGCCACCAAATCCCTGACGCATTGCGTGCGCCCGACCCGGGGACCCCGCCACAGCGGCGCGGCCGCGGGCGCCGCCTGGCCGCCCGGTCGCCCCCCCCCTCCCGCCCCCGTCCGATGCGTCGCGTCGCCCCGGGGACGCCCAACGCCGCCCCACGCTACACAACGCCACGCCACGCCACGCCACGCCACGCCACTCAGCCCAGTCCATTGCAGCGCAGCCCGGAGCAGCCGCGATGAAGGTGGATAAAGCAGTGGTGAAATGCAGCAGGCGCGTGCAAGTGCCATTCCAATGCCCAGGAAACAGCTGTGGAAAGGAGAGGCCTAATGCCTGACCCCGCACTATTTTTCAGTAATTGAAGGATTTTTTTTGTTTAAGAACTCATGACATTTATTTTGTATGTATTTAGCGGAAAATTAATATCATTCTGTGTTAGTTTGTGTTAAACTAGTTTCGGTTTTTGAGCTATGGCAAGAGCACGTGTTTCGGACATCAACAGCACTTTTTCTGTACTTGCTGTCCTAACCGCGGAGTCATGGATGGTTGCGTTCATTGTTTAAACTACTTCAATATTTACTACATTGCTCCGATATCACAACTGTTATCTTTATCGCCGGATACTAAAATCCGCTTGCAATGTGTTTATGAGCAGCTCTGGCTGTAAAAGTACACCTGAGATTCCAGGAAGCAATGCGTATGGCGTAGATCGGTTTAGAATTGTTTTCTTTTTTTAAAATTTATTTCTTCTCGTTCGACGTGCTTTGGCCTTTAAGGCCGTTAATTCTACAGTACATGGTTTTTAGCTTTTCGGCCATCCATGAGTAGTGGTTTTTATTACTCGGAAGAACATAAACATTTTGCTAAAATAAATGAAGAGTGGTTGAAGGCTGTTTTTAGAACAATTGAGTTATGGGGTATTACGGTGATTTGAATCGGTCTTTGGGATCCTCGTGCCCTCTTGACATCATGGGACCTGCAGTGGTGGTGGTGGTGGTGGTGGTGGTGGTGGTGGTGCTAGTGACGGCTAGAGAATGCTGTCTGGAGGAGAATTCTAGCGGGCGGCTGCTCCGATTGGTAGTTTTCCGTGGATTCTCTGATTACCAGGCGAATGCCGGATCAGTACTCTAACAAACGGGCAACGGAATCCTTCCTTGCTCTTCCTTATCATATTCTCTTCCCTTACACACACACATGCACTGCACTGCTGGGAGCTTAGAACATGTCCCGACTTGGGCGGTGCGTCGCTAGAAGAGATACGTAGAGAGAGAGAGAGAGAGAGAGAAAGAGAGAGAAATTCTTTGCAAACTAAGACCAAGAAGTTCACGTGCCCAATTGTGGATTTACGGTAGATTTTCCGTGTGCCTCTTCGCTTCACTGTGTTTGAAGTGGTATCAACTTGTGGCTAAACCGTAAGCGGAATTTTCACCAAAATTGATATTGTGGTGTCGCAGTTCCTTGATTACAAACGGATATTTTGGTTCTGACGGGAATGTTTAATAAAGTTTCAAGTACATTTTCAAAATTTTATCAAAATCTAGCTCCAATTTTTTTTGTCAGATAGGGCAAAGTAAGCTTGTAAAAATGGCGCAGATGTTATTTTCGTTGAACTCTCTGAATTTTTGATGCAGGATTCTCTATTTTCAGTTTTGATGCAGGAATGTCGCATTTCTGTCAACATTCTTGATTTTTCACAAACACTTAAGAGATATATCAAACTTTTTTTTCTTGGTATAACTACATTTTCTGTTAGTCATATATTTTTCATGACACAAGTTTATTTTTTTCGTATTTTTAGACTTATCTGAATATGACCGGCTGGACTAAATATAAAGAATCTGACAGGCTTTGCAACTGCGTGTGTACTTCCAAGCAGTACCCTCTAGTACTGGCGTTAGGTACGGAGCGGACTCGTGGCTGGTGGGGAAATCCCATAAAACTTCTTAATCGTGTACGATTTTGGAAGTAATAATCAGTTTTCATTTTTAAACTTGTCGCATTGTTTTGAAAAAACATCATCATCAAGGTCTAGGCCTAAAGGCATGTTCCGGTTCAAATGGTCCACCGTTTTCTTGGCCTTCCGGGATTTCGTTTACCAAGGGGTCGATATTTCCACATCTTTTGGGGAAGTCATTGCACTTTCATTCTATTTAGATATTGGTTCCAATTTTTTTATACTTACGAATTTGATCGAGGACTGATACAACTTTTAGCTCTTTCCGGATATTTTCGTTTCTTCCGTGATCAGTTTTCGTACAACCTTTTACTGCACTCGGACACTTCATCTCTGAAACCTGTATTCGGCTCATTTCTCTTTGTTTCAAAACCCAGCATTTGCTACCATATAGTAGGGTTGGTATTGCCATTATCTTATAGAATTTAAACTGTGTGTCTTTTCGGGTGTTCTTACCAACGGTTCATCTTAAGTTTCCACACATTAACTGGAACCGCGAGAGTTTCTTCTCTATGTCTCTGTCGTAGTTGTACAATATATATTTTCCGAGATAATTGAAGTTGGTTATTTGATTTAGAACCTGATTTTCTACCACTATCTTCGATCTCACTGGTTTCTTCCCGCAAAATGCCATAATTTTGGTTAAATGTGGATATTTCACAGTTATAATATCTAGCTATTGTGCTGAACTTCTAGATATTGAGCTGAAATTCATCTTCTGTTTCAGCAATCAAAACTTGATCGTCTGCATATATGATTGTATT
>BLKR01002284.1:0-207858 GCA_011170035.1 Teleogryllus occipitalis | reverse complement strand
AGATAGATATTCAAAAAACCAATGGGAAATTATAGGTGCGTATAGGTCACAGAAAGATGGCACGAACCGTTGCAAAGACTTGTAGAGCGAACCCGCGCAATCAGGAAAAGTGGGAAAAACGTCATTATCGGAGGAGACTTAAATTTACCGCACGCTACCTGGGAGGGGGATGTGGGGGCTGAAGGCGCCGCCCAACGCCTCGTTAACGAGTTGGTTTGGGACAACGGCTTAACGCAGGTAGTGACTAAACCGACACGCGATAATGCTTTACTGGACGTTTTCCTTATTCGACCGGTGGACAAACTTCTTTCCTGCGAAATAATTCCTGGAATTAGCGACCACAAAGAAGTCCTTCTAAAAATGTGCGGAGAGGGTAAGCGAAACGATCCCGTTAAAGAAAGAAAAATTTTTCACTTTTATAGAACAGATGTTACAAACATGCAATTATATTTGAAAAGCAAATTTTCAACTTGGGCTTCTAGCGGATGTACAGTAGAACAGATATGGACAAACTTTAGGAACATAATTTTAGAATGCTTAGAAAAATTCGTGCCTACCAAGAAACTACGGTGCAATTCGGATCCGGTCTATTTCAACAAAGAAGTGAGGCGACTGAAAAGGAAGGTTAGGAAAGCGTATAGTAAACGTAATGTAAACAAGGAACAGAAGAATAATTTTCTACAATTATCTAAAGACTTACTAGAATTAAAGTTACATACCCAAGAAAATTACCTAAAATCAATTCTAAACGATCGATTGAACTGTTGGCAAAATTTCTTCAAGTATGTGAGACATAAGAAAGGGAACAAAGAAAATATTCCAGCGATCTGCGGAGCTGACGGTTCGTTAATTACAAATGACAGTGAAAAGGCGGCTTGTTTAAATAGGCATTACGCGTCGGTTTTCAAGCCGAAGGATCAGATTTCAGTAAATAAATCAACACCCGTTATAGAAACCTTTAGAGTCGATGCAGGAATTATTAGAAAAAGGATTGCAAAAATTAGGAGAAATAAATCTGTAGGTCCTGACGGAATACCAGGAGAAATATTGAAATTGGGAGGGGAAGCCATGATTCCTTACCTTGCTCGGTTAATGGACGTCACTGTAAATAATAATACGATTCCTCAAAATTGGAAAGAGGCAATTGTAGTGCCGATTCACAAGGGAGGAGACAAAAGGATTGTTAATAACTACAGGCCTATAAGTTTGACATCAGTTGTATGCAAGCAGATGGAACACATGATTGCGGAATATATTAGACGAGTCTGGAATAAAACCGACTGGCTTTTTCAAAATCAACACGGTTTTCGTCCTAGCTATTCGTGCGACAGCCAGACTATTTCTTTATGTCAGGACATAGCAGATTCATTAGACGAAGGGAGTAGGGTCGATGCAGTAATATTAGACTTTTCTAAAGCATTTGATCTGGTTCCACATGGCCTTTTAATTGAAAAACTGTCAAAAACTGGATTAGATCATCGAATAATCTTGTGGATAAAAGAATTTCTTACGGGCCGAACTCAAGCAGTCAGAATAGGTGACGAACACTCATCGAAAGCCGATGTAACCTCTGGGGTCCCCCAGGGGAGTGTGTTAGGGCCATTGCTATTCTTAGCGTTTATTAATGATATTGCAACAGGAATAAAATCGAAAGTTAGACTTTTCGCCGATGATTGCATAATATATAGGAGTATTGGCGCGTCTTCGGATGAAAATGTTTTACAGAACGATCTTAACTGTTTATGGAACTGGGCGTGCAGAAATAAGATGGAATTAAATCCGGAAAAGAGTAAATTCATTTGTTTTACCAAATCTCGTTCGAATGTACACTCGAATTACAAGTTAGGAACTAACGATATACCGCGTGTAAAAAACTATAAGTACTTGGGTTTGGTCCTGCGTAGCGACTTGGGCTGGTCGGATCATATTAACAATACGGTCAAGAAATCATGGAGGGCGCTGCACTTTGTAATGCGCATTCTAAAAAACAGTAGTTTGAATGCCCGATCCTTGGCATATACTTCACTTGTTCGTCCTATTTTAGAGTACGGAGCGGCCTGCTGGGACCCGTACAGAAAAGGGCAAATCGAGGCGTTAGATAAAATTCAAAAACGGGCCGGGAAGTTTGTAAGTCATGGACGCGTTGATGGACGAGATGAATGGGAACCCTTATCTAAGAGACGGGAACGGGCGCGTTTATGCGTAATGTACAAGATATACAAAGGGGACGCAGCATGGGCAGACCTCAGTAAAAGATTACAGAAACCTGATTATAAAAGTAGAGGAGACCATCCCTGGAAAATACGATGTAGAAAGCAAAGAACTGATGTAGGCAAGTTCTCCTTTGTGAATCGTACTATAGTAGATTGGAACAAACTACCTGCAAAAGCACTAGAGACTCTTCCTTCTAATGTAGTGAAATTTAAAAATATACTTAATTCTATGTAGGTCATCATTAATAATACTGGGACTTTTATCATTATTATTATTATTATTATTATTATTATTATTATTATTATTATTATTATTATTATTATTATTATCATTATTATCATTATTATTATTATTATCATTATTGTTATTATTATTATTAGTTTCATTATTATAATCGTTAGTATTATTAATAACTCTTATGTCTCTTATACAGTGAAGTGAAGTGGAGTGAAGTGAAGTGTTAGAAAAGCTATAAGTCAACATATAGATAACTCAAAATTAATTATAACTAGGATATTAATCTCTAATTCTAACTGTAATTATATTTGTAAATATTCGTAATAGTTTTGTAATTGTCGTATATCTAGTTGTAATAATGTTTGCCACCGAGCATTAGCTCAAAGCGAACTTTAATAAATCTATCTATCTATCTATCTATCTATCTATCTATCTAATGTCTTCTAGCATTCATTCTGATCGGTTACAAGAGGCATCACTTCTCACTACATCTCCATTATAAAGTTCGTACCTATTATCTGAAGTTCATCGTTTTGTATGGTGCACCACAATATTTCAAACTTTTTTCTCACTCACAGATGAATGACGACCGTGATGTTGAGTACTCTCTATTGATTTAGATAAAGAAGCCTTTACACCTTGATGACCTCCTTTGTCCGGGAAAAGCACTGCATGAAAGTTGATGAGGGCTGCGTTGCATGAAAGTTGATACAGGTTTTTTTAACCCTTATCAAATTTCGAGAGATACACGACGATGAACGATTATGGATGTGACGATGGGTCAGATAAGATATCTTGTAATGTGCTATGCAATACTTAGTGCAATGGGAGTACCACAATCGCGGTGAATCTAAGCATGCTACACGTGAGATTCGAACTGGCTGCCTCCGCTTCCAATCCCTTTACACGCTACGCTCCAATCCCCATACACCAAGGATTCCCAACTTTTTCGTTCATCGCCCCCTTTTAAAAGTATTGTGGGTTCCATCGACCCAATTACTTTCTTGTGTGTAACATATCATACGTAATTATAAAACAAAGAATTGGACACAACTGTCTTAAAGATAACAATTTCATTCTTTTCAATAATCCAACACGCTTCCATTTCTCAGTAGTCGAGTTTCTAGTTGATCTTCATTGTTGTACAATTGTTAAAAAATGTTGAGCCTTTTTAGTTGGCCAAAACATTTCTCCAGTTGGTATTGCAAGAATTTTTTCTGATACAGAGCAACCAAACAGATAATTATAAATTACAGATACGCTTCTCTTTTACGCAATATAATATCGTTGAGAAAAATAGTTATATTTGTTTCAGTTTTCTGAACATTCTCAGCAGGTTTTAGGATGCCCCTGTGCAAAAAATCGAAATGAAGCCTCTTTCTCCTATAAATGTGAAATTAAGAGGTTGAAATGTAATTGGTTTACAGTCATAATATATCTGTCGCCTCGGATAAATTAGCATGGAATACAATTTGTTCTATTTTATGACCATATCCGTCGTCAGGGTCCTTAAAAATGTCCCTTACTTCGGGTGACCAATCCGGTGAACCGGGTGCCTAGCTACACCCTGATCCTAAGGATGAACAAGGGGAACGAAATAATAGATCCGAATTTATATGTATTATTGACCACTTTCAATAATTTATCGATCCCCAAAAGGTCGATACCCACTCCCACGGGTCAAAACCGACTCCCACGGGGTCGATACCGACTCCCACGGGGTCGATACCGGCTCCCACGGGGTCGATACCGACCCTTAGGGATCAATGTCTACCACATGGGGTCGATATCGACACCCAGGATGTCGATACCAAGCCCGTTGGAAACGCTGCCCTGCACCATCGGACAGGCAAAACAGAAGAAACGAACGTCCAATGAATAAGATGATTTCTTCCTCGCGTCAAGGTGGTAAGAACCAAGGCAGGTCATCACTTTGAAGCATCCAACCCGACCCTCCCTTGAACGCGCAGAACAAACTGCTCGTCCAATTGCCTGCCATGCTTTGGGTTACGACCGTAGGCTGGCTCCCCAATCGTGTAGTGCAGGTACCCCAGCGCGTTCCTTTGTTATCGAGCCGATCTTCTTTTATTCGTCTCCCGCCGCGCGCGGGCGATTTAGTTGTTCAGCATGGCAGCGTGTCGGGAGCACACCGCCGCTATCTGCCGCGTTTACGAGCGCCCGTAAAGAAACAGCGGGTGAATGACCTCGTCCGCATTACGGCCGACTAGCAGTGAGCTGTTAACGCAGGGGCGAACGCGAGGGCGATTGGACCAATGAGAGAACTGGTGGGAGAGTGGGGAGAATGGTCAAGCATACGGTACACGTTAGTGGGTGGGATGAGGAAAGCGATAAAAATAATCTTGAAAGATGAAGCGATACTTGGGGTATGATGGTTCTGAAAAAATAGAGGAGAAATAAATAGGGATCGGGAGAGAAGGAGAGATGATGATATTTGATAGTAAAAATTGGGAAAAGAAAAAGTCGGCAAGGGAAAGAGAAAGGAATAAAGAAAGAGAAAGTCGGAGATTGGAATATTCAAAGATAGGGCGGAGAAAGAGAGGGAGAGAATGGGAGAGAGGAAAGAAAATTATTAAATTTGTTCATAAAAAGTGTTATTTTATAAAATCTAAATGTGAAATAAAATTGGTTGCACAAAAATTACAAGAAATAATAAAGAAAAGTAATGAACTTTAAAACTTAACAATTCAAGATTAATTAAATCAAACATTTCGGGGACTAACTAAAGTATCTAAGGGTGTACTAATGTATGACCATATTTTTCGTCTTCCGTATTCGTTAATCTGAAGATATAATTTTAGAAGACTACGATACCTCCAAGAAATATTACAGCAGAAAATTAGTTTCTATACAACTTCCAAAGTAAAATAGAGTTCAGTATTCTGTTGGAACAAGAGAATCATATTAGAAACTATAAGTTAATCTGTTTTGCAAAGCCGAGCATTCTGTGAGACACTTAAAAATGCTCAGTTAAGAACCCTGCAGCGCTTTATCTTTTATCTTACTCCGCAAAAATTTCAAAGTATGTTCGGTCGTTTCGTCATATTCCTGGATCGCTTCGAGACTTGCTAGGAGTTTATCAAACATTTAACGAGAAAATACACGAAGACGCTCTGGGCTGTGGGGTCGAGGTGGAGCGGCTGAAGATAGGGAGGGGATCGGGACCGGCCGGAGGTGCCTGGGGTTTTAATAACGATGCTTCGTGCCCCCCGTTCGATCCAAGTTACAAAACGCTCCCTGCAAGCGCAGAAGGTTCGAGTTGACAACGTGGCGCAGGCCGGGTGGCTGCGTGAGGCATCGCTGCAGACGGCGTTCCAGAGAGTTCCCACTTTCGTACAGGCAAGCAGTCGCCTAGCAGTGTCGACGGTTGGGCCCATGCACTCGCACACGCGTTTAAGCGTAAAGCAACATTACTCTTGTTTTTCTCGTTCAAGGCCGTAATTAGCGACGCCACGCCGTACAAGTCAAAGTTAACAAGACTCAGTGCAATTCAATTTACATAGTCAAACACTCCTTCAGGTGGAAAGCCAATTAAACTCGAAAGATATTGTGGTTTCTTTTTGTAGTGTAAGATCATGATGCCGAGCAAACATCATTTTTCAAACGTCTTCAGTTGGTGAAGTTCTGCAAAGTTACGCACCACAAAACAGGTGGTATATATAAAATCTAGCAGTGCACGTTTCGAATCTGTAAGATACTGTAAAACATTTCAACTAAACTTTCAACATTCCTAACATCAGCAAGACACGTGGTTAACAGAGTGACTAGCAAATGCTTGTCACACTATTGTATTTTAAATTTAAACTTTATTCTGTTAGCAATTCATGTTCATAATTTCAAATGATAGCATATGTTAATGAGTAAAGTAATTATCAGAAAAAATAAATTATGCATATCGCATCATTGTAAGTACTAATAAATTCTACGTTACTGATAGTTACATTTTGTTCATAAAACATCTTAAAGTGCAGAGCTTACTCTTATTTACAACCACTCATTTTATTCATCCTGTATAATAATTACATTCAAATTAGTTGGTCTGAGATTTCATACTTCTATTTTGATGGGATGTCGGAGAACCAAAGAAGTAATCAGTAATTCAGACTCAACATTCACCAACCCTCATCCCTCCCAGTCTGTTACTTCTCACCCTGACATGCCGTTACTCCAACAACTTTATCAACCTGGTATCTCACCTATCTACATCAATCTGATATCTCTACATGCTCGTTTCCTACTCCGCCAACGCCATCTCAATGACTCCCCTTCTTAGCAAACAAACCGGTAGCGGTAGCTCAGTGCATCAACTGATGTCACTGCAGCGCCTCTAACCGGGAGGTCCTAGGTTCCAGTCCAGAGGCGGCCGGATTTTCGACACTAGCTTTTCAGCGAGGTCGAATTCAGCTGCTGTCTGGAGGAGAATTCTAGCGGCCGGCTGCTCTGGTCGGTAGTTTTCCGTGGTTTCTCCGATCTACACCAGGCGAATGCCGGAGCAGTACCCTACCAAACGGACCACGGACCGCGCGCGATCTTTCCTTCCTCTTCCGTGTCCTATCCTCTCCCCTTACACACACACTTACACTAACATGCACTACACTACCACATATTCCAGGAGACCGGTCGGGAGCTTAGAGCTTGTCTCGGCTGGGGCGGTGCCCCGTTGGTGGGAGAGTCCTGGTTAGGGGGAAACCCCACTAGCCGACGGTAGGTCGGAGCCGGATCTCTCCATGCAGCGGGGGAAGATCACCGCCATCTCCCGAGAAACAAACATGCACTACCCTAACGGGACTAATGACCGAAGCAGTTGACGCGCCCGGAAACACGAAAAAAACAAGCCAAACCAACTTAGCAAACAAGCAAATATTTCATTATTTCACTGATTTACATTTTCAATGCCGCCCCAGTAACACGATTTCCCGCTCAGAGTAATCCATCTCGTTGTTCCAACGGCTCACCGCACCAACGACTCACTTACCCAACCGCTCACTCCGCTAAAACTCACCGCTCCAACGGCTCAATATCTGCTCCTAACACTCACTCCCCGACCAAATACTTATTGCCCGACAATACATTTATTTGTAACAAGCGCTCACTCTCTAAAGACTCATTGCCTCACAAGCCATTTCATTGTAACAAGCACTCACCGCTACAAAAATCCGCGATACCGCTGTTTCTACGACTCATTATTCTTATAATTCTGGAAATCCCGGCTCTCGAATAAAGATAGTCCAATAATATCGAGACCGGTCGCCTAGGAATACACATTCCAGTTTACCACTTCACTCTGTTTGTAACCTTCTCTTAGCGTCTTTTCGCAATCACTGCTGTGCATTCCTATTTCACCAGGATCTGTCTCATCTCCACCAAAGCCCACAAGCATCCCGCTTGCCCTAAGAACCTGCACTATCAAAGTTCCCGCCGATTGCTCGACGGCCCTCCCTCACCTCGTGTCAACCTTCACCAGTCCAGTAGCTCTCCCTACCCTACACCCCGCTGCACCCCGGCTCCACCCCCTCCGCCACCCTTTGATTAATAGCGCTGGCGGCGAAGGCTGCACAGTACAACGACCGTTAATTTCTCGGATGATTCATCAAAAGGGCGATGGGCGATGGGGTTGGGGCGGGAGTGGCCGGTCAGCACGAGTCCGCATCCAAACGCCCGCCCATCCGCCCATCCACCCACCCTCCAATCCACCCGCTCGAGTACTCATCCACCCGCTCGCCTGTCTGCCCGTACACCCATCCCGCCCGCTCGCCTACCTGTCCCTCTCGCTCACCCTGCCCGCCCATCCCTCCACCCACCCCTTGGCCTCCCGCTGCTCCCTCGCTCCGCCCCTCGCCTACCCTGCCCACCCAACCCTACCCGCCCGCTCACCCTCCTCGCTCTCTCGCCCACCCTATCCGCCCGCCCGTCCGAACCTCCACCCCAACACTAGAACGTCCACCCGTACTCCCACGCACTCAAATGCTCCCTCTCTCACCTGCCCGCCCATTCACCCTTCCATCTACCCATCCACAAACTCACCCACCCACCAACCCATCCACCCACTCACCCGACCGAACGCCAACACAAACGACTGTCTGACCATCCAACCACCCACTCACTCACCCACCCACCCACAGATTCATCCCCCGGCACGCCTGCCCGCCCCTCTCTCCGACCCCGCCCGCCCGACCGGCCTGCCGTTCCCCGCTGGCGCGCTCGCGTGCATTGTGTGATATTGCATTACCGCTTTGGATTTGGCGAATTACATAACAGCGGCCGCCATTGTTTTTGCTGCTGTAGCCGCGCGGTCGCTGTAGCGCGGCGCGTCGCGGCGTGCGCCAGCGTGCTTTGAACGAGGCCTGTGTTTTCAAAGAGTCGCGGCTGCACGCGTGCACGCACGCGGCGGGCCAGGGACAGTGCGTCTGAGCCGCGCGCGGCCCTGTCGCGGTGTCACCGCCAGCTGCGCTTCATTGTGCCCCCCCCCCCTGTGCCGAGAAGAAGGTTCGTCAGGAAGGGATGTGAGAGGAACAGCGCTAAGTTGGCCGTGGCTATTGTAAGAGTTTGCTCATTGTGTACGATTTGGATGAGAGATGTTTTAAAATCATGTTGTGCTTACTCGTTTATGCGAGCTTGATAAATCTAGAAGTGTGTGTTTGGCTGAATTTATTATTGTTGATGAATTGCTTTAACATTACATTACATTTTCAAGCAACCATCACTTCTTCGTTATTTTTGTCTTTGATACATATCTTTTCCCTGCCACTTGCAAGTTTCTTTTACGTTATTTACTACACGCATGTACCCACTTAATTGTTGTTCTTCTCGTTTAAATTAGAATCTTATTCCTACATCAAATATGTTCAGTACAGCGACCAATTTGTCCAATCAGAACCAGAATTTACAGTTGCTCTTTCTATAACTCAAATCCCATTAGTTTCAAAGTTGAACAAAATAATTTTGTATTCTTTGCTAAAGGTAGATTTACATGCAACTTTGTAATTATAGTGCATTTACAATGATGATTATACAAACTTCAATAAGTAACATGAAAATTCTACAAGAGTACTTGAGTAATGAGTGAAATTTGGAAAACCATTTGGAAAACACGGCATAGCTAATCAATATTGTTTGCAAAAATCACGTTGTGAGAGAGTAAGTTTTGCATTGAACATGCAATCCAATGCAAAATTCCAATTTAAAATTCATTAAAAAATCTACTTTTATATCGATTGCTAATAAAGTTGAGATAACATCATTTTATAACAAATTTCTCTAAACGCCTACTTATAAAGAACAGGCTTCAACGTTAACCAAATAATCATAGCAGGCGTTTCTTTCAAAGACACAATATTTGATCATACTATTAAAATTGAAAATGTTAATGATACAACAAAAAAACTACTACTTGTCGAAATTCAAACTTAAAAGCTTTTATAAGTATGTCATTGCTCTAAAACACTTTTCACACCTAGTTGTGTACATAAAGCAGCAAAGTTTATTTTTAGAAGTTTACAATAGAATACACTATTTTACTGCTTGTTGCCAACGAGTTCATTACACTACCATTCCAACGCATTCCGCATAGTTGGCAACGCATCTCTCACGCACTTGAGCTCGCAGCGCACGCATTCACACGCACCAGCAACACGAGCGCGCACGCGATTCCAGGGCGAGCGGCTGGACATCGCTATCGCTCTCATTCAAGGCCAACAAATGGCTCGGAGTCTGAAACGCAGATAAATAGCTGTTATATTTTATTGTTTACTTTGCAGAGCGGACGTGGCTCCGGGTTAAATATGAGCCCCGCACTTGTATTAATATTTCGTTGCGTAGATTGTGCATTAGGCTATAAATTCACCGGGGAAGCGTCAGTGATTGACGGAAAAATACGTGATTTATGGCTCTGTTTCCGCTGCGAGTCGCCTGAAGCGCCACTGTCGCTGCATCGGCTGTGATTAACCCACGCCAAAAACTGATGTCGTGTGTCATATTTTTTGTGTGTGAGTGTGATGTGCTTCCACATTTAATTGGATGTAGACAGAAATTCATTGTAATGCCATGCAAATATAAGACTTTATTCCGCACATCCCTACGTAACAAATGTCCGTTTTGCAAATTTCCGCTATAAAACTTTCTGTATTAAGCGGTCAGATTGATCTGATGTGACATGTGCTTGATTCTATACGACCTTGTGTATAGATATGCCGATATTGCTTCTCTTCTTTGTTCCTTCTGCATCACACATTCGTCATTCTCGTTTGGCATATTGTTCTGAAGCTAAATGTCACGAGAGCAATTGCATTGACACAGAAATAACTATTTTTCAAGCATTGATAGATACTGCTAGAATATTTGAATATAAAATTTGCATTCATTCAATGTAAAGCGGTAGGTTGTTTAGATTTTTCATACATGACGTTATGTGTTCTTGAAGTAATTTTAAATATAGTTACATCCAACATCCCAATTATCTTCAGCACTAGTGAGCTTCTTTAGTGAGTTTATTTCTATGTTTCGTAACTGCCCTTGCATCATAAAAATAAGTAGTGTACGAATAATAAACAAGCAGAAATTATGAATTTGTCGTAAGATTTTTTTTTACTTTGAGGCAAACTTAATAACACAACAGTTCTGGTATGGTTTCTTGAGAAGCTCTAATAATTAAAACTAAAAAAATCAAATTCTGTAAAGTTTAACCAATTAATTGCAATTGCTCATTGTAAAAATACAAATTATTCTATTTTTACCCAACTTTGGAAGTAAATAACAAAGAAAATTTTTAAAAAATCCTACTCATATTTTGTCTTTTAACAAAATTACTGCAATGAAACATCTGAAAGGTTCGGGAGGAATACGCTGACCGAAATTTAGCTCACCATCGAACAAAAATATCTAACAAAGCTATCAAGTTTTTGTTCCATAATCGCACGAAAATCTTGTATATCTGACATTAGATCATTGCTTTACACCATATTAACAATACTTCAACGAGAGAGGAATGTACGCCTGAAAGTGAAGTGCTCGTCGGCTTTTCGTTTAGAATGTGCCGCACTTGAGAGCGCACTGTCGGGTACGTTTGCAAGAGGAATTTCGTGCACCTGCGCGTCGTGGCGCAGATTTTACTTTTGCCTCCGCAAGTCGCGAACTATTTCATGACGCTTGTACCTATAGTATACTATAGGTATGACCTCATATATGACCTCCACAGTAAAACATGTCTAATATTATTAATGAATAATGTATTTTTCATTAGATAAAGAAGATCTTTCGTCAAAAAATTGTAGATTACTGGTACCGAAAAACTGGATAATTCTTGTTTCTGTACGTAGTAAATTACATCCTCTACATGTTGGGCAATTGTAAACTAAGCTGCCGCCAGAGGGACTTTGTTCCAATCACGGCAAACCTGCCGCTCCCGAGCACCGAGGCCGGATAGAATACTCGTTATAATACTCGTTATAGACGCGCAACATTGCTGTGTCCTTGCTGTGAGGAAGCCTCCACATGACAGGCGAAACGTCGGCCTCTCAGCCTGCGACGCGTTACTCGGACTGCGAAGAAAACAAAAACACATTGTGCACTTACAATCCATTTTTTGTGGGTCCTTGATACCTAAAATTTGGTTTACGGCACAACGTCAGCACCTCCTTTCTGTGAAGAACGCTAGCGACTAAACCGTTAGTGGGATTTTCACCAAAATTGATATTCCCCGATCAATCTGGCTCATGCCGTGGCTTACAGGCCGCCTCAACATATCGAAAATTTTCTCAAAAATAGCCTCAAATATTTCTGCTAATTCCTCCCCTCCCATTTCTATTCGAGAAGGAAAATTGGCAAAATGCAGGAAAATACCCTTAAAGAAATGTAGATCGCGTTGACCTATCTGAATTTTCAAAAGTTGCAAAAGTTCAATTTTGTTTGTTTGTATGATGTTGTGTTGTGATGTTTAACTAATTTTTTAAAGTTAATATGTCAATACAAATTCGTCAATTAAAACGACTTTTCGTATAGATAAAAAACTTGTCTCAACAATGAGAAGGAATTATCTGTAGTACTTCCAATTGCCGCGGCACGGAACTCCCTTGTCACATTGCAATCTCATATTTCATGTTAGGGGAAGTAATTTTTCCAAGGCTCGGAAAAAATAGCTTTCCTGTTGCAAATTCGCCGTTTTCCGACTTCGATTACAATACTTACTCTTCTTATGATGTAAGGGGGAAGAAAATAAAACCATACACTAGAAAAAAATTTCGTAACTTCTTTTTAACTGACTTCTTCCAGTAATTTCTCATTTTTAGGAACTACTTTGTTTTACATACGATAAAACAAATAGAATTTCAATATAGTATAAGTAGAATAAGTAATATTATAATAGTAACATAGTATAAGTAGTTTGAATATAGTATAACTGGTAAATGATGGCTCCACACGTATATCTTCAAAACAATGTAAGTTATTTCAAGTTGTATTTTGAAAACACCGAATAACGTTAATATTAGTTTAAAATACTTCTAAGAATTACGCAAGTAAAGAAACGAAATATTTTGAGTGAAAATGAGGCCAGCTAAGGCAGATATCGTAAGAATGTTTTTCCGATACATTTACTCTTAGGAACACTACGTAATGTGGTCTTGTTTTCATTAATACAAACAGACATTAAACCACCTAATATTGTATTTGAGACTTATAAAATTCTGCTTGAGAATGCTTATGCTTAATTTGAAAATGCCTTTCCCTTTTTTATTTGGTACATGTATTACATGTGTCAGTTCCCTAGATATCGCTCAACGAGAGCAGAATACATGATTGCGAATGGACGTTGGAGTCTGTGTTTCGGAGTGTGGACGCTTTGAGCTTCATTTGTCAGCTTCTCCTGCAAGAGATCATTTCCCGCGCTCGTGAATCCATCTAGATCAGCAAAACTCTCTTTGAGTGAAAGAATGAAACGTAATTGCCATTTTATCTAGCTTTAAAACAAAGAGAGAAGAAAAAGCTAAGCTGGGATCTGTCCATGAGCAGCATTGTTATGGAACTGTTAAGTATCAAAAAATTAATTTTGTACGAACTGTTTCATTAAAGTACTCAAAATTTCTTGTAACTGTTTCGTTTAACTTGGAAAATCTAAACATTAGAATTGAACTGCCATTTTAGTTAGAATAATCACAAATCGAAGAGACTACAACTACTTGTTTTAAAATAATGCATCGAATTTTGATCTTTCCGCTTTCAAGAAGTTATTTGGTACGTCTGTCCGAACAAGCGGGGCTGTCCTGTTTGTGAAAGAACGCCTATATCTCACTTATAATTACTGACATTTTTGTTTGTGTTAAAGTAATTCATTCTGTTCCATACTGATACATTACATTTCTAAACATATATCATTGAATCTTTCAAAAGGTGCGAAATCCAAATAGCAAAATTGACTACTCGTTGTAACTCCGAATTTTAGCTACAAAAATCACATTTAGAAAACGAAGAAAGGGATTAGGTTAAAGGCACATCCCATTGAATATTGAATTACCAGATCTGATAACAGTTTCTCGATTCGTGTATCTGTCGGAATAAACGCAGCAGCTCTGTAAGGGAGAGCAAGTCTAAATAGATTACAATTCTCAACATGTATAATTTTATAATTTAGAGTGCAAAACGTATATACTACGAATAGCCTGCATAACAAACCCGCATATCCGGTACAATAATCACAAAGAGGCAGAAGGAACCTGAACATCGTTTTTAGACGAATGTCTCATTCCACTCCTTTCGACACTGATGTGACAGATCCGCTCTGTGGGTGCCTCAGGATAAACGCGGCTGGCCGTGTGTGAGAGAGAAAGACTAAATTTCACTTTTAGTCCTCATGTTTCCTTTGGTTTTGAAATAAATAATTCTTGTAAATACTAATCGTTCACAGCATTCAAAATTCATAATTATATCGTATAATATTCACAATGTAAATAATAACAATAGAATGCTTATTAACATCGCATTTTTCCTACAATAATCACAAATATGCCAAAGGGACCTGAAGATCGTTTTTACAACAAATGTGGCATTCCAGACTGATGTGCCAGATCCTTTGGCAGGAGGTTATTCCGTGTGTCCGTGGGAATTTGCGGCCGCCCGTGAGCAAGAGGAAGCCGCACGGTTCCCGAAGCGGACGTGGCGCCAGGCAGGCGGCGGGGAGTGGGCGGCGGGCGGCGGGCGGCGGGCGGCGGGCGGCGGGCGGCGGGCGGCGGGGTGGCGGGCGGCGGGGTGGCGGGCGGCGGGGGTGGCGGCGGGCGGCGGGTGGCGGTGGCGGGGTGGCGGGCGGGCGGGTGGCGGGCGGCGGGGTGGCGGGCGGCGGGGTGGTGGGCGGCGGGGTGGCGGGCGGCGGGGCGGCGGGCGGCGGGCGGCGGGCGGCGGGCGCACTGCCAGACCGCACGTCTTCATTAGAAGTGCGACGCGTCGCCTCGTGTCGCTGGGACCAGTTCTCCCGTTTCGTCGCGTCGGTGAGTCTCCCCCGCGCTCTTCGCGTTTCCTTTCCCGGGCTCCGCTCTTTCATAATTAAATGTGGCCTCTTCATAATTCGAGCGTGCTCATGGCGTAAATAGCGGGCGGTCGATGGTTGGTGGTGACGGGCTGAAGAATTACTTACACCAAGCGACGGTACCCGCCGCCTTCCCGCCTCCTGCCGGGAATTAATTCAGCCATTTCTCAGAGCGGGGGCAGCGGGAGGCAGACGTGGCAGAGGAGGTGATGGCAGACGAAGGGAAGGTGAATGGGGGATGGCGGATGGGGAATGGCGGATGCGGAATGGCGGATGCGGAATGGGGGATGGCGGATGGCGGTTGGGAGATGGCGGATGGAGTTGGGGGAATGGCGGATGGGGATTGTGGATGGCGAATGGACGACAACGGAAGAGAGGGCGCCGAGGAGGGGATGGCGGAGGAGGGGATGGCGGAGGAGAGGATGGCGGAGGAGGGATGGCGGATGTGGGGATGGCGGAGAAGGAATGGCGGAGAAGGAGTTGGCGGACGAGGGGAAGGTGGAGCAGAGAATGATGGAGGAGAGAAGATCGGAGAAGGGGATGGCGGAGGAGGGAGTGGCGGAGGAGGGGGGACAAAGTGGAGGGGATGGCGGAGGAGGCGATGGCGGAGGAGGGGATGGTGGAGGAGGGGATGGCGGAGGAGGGGGTGGCGGAGAGGGGATGGCGGAGGAGAGAAGATCGGAGGAGGGGATGGCGGAGGAGGGGGTGGCGGAGGAGGGGAAGGCGAAGAAGGAAATGGCGGAGAAGGAGATGGCGGACGAGGGGATGGTGGAGGAGGGAAGATCAGAGGAGGGGATGGCGGAGGAGGGGGTGGCGGAGGAGGGAATGGCGGAGGAGGGGATGACGGAGGAGGGAATGGTCGAGGTGGGGAGGCAGAGGAACGAATGGGGGAAGAGGGGATGAAGGAAGAGAGAATGGTGGCGAATGTGGCGGATGGAGGGAAATAAGGTAGCCGAGGAGGAGGGGCACTGGCGTTGGCGGTGTCCCACTCGAAAGCAGAGTCTGCGCAACTCGTCAGATTTCAGGAAAGACGACACGTGCGCCATCTATGAACAGAAAAAAATTCATGAATGCCTCAATCAACAACGCCACTCTGGATAATTTGGTAGCTGTTTAGAATATGGAAGCGAGCAGACATCGGCTTGGATGTTTCGGTATTCATGAGGTTTTTCCTTTGAATTTTAAGTAAATTTGTTTTTAAATTAGCCGACGTTTCGAGGTAATTTCGTTAAGTTTGTGTGATTACTTCGTGCGCGGTAAGGAAGGAGATGCGCCAGGGGGAAGGCGAGGAAAGGAGGTCGAGAAATCTTTACCAGCAGTCGAAATATCGGCAGAAGAAATGCAAAAGCCGAGCAACTGGATGATTTTTGAAATCAGGAACTAAAAAGCTTAAAAACTATTAATCAAACTGTAGATCACACTAACATTTTAGAAGCTAACATTTGGTGTCATTCAATGAAAAATAGTTTATGTTAAGGGTCCATGAATTAGTTGTTTTTTTCAAATTAAAAGCCAGATTTAAAGATAGATCTCATCCAGCAAATAATAGAATTATCTTTCATAAAATATTCTTCTTCTAAACATATTTCTACTCAAATATGTATTTTACTGATTATCCAACAATATTGGCACAATTTTACTGTGTAGATAGCTGTACTTAATTTCACTGTGTAGATAGCTGGACTCTTTTCTTGTGATAATAATGTAAAATATCAGGTTTTTTTTGTTTCTGAAAAAGCATGTATAATATACATCATGTCATTTGATATACCCTTGAGCTTGGATGTTATTTTTTCTGATGTAAAGTTTGTTAGTATTGTGGTATATGTTGAGATCAGAATGTTTTTTTTATATTGTACGAGCACAGAAGATATTATGTTTGAAAACTTTGTTTTGTTATTCTTGTTTGTTAATTCGAGTGAGCGAGTTGTGTCTCACTGATATTCTTTTGTGGACAAAGGCGATGGAAATTCCACAAAGTTTTTTCTAGGGGATCCCTAATTATTTTGCTCACAATGTTAAATGTGATGTTGTATGTTATGTGTTATTGGCAAAATAAAAAAAAACTTTTTGTCTTTGACTTTTAATATTGCAATGTATGAGAACGTTCCGATATATAAAAGATCTTTAAAGATGAGCACCTGCAAAGAAACGTAGAAACAGAAATTACAAAGGTACAGGTTTTGGTTCTTGTTTTTGTAATGGCTGGAGAAAAATAAGAGCTAATAATTAGATCGATGAAATCGGTGATGTCTGTGTCAGAGGTTTTTCATTTATAAATGTAAAAGAGCAAAGGAGGTAAACACGATTACTTTTTAGTCGACATTGGTGTGTGATAAAGGATTTGCAAGAAAGGGTTCTATCTATTCGAACGTGCACAGCACCAATTAAATCTTCTCTAACTAGAACAGGAAACCATTCCATTCATGAGATTTACCTTATTGATCTACTCTCTTCGATTCTTCTTTTTTATTTTCGCTCCTTAACATTACGAGTCACTTACCAGAGACGACCATTTTGTCTATTAGTAGCGCTCTATCTACTTTGTTGTCAATCTTCTATGCCTTTCTTTACAAGTTTCATTCCTCTCTTCTTCTTTCTCTTCTACCTCTCTTTGCTTCCAATTCTATCAGATTGTTCCAATCACTTCAGCTTGAATATTAAGGAATGAGCGTTGAGGATTGAGAGTTGCGGATTGAGGGTAGGGTATAGAGGATTGAAGACGAGGGTTGTGGGGTGCGGTTTAATAAAAGTTGCATACATCAGTCAGATTTCAAATAGTCAATTGAGCGTAAAATTAAACATTTAAAATCGAAAGTATGTTGATTTTGTTCTCGTTATTGCTTATGAGTACATTACCTTCGTACGTTCAAATTAGGTTCAACAGTCAGTGATTCTTGTCTGTTAAAAGAACTATTCATTCGTAAGCAAGAATTATTAACGTAAGAAGAGTTATTAGTTTATTTCATATTATTGCTGTAGACAACTAATAATTGAATGTTTTAATGAAACAGCAAAAATTGAAAAAAAGGAATGAATACACCATTTTAACACATTCCTATCCCTTAGTAAAATGTTTACACAAGTCAGAATTTAAAAAGGGAACATACACGAAATAATAATAATAATAATAATAATAATAATAATAATAATAATAATAATAATAAGTATTAAAAATATAATTATAATTCACATTTCGTTTGTTTCATAGAATGTATCTGGCAAACATGTTTTGGTAGATAGCCAATATTCCAGGCCTCCCATCGCTTCATCTTGGGCATAATAATTATTTTCAGGATTTGGAAGGGAAATGAGAGTGGAGTCAGGGGAAGTTACCCATGCTTGCAGGATTGCCTGGCTTCCTAGGCAGGCAAGTAAGCTATGCCTGGTCAATGGTGCAATGTGTAGTGTGTAATGTCTAGGATGGAGTGACCAGGGTTTTGTCTAGGGTATAGTGCCTAGTATGAGTGCTTAGGGTGCAGTGCTTGGGTGTAGAATCTACAGAATACTGTCTAGGGTAGTGTCTAGCGTAGAGTGTCTAGGGTAGAGTGCCTAGATTGTAGTGCCTTTGGTGCCGTGTCTAGGGTGCAGTGTCTAGTATGCAGTGCAAAGTGCAGTTCCTAGGTCAGTGTACCCATAGTGTAATGCTTAGTGTTGGGCCTAGGATGTAGTGCTTAGGGTGCAGTGCCTAGTGTGCAGTGCTCGGGTGCAGTGCCTAGGGTGCAATGCGTAGGGAGCAGTGCCTAGGATGGAGTACCTGTAGTGTAATGCCTAAAATATTGTGCCTAGGATGTAGTGCCTGGGATGCAGTGCCTAGGGTGCAGTTCCTAGGATGCAGTGCGTAGGGTACAGTGCCTAGAATAGAGTGCCTATAGTGTAATGCTTAGTGTGTTGTGCCTAGGATGCAGTGCCTAAGGCTGAGGGCCGAGGGCTGCGTGGGCGTCGAGGATGTCGGAGGCGGGGTGTCGTTGGCGGCGTCTTCATTACAGACTAATTACGGGCGTCGCGCCTTCGCTCTGGGCCGCCGTGGGCGCCGCGACGCCTCTGCGGCGCCGCCACGTAATTGGAGTATTCTTTTAAAGCGGCGCCTTCCTCTCGCTCCGCCTGCAACGCCGGCCACAAGGGCCGTAGAATGTCTCTGTTTCATATCGACGGCTCAGGACACGGAGTAGAACGATGGTTGGTTGTTCGTAGCTACTGTAAGAAAATTCTTGGTAAATGGAAATCTTCTTTAATTAGAACTTAAAGTACTAAGATTAAGCAAAGCCACTTGATTACTAAACATTAATTTTTTAAATTCTATTTATGAAGATAGACCTGACTGGATTAATGGATCACTTGAAATTGTGACACACTCAATCTCTATTTTTGTCATCTTGTCTTACGAGTTGAATGAATAGTAAGCTATTCCATCACCATCACAATCGCCAACCCCAATCAGCCCTCTCATTGATTTTGACGACTCCACCTCTTCTACCACCCGCCTGGCCAATACCACCACCCCAATGAACAACAACAAAACTGCTGGCTACTGATAACGCCAGTGTGCTCAGCATTCCTGAATAGCATCGCCTACCGCCACTGTAGCATCGACAGCATTGCCATCATAACTACCAAAACGAAGACACTATCATCCACCACAACCAACGCCTCTCTTCACTCTTCATGCTACACATCACAATCATCACCAGCACCAGAAACACCAGTACAATCACCAGAAACACCAGAACAGGAGCATCATCATCACTAACACCTCCAGTTTCCTTTCGTATCTGCTCCATAGCTAGTGATGATTCGATGTCTACGTTATCAGAAACACAATCACAGATATAATACTGGCATTTTGAGGACTTGCAAAATTTCGTCGTCTGTAAAAGCGCTGCTTTTTGCACAAACCCCGACAACCATCTCAAAATTGCAATAACCTTTTTCTTTTTCTAGAAAATGTTTTCATTCGGTATCATTTAATTTTTTTTACTCTTGTCATTTCCTTCGCCCTCATATTCGCTACTCTCGTAAACGATGCTCCGTCGCAGTTAGTCCTAGCAATTTCCTCAAACTCCGTTTCAGCTCCTCGCTCTGCGGGCAACTCCTAAAACCTCCTCCTCCAGACCGCGTGCCTTTAGCCTCCCCCGCAGCCGCACCCGCCCCGTCCTGCCTCCGCCCCGCCGCCCCGCCGCCCCGCCGCCCCGCCGCCCCGCTGCCCAGCCCCGCACCTCCGTCCAGCCCCGCCCTGACCCTCCGCCCACCGCCCCGCCCTCGCCCCGCCCCTCCGCCCACCGCCCCGCCCCTCCGCCCACCGCCCCTCGACTCCCGCCCCGCCCCCGCAACCCCCGCCCCGCCCCCGCAACCCCCGCCCCGCCCCCTCCGCCCCGCACCCCGCCTCCTGCCTGCCCCGCCCCGTCTGCCAGCCCTCGCTCTTGTGGCACAGCCGTCCCTTCTTACATCGTCGCGACGGCTATCGGCTCTACCGCAGGCAGCGTCGTCGCCCGGAACACCCGTAAGCCCTTGCGTCAACACCTCTGTTTGCGGAGGCCGCCGGCCGCCGCGCTCCTATCGCTCGTACCGCGTTTCTTGCCTCTAATTACGGCGGCTGCCTCCGCCGCGCCACCGTCGCTCTTATCACCGGGCGCCGCCGCCGCCGCCGCATCCAATCGGCCGTGAAGGACGGCGCGACGTCTAATCCGGTGTGACTGTCAGGAACGCCAGACAATGGAGCGCTCGGCAGTAGAATCCACTTGTGGCGGGCGCGTTGTTATGGTTAATTACTGTCGTCGAGTGTTTGTTTAGTGCGCAGCAAAGACAGAGTTTATGTTTTTGAGGTAACGAATTGTCCGAAGCTATGGTGAAATAAATGGAGAGCCCCTTCAAGACTGGATTACTTCCCAACAAGTAATGCCTGGATAAGACTGATATGAAGGTATTAATACAATAATAATAGTTCGTGGGTATCCAAATAGCTCTAATGTTTGACACTCGAAGTTATTAATTTAGTAGGCTCAATCTACATTTAATTTGAAATGACGTGCAGTCCAATGTGGTAATTAAGGATTTCAAGGAAGTATTGAAAAATTAAATCGTACAAATTATTTGTAATTTCAAACATTTGAGTTTAAAATATTTTATTTATTCTAAAACACAATATGATTCGCGGCAAAATCAGTAATTACAAAAAAAGTGCATGATAAAGTTGGATACATATTTTATATTTGCTAAAAGTCACACGAGTAGTAAATGGTTTTCAATCTTATGCCCGAATGTTCTAGAGCTACAAAAAGGATTCAGCTTTATTAGAGTTGAAGTAATTGTTAAAAGAATATTCCAAACGGTTGTGCAGAACACGTACAAAATGTTAGATACTGAAATGGCAAACTTGTAACACAATCTAATATTTTTTATTCATAAATAATTTAAATTGTGATTCGTAGTTGTGATAATTTAAACAATAATGTTCAATTGCTGGTTCGAAAATATCTAGCCTCTAAGATTCTATGGTTGCTATGTTCACGCACAGAATCGTTGACGAAATCTCTTCCTTGATCAGTTTATTCTAAAATACACAAGATATATGACCCTTATTGCTAAGAGAAAATTTATACACTTAATAAAAATACGGACAACGAAAAATATTCAGAACATACTAATACTAAACATACAATTATTACCACATAATATTCCTCTCGTGCCGTACATTCATGAAGCCAAGCAACGACTGCCTTGTTAGAAGAATCTTACAGCCAAAGTTTAGAACTCCTTATTGCCAGTTTGCACGTGCATGTTTAGTTATCTATCTACACATATTATTACAATATGTTCAAAATTCTAAAGTCTTTCATGCCAATATTAAAAATATTGAATCCCTTAAAAAATCTAGTTAACTGTATTAATATAATTGTAAAAAAATTAAATAATTATTATTGCATGAGAACAAGTTCTCATCTTTTCACTTAATACCATTAAATTTCTAACCTGACTTACTCAAAACAATATATTTAGTTATACTTATAACTTCTCTGAAAGTAGGATTAAAAATAATGAATATTGCTTCAAGGAAATATCATCTAAATGCTACGCAATGACACTAATTTCTAGTTTCTCTAAGCAAATAAGGGCAACAACGCAAGCCCAAAGCGAGAATGTTCAATCGATGGCATTTACACTCGCAGTCACATCCTTTCCTTTGTAAAGGATCGGCACGGATCGCCGCGAAACATCTCCGTGGCGACAGAGAAAGTTCTTGCAACTGATAGCGCGAAGGGCGGCCGCGGAGGTTGAAAGTGCGGAAGCAAGGGCGCGGAGGGCGGGGCGCGGTCGGGCGAAGGGCAGCATGATCGGAACGCGGGGGCCCATAACCGAAATTACTGATGGGTATCTCTCCTAATTAGGGAGAGACGGCGGCGACGTGGGCGTGACCCGAGCGGGTGAGCGGGGTGCGAAAGCCGCGCCCTCTGCCCGCCCTTTGCTCGCCCTCCGTCCGCCCTCTGACCGCCCTCCGCCTTCCCTCCTCCCGTTCTCCGCTCGCCCTCCCTCCTGCGACAAAGACGATGGTGAAGAAGACCATGTCGACAACGACGTTGAACATGACGAGGAAAACGACGGAGAAGATCAAGACGATTGTCACCACGGTGAAGATGAAGACAACAGTGACTGTGAAGGTGAAGGTGATGGTGAAGATGTTAGCGCTGTGTGAAAACGTCGATGAAGATGATAGCGCTGAGTGAAAACGTCTGTAAAGATGAAGATGGTGAAGATGACGGTAAAATTGAAGACATTGGAACGACAGTTAAAATGAAGATGAAGGAGATGTCAGCAAGGATGAAGACAAGGGTGAGGTCGGTGAAAATGAAGACGATGATGACAATAGTGAATATGAAGACGATGGTGACGATAGTAATAATGGCAAAGATGACAATGGTGGCGACAGGGAAGAGAAAGACGATGGAACCGATGGTGAAAATGGCGTTGGGGCCGGCGGTAAAGATGAAGACGATTTAGCAACGTTAAAGTTAAAGATAACAGCGAAGGTAAAGCTAATTTCGATAATGGTGACGTTGAAGGAAAATACAATGA
This sequence comes from Teleogryllus occipitalis, assembly GCA_011170035.1. Classification (NCBI taxonomy): domain Eukaryota; kingdom Metazoa; phylum Arthropoda; class Insecta; order Orthoptera; family Gryllidae; genus Teleogryllus; species Teleogryllus occipitalis. The sequence goes on along the minus strand of BLKR01002284.1, from coordinate 184,808 downwards.
TAATCCCTTTAAAGATAAACGCGATGGTGGAGCTTCTGAAGAAGAAACAGAAAAGTAATTTTCCTGCCGACTTATATTCCAGCACGGATTCGATTCAAAATGCGACAACAGTGGGCCAATGACGAGTGTGTCGCTTACGCGTTTCCGCCTTCCTCTGAGATTCGTCTGCACTCCACCGCCGCACTCGACAGCTGCCGCATCGTCCATCAATCCGCGGGCGCGGGAAGCGGCGGCAGCGGGATCAGCGGTGGCGCCTCTGACGAAAGCATTTGGTTTCGGAAAGCCCGACAGAGCGCGCGCGGGGAGCAAGAAATATGGCCCAGATATTAGTGTTTGTGCACGCCATAGCGGACAACGCTATCGATCTTCTGCGCATGCGCAGATGCACTAAAGTGTTGCGAAACTTGTGCATGCGCGGAAGATCGATTGTATTTTAACGTTGGAGGGTGCACAACCTCTCTATTAAAACACATCGCAAAGTACGCGTCGGGTGCTGACAGCTGGGAGATGGCTTAAAAAGGGTGGCTCATCGCAAGTGCGAAGAATTTGGAGAGATCGAGGGCTCGTTGTACTGAGGTGAAATATAAGAAGAAAGGTGTGGCGAAATATGGCAATGAAGGTGAGGTGGAAGTCGAAGGGGAAGGGTTGTGGTCGGAGAGGTGAATGGAGGGGTGGTAAGAGGCGAGATGAAAGGGGAAGTGAGGTGGAAGATATGGAAGGGGAAGGAGTGATGAGGTGCAGGTAGATGGGGTAGGGGACACTGGTCCGTGAGGTAAGGCATGCTGAAGGTGAGGTGAGGTCAGAGGGGGATCAAAGTTTGTGTGGTGAGGTGAGAGGGGGATCGTAGTTGGTGGTCAGGTGAGGTAGTTGGTGGAGGATTGGGAGTGTAGAAGAGGCGAATAATAAGTGAAGAAAAGGGTGGTGAATGGGAAAGGGATGAGGTGGTGAACAACAAGATTGTGAATGGCGTAATGGAATGCCATGCTAGAATAGAGAGTAAATGTCAGAATAAATTCTAGGCATTTTGAACAGGTTTCATCTTCAATAAGTTAATGAAAACAGACTGATGAATTCTAATAAGATTAAAGAATGTCCTTGAAATTAATACATACATTTAAGAAATGAGGAATATATTTCTGAATGTGATGCAATAGTTATATTTTTATTTTTGATGTTAGCAGTTTTAGTATCAAAAAAATCCAGATTTGCGGCGTAAATTCATGGATTGTTACTGTTCTGTTAACTTTTTAACCTCTTTTTTTCTCATTGCAATATTTTTAATGAGTAATGAAAAGGATTGTTTTCGACAGAAGTATAGTTTTTCTTCATATAATTTATATAATTATTAGTCTTATAATGCTGTATTATTAATTAATAAAACTAAACCACAAAGTCTTGTTTACTTGATTCAACTGGGTGTCATATGAAATCTTTAAATCGGGCCGGTGCTCTGTACTTACCAATTCTGAAAATAAAAATATTTTGAGATTTCCTGTAGTTCCAAGACTTTAGAATTAGTGCAGATTTCGTCACTTTTTGGACAAAACAGCTTTGTTAAAAAATACTGCAAGATGAATTTCCTATTTTGTTTTGTTCGTCATTGTTCCTTCATTTTTCTCCCACTACTTTCATTTCTCGTTTCTATTTCACACCTGTTAGCTTTCTCACAATCTCTCGAGGTATCATAATTTCAGGTGCACTCGTCTTCCTTGAAATTTCATGTACGAGTATAATGAAATTAACTTATATTGTTTTCTTAATTCTGTTTATAAACTTTGCTCACAACTGCAGAATGAATTTCCTTGCTCACATAATGTAGATAATGCTTGCAAAGGAAAAGAGAAACAAACTGTGTTGACGTTTCGGATAGAGGTTTTCTTTGCATAGCTTCAAAACAATACTACGAAGTACAGGGACTTTCTATAAATATTTATTATTATTACTAGTGAAAACCCGTCAAAATTTGACGGTGAGATCTGAGATAAATGTAAAATACTGTGACCATACTAATGTTCACAATACGTTGCATTGTTTGGATCTTCAGGGTATAACGAAGATGTTCTGTGATGTGAGTTCCCAAAATTTTGAACACGTATGGCCCATGGGCAGGTGGCAATGCAATATCGGTGCCAAATTGCACAAAAGAAAGAGCACTATTATACTGACGGATATTATTTCTAAAGTTTTTTGATGTGTCATCATGTCCTATATACAATTTTTATTTCTTCTGGCATATCGCCTGAAGGTAAACTTATTTTCCCATTTAAGCAACACAGAGTAAATCGTTTGCAGAATTTTTCTCACATGCGAAGTGCAAAGCAGAACAAAACTGACATTTCATAGGCAACGACCCAGCAGAAAACGAAATGACCTCACTATCACGACACTAACGCTGACTTTCTCTTTCCCTGCGTCCAGTTAATGTACGTTTGCGTCTTTTGGGACGCGTGGGCAACGATTCGGAATTCGACATAACCTGTGAACAACTTCACTACTTCAGTACAACCGAGCAAAACACACTGTCCAAATGTTCTCTACAAAATTCACCACAAAAGCAAATACATGCAAACTGTCAACGCCACAATGCAATAATTACACTGAAACAAAACCTTGATGAATTGTAAACAAATCTCAACAATCAAAACAAAACATCAAACAGCGCCACCATGAAGTGGCGCTGTCGACTCATATATATCGATTTTGAAACAGCCACCCTTTGGAAGAAAACAATTGACTATTGATAAGCGTACTATTAAAGAAATATTTAATTAATTAATTTACACACTAAATGTTGGTGAATCAACACAAATAATATCTGATAACACATCTAGGGATCACATTCTTTCATTTAAAGGAAAAAATACTACAATCGGTTCAGTAGAAGCTCTAAACGAAGCCATGGCAAAATACCTTATTTTTTTAAATATATAGATTATTATTATTATTATTATTGTTATTATTAATGTAATCATTATTATATCAAGAGACAAAATCTGCAAACCCTTGATATTTTACGAATATTGGGGAGATTATTGTGTTAATTCACATTACGGCAAAACTAGTATTGATGTTCTTTCTTACAAATCAAGTAGTAAGGCTAATAAAGTAAAATCAGAAAAAAACGACAAACCTAGTTTCACCATAAAGGGTATTAGTCTAAGAAGTTTTCCAACTATTATTAAGTAGAAGTGAAAGTGCTCAATTGTCACTGCAACGATACTTATTCAAGAATATTTCGTATATTTATATTATATTTCTTTCAAATTCTAAACCAAATAAACTGTCAAGATCGCTGACGCTCTGAGGGATTTTTAAAGGAAGATGTAACAAAGTGTAAGATGTAGGAAGCAACAAAACGGATAACAACCAACAGAAAGTTTTAAGAATTGGATAGGTTCACTTCAAACGAAAGTCGTAGAAACGAGTAATCAATCGCCTGCAAAATACTCCACATAGTCTTTGTTGGATGAATCTATGATGTTTACATAGACGTCAGCGGACGGGCGTACGACTTGCTAGCATGGGTTACGGATGCAATGCAACGTATTGAAAGGGGAGATGAAGGAATTAAAAGAATATACCAAGTAGAGAAAAGGAGACAGAATCAATACGTCCGAATGGGTCTTTCTGGGGACAATTTAAGCGAGTAGAGCACGGTTGGAATAAGACGAGCAGCGAGAATAGTGGTAATCGTAGTTCAATGTGGTGAGCCATGTACGTGGGAATAGAGCGTCTGGGAGGACAAGTGTACTTTAAAAACGGTGAACTAAAGCAGAACGTCCATTTCAAATCAGATTGGATCTTAATGTGAAGAAGCGAAGTGAATTTGTTCGTGGCAATATGCCAGTGGTGGGTTGAAAATGGAAGACAAACCAGAATTGAAAGTCACTATGAAAAGGGAAACTTCAGACCACACGAACATACTATCACAAACGGATTACAGAGCGGAACAAGAGAAAGTACTCTTGGTGAAGAATTATTTTCTGGCGAGAAGACTAGGCCAGGAGTGAGCTGCAGGGCGGAGGAGTGAGACTGGACAACGTCGAAGGGCGCAGACGGGCGGGCTCTGGCGGAAGTAGCCGCAAACGCAGTGTGGAGGAGGCAGAAGCTGACGGGAGGCGCCCTGGGAAGCGTTGCGGGTCGAGGCGGCGAGAGCGCGGGCCGCGAAGAAACGCCCACCCCCGCTCCATCCAAATTTCGTTTCCTGCTGCCAGCGCAGCCTTCATGAATCATGGATGCGCCTCTCATTGTGGCGGCTGTGCGGCGGCTGGGCTAGGCTGCGGAGGGCGGCGCGGGCGGTGGCGGTGGCGGTGGCGGTGGCGGTGGCGGTGGCGGTGGCGGGGGCGAGGGAGGGGGAGGGGGAGGGGGAGGGGAGGGGCGGGGGCGAGGGCAGAGCAGAGGGGGCGGGGGCAGAGCAAGCGGCATCGGGTGGAGGACGGAGGGCGGGGGCAGACGTGGAAAGGGAAGGGCTTAGCTAGACGGAGCGGGATGGGAAGGACGGGGCGGGACCGGAAGGGAAGGACGGGCGAGCGGGACGGGACGGGGAGGCCAAGGCGGGAGAGCGAGGTGGGACGGGAAGGGCGGAGTTGGACGGGAATGGCAAGGCGGGACGGGAAAAGTGGGGCGGGGCGGGAAAAGTGGGGCGGGGCGGGGCGGGAAAAGTTTGGCGGTGCAAGAAAAGTGGGGAGGGGCGGGAAAAGTGGAGCGGGGCGGGACAGAAGGGCGGGGAGGGACAGAAGGGCGGGGCGGGACGGGAAGGGCGAGGCGGGGCGGGATGGGACCAGAAGTGCAGGACGGGAAGGGGTGGGCCGAGGGCGAGGGTGCGAAGCCAAGAGAGACGCAACCGGGGGAGTGATGTGTTGGGATGGGAGGCGATGTTGGATGGATGGATGAAAGGGCCGAGGACAGGGGATAGTGTTGGTGGTGGGGATGGTGTTCGAGGAAGAGTCTATGTTAGGAACGGAAAACGGTGATAGGGGCATACGGGCGATGGTGATGGAAGAGTGGGCTGGGGTGGGAGGTAATGTTAGGGGCAGGAGTACGGTTATGTGGACGGAGGACGTTGGAAACGAGGGAGGTATTGGAGGGAGAATGTGGTATTGGCACCAGTGGTAGAAGTGAGAGGCGCTAATGACGGTTGAGGAAGGGGCTCTCTTAGTGTTGAGAGGCGATGTTGGGGTGTGAGCGATGTAGGGGGCGATGGGTGCAGCTCGGGATGGGATGCGATATCTGAGGACAGAACAGTGTTGGGTGCAGGGTGAGGTTGGTGGCGGAGTGGAGTGGTGGGCGGGGCTGGCAGAGTGTGGAGAGCATCTACGGCGCAGGGAATGCTGCGTGGGGAGCGGGATGGATTGTGGAATGCAGGACGTGGGGGAGACTGGTTGGAGGGTGCGTACGGGATACATAGTAGACGCACTCACGAAAAGGCGTAGAGCATTCGAGCATGGAAAAATCTACTTCGAAGGTTGCATGGATAGACAATAAAGTTCCTTTAAACGGTACTGACAGCGCAGAGAAGTAGGGACTTGTGGATGAAGTGACGAACATCGACTCGTTCTTCAGAAACATCGGTACTGAAACTGAAAGACGAGAGTAATCGAATCAGGTAATCAGCGTAAATGCACTTAAGGTAGTTTGAACTGTTCATAAAAGAAAAAAGTGGAAATATGAAATTTTATGTACAGAGAGAAGAAGTGTTCAAAACTTCATAGAGAGAACTATATACTCCAAATGTCTCATTACAAAAAAAAAAAAAAATCAAACACACCCTTAAAGCACCACAAAGAATCATCATTTACGAGTAATTTTAGAATATTATGTAGATTAGTTGATGTTGACATTGTGTATATCAAAGAGTACCAGGTGGAAAACTTCTTTCGGAAAACTGGAGACCAAACATCAGGAGCAGTGAAATGCATAAAACAAGCAACTACAGAAATACGGGATGATGAACTAGAACTAGAAGTTCTTCTGCATCACATTAATTATTCCCGTATAAATCTCTTTTATTTGAACAGTTACAAATACTAGGAGTCATAAATCTGAATATTTATTTACAGGTACATCAACGAAAAGATAGTTCCCATGTCGAACAATACTCCACAAAGTGTTCCCATGAACACCGTTCTAATGAAACCTCAAAAATAAATAGCGTGATATGAACCCTCCCTCTGTCGGCGCTTGGAGTTATTTGTCTCTGGTTCTTGTCGTCTGCGGCCATAGCGACCACCACCCCGCCCCGGCTGCGCCATTCCGCCCCTGCGTTCCCCGTGTCGCCACCGCTGATCCCGCTCCTCTCGGCTGCCCCTAGCTCCAACACTGATGCACCCAGCGCCCCGCCGAAGTCTGCTGATGTCACCGATCGCCGAGAAACCTTACCACCCCTACTCCGACCTCTCATTCCTTCTTTAGTACCATCACTTCCCCCACCATCGCCTCCCACACCTCCTGCGAAGCCTTTACCGTCTCCACCACATTCACCGTCTCTGCCAACAACGTCACCATCGTCACGTCACCACCGTCACCACCGTCACCACCGTCACCACTGTCGTCACCGTCGTCACCATCGTCACCGTCGTCACCGTCACCACTGTCGTCACCGTCACCACTGACGTCACCGTCACCACTGTCGTCACTGTCGTCACCGTCGTCACCGTCGTCACCGTCGTCACCGTCGTCACCGTCGTCACCGTCGTCACCGTCGTCACCGTCGTCACCGTCGTCACCGTCGTCACCGTCGTCACCGTCGTCACCGTCGTCACCGTCGTCACCGTCGTCACCGTCGTCACCGTCGGCACCGTCGTCACCGTCGTCACCGTCGTCACCGTCGTCACCGTCGTCACCGTCGTCACCGTCGTCACCGTCGTCACCGTCGTCACCGTCGTCACCGTCGTCACCGTCGTCACCGTCGTCACCGTCGTCACCGTCGTCACCGTCGTCACCGTCGTCACCGGCGTCACCGTCGTCACCGTCGTCACCGTCGTCACCGTCGTCACCGTCGTCACCGTCGTCACCGTCGTCACCGTCGTCACCGTCGTCACCGTCGTCACCGTCGTCACCGTCGTCACCGTCGTCACCGTCGTCACCGTCGTCACCGTCGTCACCGTCGTCACCGTCGGCACCGTCGTCACCGTCGTCACCGTCGTCACCGTCGTCACCGTCGTCACCGTCGTCACCGGCGTCACCGTCGTCACCGTCGTCACCGTCGTCACCGTCGTCACCGTCGTCACCGTCGTCACCGTCGTCACCGTCGTCACCGTCGTCACCGTCGTCACCGTCGTCACCGTCGTCACCGTCGTCACCGTCGTCACCGTCGTCACCGTCGTCACCGTCGTGTCGTCACCGTCGTCACCGTCGTCACCGTCGTCACCGTCGTCACCGTCGTCACCGTCGTCACCGTCGTCACCGTCGTCACCGTCGTCACCGTCGTCACCGTCGTCACCGTCGTCACCTTCGTCACCATCGTCACCACCGTTACTGCCGCTGTCGCCACCACAACTACCACAGCCACCACTACCGCTACGTGGCCACCACCGCCACCGTCACCACCACCGTCGCCTCCACCCACTCCGTTGCCACACCTACCTCCGCCATCTCTGCCAACATTTCCGCTACAACCGGCGCATCTCTGCGCCGACCCCCCCCTCACGCGATGTATTGTGAGTGGGAGTGGGACGGGGGACAAGAATCGGCGGAAGGGCATTTTGTTCGTATCACGTGTCGACAGCCGGCCAAGGAGCCATCGGCGGCGGTGGCGGCAGCAGACGACAATAGCCGAGACAAATAACCGCTGCCCGTCCCCTTGTTCGGCCCTCCCACGCGTCCGGCGCAGCGGTCGTATTATTTCGCCTCCGCCCCTGCAGAGGGCGCGGCGAGGCTGATGCGTTATGGAAAAACGTGCGGGAAATGTATACTTCTACTCTCCGGTGGATGGTTCCAGATATTAAATTCCGCTTTGGATCCTCCGGGGACGAAGAGGGATGTTCACTCGTGTTCTTGTGTTCTGTTTTCCGTTAATGCGATTCTGCTGATGTGGGATTTCATGATTGGGCATTCAAACATACAGCTGCTTATCCGTCGTGTTCGAAAACATTTTGTTGTGGAATTTATCTGTTTCTTATGAATTATTGAAAACTTAGTGTAGAGATGTTCAATAGGTGGCTTTCTTAAGGTATCGTTCAACTTATCAAAATCCGTAGAATTTACGAAATTATCGGAGGTTTAGAATGATTCCTTGCGCAATGATTTTTGTAAAATAGAGATATAGTATTATTAATTAGACATTTTTATTTTAGTTATAGTTATACTAAGAATATTTTTCAGAATTTGGAATCTTTGACATTCCAGTTCTCACTTCAGTCTACCTATGAAGCCATTAGGTAACCCTATTTTAGCCATTCTTTTTCACTAGTTCCTTACAGTAGTTTTACATCTTTCGCGATTCTAGAGTGACGTTTATTAACATTTTTCATTCTTCTAATTTCAATTATTTCTACGCATACTTTGAGTTTACGGTATTTCTAACTTTTTTATTTCAATCGAAGGCAACGGGCTTATTTCGAAGGCAATGGGCTTATTTTAAAGACAACGGGCTTTTATCATGTTATTATCATCACTTTTAAAAATTTCGTATGATTGAAATTCATACCAGTAGATATATTTAAACAGTTCAACATTTGAGAATTTACACAAATTTGCTGTAAGAAATTAATTTATGTACATTTTTATTTTGAGAATAAATACTATATTGTGTGCGAGGAAATATTTCGTAGTAATATATTAGATAGAGAATATGTGAGGGCGCTGGGATATTGGTTCCCTTCGGAGCCGCGGAGGGGAGCGCGGAAAGTGCTTCAAGTGGGCGGGTCTCCCTTCGTTTCTGCGAATCAACAAAGGAACTCCGCTCCGCCCCCTCGCAGGCGCGCCCGTGTGAAGTCCGAACTCAAGGAGGAGCTCCGGAGAGCATCGAGGGCCTTCCGAACCTGCCGCCCCCTTGAGCCGCTCTCTGCAGCGGCGCCGCCGCTTTATCAATATCTTCCCGGCCGCCCCCTTCCCCTCCCGCCGCCGCCACCGCCACCGCCGTTATTCATTTCCGCGATCATCACTTATTCCTGGAGCGCTCTCGCGCGGGCGAGCCGGGAGTCTGATCCGGGGGTTCCCCGGGAGTTTTATCCCTTTGATTCCGCGAGGCACGTGCCGAGACGGAGCGCGGCGCGGTGCGACGGTGGCGCTCCGCGCGGCGGCGCTCGCAATCAGCCCCTAGGGCCGCCGCCGCCACCGTCGCTCTCCCGCGCTCCCCTCTCGCCCCTGGGAGAGGTGGCGGGGGGGGGGGGCTGGGCGATAATCAAAACATTCCGCGTGGAGGCGCATCGGTATGCCGCGTGCGCTTCATCTGGCGCCGTGAGGGGCGCTGCGGTCGCGAGGGCTGCCGTGCGCGGAGGGGAAGGTTTGCCGCGGGTCGCTGCGGCGGATTTTCTACAGACAGGCTTTTGCGTAGCTCAATCATGGGAAGTGCCTATGCGAAAGATCCCCTAGAGCCGCGCTGGAAGAAGATATCGAATTTTTTGTTTGATTGATTAGTGATCCCCGGGTCGTCAACAGCTAAGGTCATTAGTCCCGTAAGTGTAGTGCATGGGTTTTCTTCGAGAGGCGGCAGTGATCTTCCCCCGCTGGAAGGTGAGATTCGGCGCCGACCTACCGTCGTTGGTTTATCACAACCAGGTATTTCACACCAGAGGGGCATCTCCACAGCCGAGACAAGCTCTAAGCTCACGCGGAGTGCATGTGTAAGAGTGGGTAAGGAGATGACGATAGGACAAAGAAGAGGAAGGAAAGCACTGTCCGTGGCCTGTTTGTTAGGGTACTCCTCTGGCATTCACCTGGTATTGATAAGAGAAGCTACAGAAAACTCCCGATCACAGTAGCCAACCGCTAGAATTCTCCTCCAGACAGCGACTGAATTCGACCTAGCTGAAAAGCTAGTGTCAAAAATCCTGTCATAGTCGGGACTCGAACCTAGAACCTCCCGGTCAGAGACCCTACAGTGATATCAGTTGATGTCCTGATGCACCTCTCCCAGTGTAGATTTCGAGGAAAGTCTGGATCAAAAATATGGGTGCTGAACTACCAATGTCAATGGCTGCGTTACTCCAAATAATCTCTTTGGCTAAATAGAGTCGGCCCAGGTGATAGTGAAATTTTGTGGAATAAAATATTTTGTTCAATATATCCGAGGTCCACCATATCCATTGATGACAAAATTAAATATAACTTGTTCATAACGATTGATTTTATTAATATAGAGACGCAACAAAATACATTACCACCAAGAAGTGAACATTTCAATATCTTTATTTGTCCTTAAAAATCAATTTGTTTCAAATTGTTTTATTCTTTTCAATATGTTATTATTAGTAATTTCCCTAGATCCGTCTCCAGACTTTGTGTTCTCTTCATACTTTATTCTGTATTGTCCTCTGTATTTAAGAATCGTAACGCAGTTTTGACACACTTCAATGTCCCTTGCACTGTTGGAACATCGAAGGTCACTTTACTCGCTTAATAGATGCTTTCGACAATAGATTGGCGGAAGCGGCCGCCAGTTGTAGGTCTTTGTTTCCGCAGTGAAACTGAGTGGCATCAGGTCATCAGTAAGATCCCCATTCCGCGACCGCTACCTTCACCTCAGGGAAAAATTCTTCGATTATGACTTTTGGCCGATGATATTTTTTTCCAAGTAGCCTAGATTTGGAGTTTATGGCGCTGAGGCGAGAAATTCTTTTCCAGGAGAAAATTTATTTCCAGGACGTATTTCCTACGTTCGCTATATCCGGGGTTCAGGTTCACTAAAAACGAAAATTCTTAAGCTTATTTGTAAAGTAAGTAAAACAGGACCAGTGATTTAAGTTCAGTATAACTGAGGGTTCACTGTATCAGAGTTCACTATAACCAGAGTCGACTGTAAATGAGTTCTTGTCCTTCGTTTCCTCGTACCATCCACCTATCTCTTCATGAATTTTTATGCAGCGCCAGCTATCTTCTTTAACTTTCGCCATATTATAGTATTTTTTCTAGAGATGTGTTCCTGAAGGCAAGTAGTGTTTGGTTCAAAAAGCTGATTCGTTGTTTTCGTGCGCAACTGGGAAAGAAAGAATAATGAATTTTAATGTTTCCATACAACTCGCGATGGTTTTCTATAGGCGTTCTGTGCGTTTTCCCCAATGCGTTTTATCTTGAACCATACTGACAATGATACCATTGAAATTCCTAAGGACTGAAAGTCAGCAGAACACAAGACTCTTCGCAGAAACAATAATAACAACGCACTCCCACTCACATTAAAGAATAGGTATGAACTTTGATAATTGTACAAAGCATGTTACGTACTGCTTGTACGAGCGATAAGTGCAATCTGTGCACGCTTTCTTGAGCTTTGCAATCCCATCCATAAGATGGGAGTTCAACATCCACACCCAGGGAGGGATACGAGCCCCTAGAATTCTCGGACAGGAGTGCTGAGTCAATACGCTTTTTCTGCCTCTTCGACCGCTCAGTTGGTTGCCTTATTGCTGCTTCACAGCTGCGCCATAGCTACGGGGCGAAATGTTTAAGGATAAATGGTGAATTGGAATTGAAGTAATTTTTGCATAATTCAATTGTAATTATTCAAGTAATATATTGTAAGGAATTGCAGATGACCGAAAGCGTTCTCTGGCAATAAAACTATATTTGGTAAGACCAATACTTTGGAACTACACTCAGTAAGTATTAACCTCGAAATTCGTATCAATGTATTTTGAATCGAATTCTTAATAAACTTCGGAAATATACATATACTTCATATATATATATATATATATATATATATATATATATATATATATATATATATATATTGAAATATAGATATATTTCCAATCAATTAAGAGTACTAACATATAAAATAGAAAAATTAATTATAGGAACGCAAAATGTTCAATCCTGTGCCAAGACAACTTTAAAATGCATGAAGCTTTGATTTGGAATTAATAAGTTTTGGTCTATTACTCCTCACTTATTGTCATTTTAGTATCTTGAGACCCTGAAATTGTGTTAAAGCGCAGGAAGTTGGAGGGGTGTCTTACGCGTGGCTCGCTCCAAGCCCAAATTCCCCTCGTGGGGAGGCACTTTCCTCTGAGCGGCGCAATCACCTCGCACGCGCTCTGCGGGAATTCTCACACACTCCCACCGCGGGCAGAGGGAGAGGGAGAGGGAGAGGGAGAGGGTGCGGGAGGGTGCTGAACGATTATTGCGCGGAAATATACGGCTGCTCCCCGCCAGCTAAGAATTGTCTTCAAATGAAATGGGAAAAGATATCGCGAATGATTTTTTAATATTACTTGTTTTTGCGATGTACTGTACAGACGTGTTCAAATTATGAGACTAAAGTATATATTTTTAAGATTCCTGAGTTTCTTGATTTGCAAATTGGAGAGAAACGCTTAATACTTTATTGTCACGCACACTTAAGTGATAAATATATGAATGAAACAAGTACCCGAGTGTAAACCTGTAAGAAATGTAAATATTTTACAAAAAATGTATTCAGTCTAATAATTTGAACACGTCTGTAGATGAGCGAAGAGAGCCTTGCTGGATTTGGGGTACAAAAACGTCCGTTTCAATCGCAGACAATCGTGACACAAAAGAGTTGTGGTCACGAAGAAAATTACTGATTGTAAAATTACAAGTAATGCTTGCCAAATAATCAAAAGGTTTCTATTATAGACGTATGATGGAGGTAATCGGTCAAAAATGAATAAGAACGTAGTGTATTTAACACATTATACACTAATACTCATAACCAAACTACTTTCGGAGAACTTTCTCCAACTTCAGTGGTACAAGCAATATATTATCTAATACATATCCAAAACATTAACAAATATAACATTAATACAATGAATTTAAAAAAATCCATTATTGATTTAAATGAAGACAATACTTAATCAGATAACGTGGTCAAATTTACGCAAATTGAGGTTAGCAGAATTCAACAACTAGCGAAGCCATTTTGTTTGTAGTTAGTCTGGGGTGAGGGTGTTGGAAAGGAAATAAATAAACTCATGAATATGCTACATTTTACTTCTGTTCATTTAGGCAAGTCTTCGAAGGATTTTTTAGAATTTTGTTATTTCTAAATTTTATAAAATATTTAATTTAGATCCTTTATTCAGGATATGTAGAATTTGAAAATTTTTGCTGTGGTCAAGAGAGTCTATACATTTAATAAGGTGTGAGGCAAATATTGATATTTCTTGGTTTTGTTTCCAAATACTTTTGTTGACACTATGAATAAATTTTCTTCCTGTTTGGCGTACATAAGCTGCATTGCAATCAGCGTTGGGCAATATTTAAATACTTGAATTTTATATACGTACTTTAAATACATTTTTTATTTGAAAACTTTATTTTTTTAGTTTTTTGGACACGTACACGTATTTTATGTATTTAAATACATAAAATTGGTGTATTTAAAAAAGAAATACTTAAAATACTTTAAATACAGAGGAAGATAACGAGGATACTTTCTTTATCCTTGCTTCTGCTAGTGAACGGACCTCACCAAAAAGCACCTTTCAGCTCCTGAACTTGAATTGTCTTCATTTTTAAAGGATAAATCTAAATCATTAAAAACGCTAGACGAATATCCGACAGTAAAAAAAGCTTTTGTTCCCTACATTTGTTTATGTTCGTCAGCGCCAGTTCAACAACTGTTTCCCATTGCAGGTTTTATACATTCTCCAACTAGGGGTATATTGTCTGATGATTTGTTTGAAAAACTAGTACTTTTAAAAGGAAAGTCCTTTTATTTGAGATAGAAATATTTTTGATAAAATAAATATATGAATAAATTTTATTTTTGAAGAGTGTTTTGCGAAAGTATACGTAAAAGTGTTTTATATTCCAAAGTTTTTAGTTATTGTTCAGAAATGTATGACTGTCAATTAGTAATTTACAGTCTCAATAAGCTGCGCTCGGGCCGAACATGTACTGGGCGGCACATTCCAAAGAACTTGCATCTAAGCAACCAGAAGTAATACTAATAAAGAACAATCTGTTGATTTGTAAATTTCCGGAATTAACGAGTGAAAGGTAAGACATAAGAACATTAAATTAAAATGCCTTCAATTAACATAAAAGAGAGCGTACTTTTACTGATACTTTATTGCCTGTTATCGCCCTCGATAAGGAGCTCAAAATACACTGCATAACTTTCCTGGATCGAAAGGTTCGTGATGACGAGGTAAATATGAAAACAGTTGAATGATGCTACATGTTCTCTTATGAAAGGAATTATGAGAGGGAATTTTAGGACGAAAATATGAAGAGACAAACCAAGTCAAGTTACGACCTAGTTAATGAAAAAATAAGTAAATCTGAATCATTAAAATTAGGTAAAAAATAAAAATCTTGCAATTTTACGAACGTTAATTGGTTCTAATGATCCCGAGCGACAAAATTACCCCGGGCCAAAGGCACTCGATATTTAGAACTATCATTACAACACTTACAACGCCCTTGGTGCAATTTTTTCTTCATTATTAAACAGCGGGCTCGCCTCAGTTGTCTCCCCAGAGGCGCGTGTGTTGAGTGCCGTGGGCGTGAGCACGGGTGGCCCTAGGCGTTCCGCCGTGCCGTCGCTGAGCGGACGCGTCCGGCGCCGCGTGGCGGGAGTGCCTGCGGTGCGGGCGGGGGCGGCGGGGCGCGAGGCTTCGACAGCCGACGCGGATAGTTTCGCTTCTGCGGCGCCGCGCCTGCCCGCGCGCTGTCAATGCCCTGCGTGCCGCAACTTGCGTGGCAGGCAACATTATTAGCGGGCTGGGGCTCGCGCTGGCTCACCTCGATTTGCGGGATGCTTACTCACCACACGGGTTGGGTGGGTGGTTGGGGGAAAAGAAAAGGGAAAATACAATGTAACTTATATCAATGATATATCCATGAAATAAGCCGTTAACAATTTGTGATTGATTGATTGATTTGTTCGTGTTTCCGGGCGCGTCAACTGCTTTGGTCATTAGTCCCGTTAGTGTAGTGCATGTTTTTCTCGGGAGATGGCGGTGATCTTGCCCCGCTGGATGGTGAGATCCGGCGCCGACCTACCGTCAGCTAGTAGGGTCTCCCCCTAACCAGGATTCTCCCACCAGCGGGGCACCGCCCCAGTCGGGACAAGTTCTAAGCTCCCGACCGGTCTCCCGGGATATGTGGTAGTGTAGTGCATGTCAGTGTAAGTGTGTGTGTAAGGGGAGAGGATAGGACAACGAAAAGGAAGGACAGATCGCGCGCGGTCCGTGGCCCGTTTGGTATGGTACTGCTGCGGCATTCGCCTGGTGTTGATCGGAGAAACCACGGAAAACTAAATTTATTGTGCACTTCGTACAATTCGAGAGTTGCAAATCGTATTGCCTTTACAATATAATCAGGACCAAATAAATACCTAAGAATAATCACAAAAAGCACCCTGGTTTATCCCAAAGACCCAACTCCATCAAGAACTCGGTATCACCCCCGTCACTGTACATTTCTCCCTTTTATCTGCAAAGTTCTATAACAAAATTTCTCAAATACCTTCAGCTACCCATTTCAAATTAGAGAAACATAACTCTCATCGTAAACGTTTGAACAGGAAATTACCCAGAGAATTTGTTGACCCTCCTTAGCCGACTGGAAACGATTAGCCTTTCCGTATAATATAAAGTGATGAAATAACCACGCCAAAAAAGTGTTGTAACCTGCATAAAAAGGACTGTATCAGTCGTTCATGGCTGCTGAGGGCCACAGACCAAGCAAGAATAAATTAAAAAAAGGATATGTACCAGTAGTCGAAAGCACTGTCGTCGTCACCACATTTACCAGTTCGAAGTGGAAGTCACCAATGTCCAATAGCGGGCATAATCCAGTAGCGGGCACAGTCCGTGTAAGCAGAATTACTATATACAACTACACACTCCGTAGCGCACTCAAAAGTCTGTCTACGCTGGCGCTCGTGGCTCCTTAAATACGGTCGACTAGTCACTAGCCGCGACTTGCCTAGGACCCGAGTTCCAATGGCTTCTTCTGCTACTGCCCTGGCGAGTTTCTTTCCGCGCGCTGCCCAGCTGCGCGCATCAACTTTGAATGGTTTTATCCATTACTAGCTGACCCGGCGAACTCTGTTCCGCCTTAACAGCTGGTCCCATGTTTTTCTCGCGTCGCACTCACTGTGAGAAACTGTACTATCCTTGTTGCACTGCGTACGTGCAAAAACGTGCGTTCTCACACAGGAACGCTGTCGAACGGGATAAACAGTATCCTATGTCCGTCTCCTGGCTCTAAGCTTCCTGCTCACCAATATTCAGCCAAATCGGTGCAGCCGTTCTTGAGTTATAAATAGTGTAACTAACACGACTTTCTTTTATATATATAGATTACTTAACAGTAATGATTGAGGCTGGCCTTTGAGGAAATTATTCGCATAAAATACTAACGAACAATTTTAAAGTTCAATGTAAACGTACAAGATAAGTACAAGGAATGAACGATGATAACCACGAAGGAGGAAGACATGAGTAACGCGGGAGAGTGGTAGTGGAAGAGATCAAACATTTGAATGATGAAGAAATAAAATCGATATGAACAAATTCACCATGATGAAACAAGCTTTCACGTTCACAATCAATTAAATCTTGACTCGGCGAAAAAGTTACAACCTAGGCAGTGTTGTCAACGATTAGAACATAATACTACACCCCCTTTAGAGTGAATGAGTAACTGGGCAGCAAGAGACTCTGGAAAATGGCTTGCGCATACTCCTTCCACCGGTGAGGCCTGAATCTCCACCGAAGCCAAATGAAATCTGCTCCTGAGATCCTCACTAACGGGCCTCCATGACTTCAGCAATTGACGAGTCTCTACATTTCTATTAATAACCGTAGGTTGAAAGTAGTGCCTTTGACATAGACTCTCTTACAGTGAAGATTTCACAGAAAAGTTTCTTAAATTGAGGCTAGAAAATCCAAGCGCTAATACCTTGAAGAAGAAGAGGATCAGCGGAAAGACGTAGAAGTCACAACAAAAAACAGACAATGGACAGCGAAGAGCGCAGGAATTTATTCCTGCCCCCTTGAAGGAATAAATCCCTCGTTACTCTAAGAAGGGACCATTTTGGCAGGTCGAGAAAGAAATGAATATCAATGAGAATGATGACACTGAAAGAGATAGTGATGAAGCCATTTACAAACGAGCAAACTGGAAACTGACAAAATAGGCGCATTCACATAACCCTCAGTTATGTTGCCAGCCGTGGCCAAGCAGTAGCTGTCACAGCGGTCCCTTCTTATAGTAATCTCTCTATATTTACAACTTGGACACCCTTTGGTTTATTTGTCTTTCGGCGCTTCATCACAGGAGTGTGACGCCACTCGTGCCGGGCAAAGTCACGCAGTGACCTCCCCCCACTGCTAATTGCCGTGGGCGAGTGGTCGAGTGGGCGAGTGGGCGAGTGGGCGAGTGGGCGAGTGGGCGAGTGGGCGAGTGGGCGAGTGGGCGAGTGGGCGAGTGGGCGAGTGGGCGAGTGGGCGAGTGGGCGAGTGGGCGAGTGGGCGAGTGGGCGAGTGGGCGAGTGGGCGAGTGGGCGAGTGGACGAGTGGGCGAGTGGGCGAGTGGGCGAGTGGGCGGGGTGCCGTCTGCAGGGGGCGGTGGCCACTTGATGTGGTCGCTGTGGACGCACGCTGACAAATTGCCCAAGTTGGCCGGCGGCGCGCTGCCTGCTGCGCCAAGTTGGCGCCGGCGATTGCAGGGGGCGTGTCGCGATCGACGTCGGGGGAGGGCGGTCACGTGACAAAGCCAGAGTCACGTGTGGAACTTGCCGTGGAGACGACAGAATGGGTGGGTTACTCCCCGGAGACTTTCCGAGCATGAAAAAATTCCAGTAAAAAAGCTAAAGGATGAAATACTTAAAAAAACGATATATCCGGCTGCTGAATGTAATAGGTGGTATGAATTCTCAAACTACCGCAGCCTGATTGATTCGAACTACTGTTTGAAAAACGTGTCGTTGTACAGTGAGATCTGAGAAAATTGTGATAAGTTGGCCGAAGCATCATCAGTTTATAAAAGCACCGATCCATCAGCAGAGAGCATTCGTATAAAACTCAAGCAGACCTGTGAAAGGGAAGGATAGTGTCGAACTAAGTGTCTCAAAAAATATTAAAATTGAAATTAGAAAAGAAGCAACTTTTTTAGCATGGAGAATGCAATCTAGTAATTAATATGAAATAAATCGACAGTTACATTGTTTTTTCTTCAGTCCAATACATTATAGTTAATGAACAAGTTAATAATGTTATGTTTAACTACGGCATTTTGGTTATTTTCAGTATTTATTTAATGTTTTGCGTTCTCTTACATGTATTTTATTTAAACAAATTTTCATTATCAAAGATTTAATGAACGGGAAATATTCAAAACCTGTAGTAATATATTTGTCTTCAAAATAGTTAAAATTTGAAGTGTATATTACCAAAGTGACATAGTTTTATGTTGGAAAAGTAAACAAATAGATCCGTATAGTTCAAGACATAATTAAACGGTTTTCTGATATTGATTCACACAGAGAAATAGTATGTTTGAATACAAAAATTGGCAGCTTGATGGACAAGTCTCCTAAGAATTTATTGGATCCTAAATCTAGAAAACAACAGGAAATCTTGATACGTCACTTTGGAAATAAGTTCTCCATTTTGTCGTAGAACGCAATTCACATTTCTGTGTGCGGTCTCAGTCCACACAATCCCCGTCGCCCAGAGGCGCGCATTGTGCACGCAGTCCCCCACTAAGGGAATGGCTGCGCCGTCGAACCAAGTCCCCGGCCAACGCGGCTCGCCGCCCGCTCCTCGGGAGAGCGGCGGATTGAGATCCGGGGCGACACAGAGGGCCGAGATTCGACGAGGGCCGCGCCACAACGGCGCTGGCGTCCCGCAGGGGGCCGTGCCGCGCCGACCGGGGCAGCAGAGGAGGATATTGACAGAGGCAAGACAGCGCTCTCTAGGGACCGGCGTCGCAGCCGCCGCCGCCGCCGCCGCCACCGCCTCCGACGTCGTGTCTGGTCAGGCCGACGCCCGATCTTCCCAGACTACAACGCTGCCACGTGCCAGCACGGATCTTTGCTTTAGGTGGCGTTTGCTTTGCTTTGCTTTGCTTCTTGGGGCTCTTTATAAATTCCCGAAAAAACTGAAATGTATTTTGTGATATTTGCTAATTTTTATGCCCAATATTTTTCCATCATCAACTTTGCAACAGTACACGTTTGATAATAATATTTTCATAATTGATTGATTAGTGATTGCGGGCGCGTCAACTGCTAAGTTAATTAGTCCCGTAAGTGTATTGTATGTGTTTTCCTCGAGAAGTGAGGATAATCTTCTCCCGCTGGATGACGAGATCCGACCTACACGTAGGCTAGCAGGTTTTCCCCAATCAGCTGTCTCCCCAAGCGAGGCACCGCCCGAGTCGAGATAAGGTCTAAGTTCCCGACTGGTTTCCCAGCATGGCATGTAAGTGTGTGTGTGTGTGTGTGTGTGTGTGTGTGTGTAAGGGTGAGGATAGGAAACAGAAGAGGAAGAACAAGAGGTTTTAACAAAATAAAAAAGTATTATATGAAAAGTGCAATAATTTACTTAAGCAGTAACAGTGTTGGAAGAAAGAATACATGTAAAAAAGTGATACGGAGAACGTAGATTTTTTGACACAATGGTACAAAAGGAACATTTACGTAGTAAAATTAATATTTGTTATTAAAATGTATTCATCAGCCTTCTAACATACGAATTACGAATAGACAAAAACCACCCGTTGAACTAATAGCAACAGAAACGGTGCAAATATATAATAGAAACGAGAGAAATAAACCACAAATCTAAAATAAAGGCACTTGAAAAGGAACTCTCATTAAAAGAACACAGATGAATAGTTACAACTTTCCTCTTTCGGCCTTCCCACTCAAGGAATCTCCATGTTCCCTTCGCCATCAGTCTCGTGGCTCCTCGCGCCCTCTTGAGGATCTCGTCTCGTCGCCACCCTTGGCGTCGCACGTCCTCGTGGTTCCGCACTATAATTACAGAGGTCTCCACCGCAGCGACGCTCCAGCGCCTTCTCGCGGCCGCACGAGCGACCTCCTCGCCCTGCCCAGCGCGGAGGGGGCCACGCTCAATGGAGGGGAAGGAACTGCCACGGAGACCAGGCAACGGAGAGGGTAGAATTAGATAGCATCAATGCAAAATACAGTCATACCTCAATACTAATGTCGGAAAGGAAGATTGGAGATCGGCGGAGCAGCTCTAATAATAGAGACCTGAACATTGGCACAAATGGTCTTATTATTTATTTATTAATGCACGTTTGCTGGCACCGTCACTAAGGTTAGAGGTTAATTTAGAAGTGGTTTATATCAAAAATTGAATTATGAGGGATTATGGCAATAGTAATCCATTAAACAAAGTGATAAAGTATATTACTCGCTGTACTAATCATGTTTCTGTTTTGATTAAACACATATTTTTAAAAAAAGTCATTTCAGATTACTTCATATTAAATAGTTTCCGTCGTTACGGCAAGTAAGTCCTCGTGTAGCATAAGCCTTAGGAAGCCTCTTGATATTCCTATTGTTAGTACATCTATTTTGGTGAAGGCCGGACTTTTTTTATGTATGCCTTCTTCATATATATTTGAAGTATTTAGGGTATTAAAAATGCAATACACCTTTTTATCAAAATTGAGAAATTAAAATTTACATTACATACATTTACATAACATTACATAGAAAAAATAGAACGTATTACGTGAGTTGAAATGTTAAAGTTTATTCTCTTTCTCAGAAATTACCATCAGCTTCATAGTACTGGAGTTCTGACGAAGTAAATAAAATTAGTATAACATTTTATTAATAAAGGAAATGCTACAATAATGACAATTGAAAAAGAGTGAGGAAATGTTCATTGTTCTAGTAGCTAAACTAACTTACCGATCTCTTAACCCCTAGAGCGCGGGTTCGACCCCGGTTGACCGAATTACGTGGATCAGAGTATCAAATGATGGCACTGTAGTGCCTCTGACCGGGAGGTCCTAGGTTCAAGTCCGGATGGTGGCAGGATTTTCCACACTAACCAGATAGCTAGGTCGAGTTCTGTCGATATCTGGAGAAGAATTATACTGCCCGGGTGCTCTGATTGGTAGTTTGCTGTGGTTTCTGTGATATTTGGATTTCTGTATTTACATCAAGCGTTAACATTCTCGAAGTTCCTCAAATATTACTCACCGAGAGCGGTGGATCAGTACATCAACTTATGACACTGGAGTGCCTCTGACCGTGAAGTCCTAGGTTCGAGTCCCGATGGCGGCAGGATTTTCGACACTAGCTTTTCAGCTCGCTCAATTCAATCGCTGTCTGAAGGAGAATTCTAGCGGTTGCTCTGATCGGTAGTTTTTCGTGGTATCTCCGATCAATACCAGGCGAATGCCGCAGCATTACGCTAACAAACGGGCAACGGACTTCGTGCTATCTTTTTTTCCACTTCCCTATCTATTCTTTACTTTCACACACTTGCTTTAATATGCACTGCACTATCACACGACCGGGAGCTTACAGCTTGTCCCAGCTTGGGCGGTGTTCCGCTGGTGAGAGATACCTGGTTAGGGAACACCCCGCTAGCTGACATGCGGTCGGCGCTGGATCTCAACATCTGGCAGCGGAAGGTCACCTCCAGCCATAGAGGAAAAAACAAACACTACACTTACGGAACTAATAAGGCTAGCGTTTTTTAAAAAAATTTATGATGTTTCGAGTTTTCAACGGTTTTTGTAGGAATTGACCACGCTGATTTCAAAAATAATATTAGTTTTCCTCAATTACGTCTAGTTTTTGTGCTATGGATTCTATGACTACTACGTATACTGCTTTTACCATTAGAACATTTTCTATTTATAGGGGGTCAATAACATAATAACAGACGTGACGACAACAGCAGATTATATATAGGTAATTCAAACAAAGTAGTTTCAGCGCGATCTTTTACTATATAAAATTAGGTATAAAAACGTAAATATTGTGGAAAAAATTGGTATCCTCTTACTTTCTTTCTGTATGCGTCCCTCGTGAGCAATAAACGTCGATGACTGAAATAATTGTAGCTATTTCACCTTCCATTTATTATATTTTAAAGTTATTTTTACATAAAAAAATTTATTTTGTAGAAATGATTAGTTAAGCGCCTTTCATTAATGTGTGGCTCCAGGTTTCATCTCTTTTCAGACACAAATAAAAGTATGTCACCATATTGATGTCCCAGCGACCTTGGTACCTCACTACCTCTGAAATATAGTCTATCGACATTAATTACTTTGTAATTTCGTCAGGCAGACGTT
Source organism: Teleogryllus occipitalis (assembly GCA_011170035.1). Classification (NCBI taxonomy): domain Eukaryota; kingdom Metazoa; phylum Arthropoda; class Insecta; order Orthoptera; family Gryllidae; genus Teleogryllus; species Teleogryllus occipitalis. The sequence continues at coordinate 162,371 of BLKR01002284.1, read as the reverse complement.
GCATTATGTTAAATAATATTTTCCTTCTTTCCTCACCATAGGCATACTAAAGGGTAATTGCCTTTATGATTCCTTTACTCCATTGTCTAAGCCCACTTAACACAAGTTCGACACCATAGCTATGAAGTGAAGGTCTTATTCTGATGCCCCAATTTTATATCAAAATAAGCGTAGCTTCATAAATGCTGTACTCGTAATGTTTGATCTTTGCCCTGGCAGCGTCACTTTATCACATACGTAGAAAAACATATTTGGGTAATTTTTACATTTTCTTTTCATGTAAATTGATGAAATTTAGTTATCTTCAACATGTACCTTACTCAAGTAATTATGACAAGCTGTCTAAAAAAAGAAAAGTGTCGTATTAGCATCAACATCTAGCATCTCAAAAACATATATTAACTTGTAGATAAAAAACTGGAGCTGATGCTAAAATATCTATTGCAGATTTGAAATCAGCGTGAAAAACGCATAAGGAAATAAAAATAAAATATTACAGGCATCAAAAATGACGCGGACTGATGTAATCTTAGCAGTTGACGAGCCCGGAATCCCTAATCAATCTATCAAGTGTCCCCGGCTGAGATGCGTGGATTTTATTACGTGAGAAAATCCTCAGTGGCCTTGTTGTACTTACAGCACGTAAAAGAACCCTAGCTTTATGCCCGACCTGCCGGTATACATCGGTTTTAAACTTTACCGGCAATACTGGAAACTTCTTACCTCTTATTATTCTGTGGTGATGCTCTCGTTCTTTTTATTATAAAACTGACGTTACGACATATTTGTGCACTTATTTGATCATATAATTTAGTTTCATTCCTACAATATTCTCTTTGGTATTGTTTCATTTACGTCATGATTGGCACATAACATATTTTTCATAAAAATAATATTTTATGAATGTATTGTATTGTACAGAACGTATTGTCTCTTCTAATTTCTCTCGGTTCCGCCATATTTGGGGTACTAATGATTTTTCAAAGCCAGATATCTAGTGACTGGTGACAGACGTGTTCCGTCGCCTTCGTTAAATGATGAATACTGCCTGGAGAAACAGAACTGTAGAGCGGGTTGCATACCACAATCTGCTGTGTCAAGCCTGTGCGCCCGCTTCCATTCCTACTATGCGAAAGCATATTCGTTCTTTGTGATTGATCTGGTTGTTAACTTACATTGAACTACATAAAATTATAACTGAGTACGATGCGTCATAAAAACTCCAGGAAGTTAAAGGATGCCTGTCATATTGACAATCAAAATTAATAACTTGGTTCAATCCAACTGCCTTCTTCCTCTTCCTTTGTCACTCCGGCGCATTTCGAACGGGACATGTGGCACTCTTGATATTGCCAGAATATTTTGAGACCATTCGTTCTGCATGGTAAATTCGGCTGTTAAAGTGTATTGAGCTGACGTAACATTACAATTGAGTACGGTGTTCGATGAAAACTTCTGGAAATTAAAAGACCCCTGACAGTTTGACATCAACATTTATGAGGTTTCAACCGATAGTTCAACCCTCAGGATGTGAAAAGGGACACTATATGGGCGTGCGCGGATGTTTGCAGTATGAAGTAAAGTTCTGTAATTCGCCTGGAATTGATCTGAGTGAACTACGAAAACAACCGATCAGAGCAGTTGGCCATTTCATCCAGGAACATGCATTGTCTTCCTCCTCGTATTTAATTGATGTCAAATGTTTGCAATAGTCATGTTTCCTGGATCTCCATAATTCCTGGATCCCTGAAATCGTTGAACTTCACAGAAATAGTAAAAACACTCTAACATCATGTTTACAAAAAATAGAGCAACTTTCCTGACAGAAAATTGAAGTGGCTCGAGGTCGGAGTAAACAAAAATGTATTCTGGGACTACATGAAGCATGTAGTGATGCAGTACCGCCATACTCCGCAGTGGCATGATGGGTTAAAGCATACAGAATAAGCAGAGATGATGTGAAGGATGACCTCCGTACAGGACGATCCCACATGGAGAACACTTGCACCACTAGCAATGGGAGATTCTGGAACATTCACCTTACACGATATGAGCTCCTGTGATTTGATCTCTTCAGCAAAATGAAAGAACCACTGCGAAGAACTCGGTACAATACCTGAGAAGAAATTATCAGGTTTGTGGAAATTGGTGGTATGGTGGAATTATCAGGTAAGTGGTCAATATGGAACATTAACATAAATAGACGCGCAATTGATGAACGACGCCCTTCCAATACTTGGCAAAAGGTCTTTAATAACAGAGGAGATTATACTGAATGTATGTAAATATCACTGTCAAAAAAGACATTTCAAAGAAAAAAAGTTTCTCATTACTTTTTATCCAACCTTGTATTTGTACAAATCTTCAGTCAGGCTCACCGACTGATGTGGCTCAAGGTATCAAATTTGGTCCCTTCACCATTTCTGAACGGGAGGCCGTCGGTTTAGAATCGGAACGGTGGCGGATTATCGTCAAAAGCTGCACAGCTGAGCCTCATTTAGCTGCTATTCGGTGGAGCATTCCAATGTCTGGCTATTCTGATCGGTAGTTTTCTGTGTTTTTCCCGATTAATAGTAGGCGAAGGCGTGACGATACGATAAGAAACAGGCTATAGACTGCGCCCAATCTTTCTTTTTTCATCCTCATATCTTCCTCTCCCCTTACACTCACATACACACACTCGCATTCACTAAATTATTACACTTGCTTGTTGCGGATGGCGACCCGCTGGGAGAGATATCTGGAGGGGTAAACATCCGCAAGGCGACGTGTAGATCTCACGTTCTAGCGAGGGAAGACCATCACGACCTCTCGATATACATGTACTGCCCACACGGGACTAGAAAGTAACGCTGCCGGAAACATGAAATAATCAATCAATTCAGTCAGACTCAATCTACAGCAAATACTGTTGTATACAACAAATACAAATGTGGTGTCATACAGTCGCCACATACAGTAAATATTGGTTACGTGTATTTCATGCACAAGGAACTAGGCTGCGGCAGCGGGCAACATGCAAGGGACGCCTCCCTGAACAAAGGGAGGCTATATAGGAACAGGAAACCCGGCTCTCGCCTAGGGCAAAGGGCAGAAAACCCCGTGACGTGCGTTGCCACGGGGCCAGATTTGTGAACCCTGTAGTTCGGCTGTCGGGTAAACGCGGCTGGCGGAAGCAGCGAGATGACGCAGTTCCGTCAGCCGGGCCAGAGGGTATAAAAGCGCACCCGAACACGACTATTTCTTCTGATTCTCGAGCTCTGCGTGGGATGTCGTGTGAGGGTGCGCGGCGCGTGGCACGTCGGGTAGGCTACGGGGGCAAAGGGTCTGGAGCCGGCGTGAATTCGTCGTGATTTAGAGAAGGGTGCATCACACCGCGGGAGTAAATCTTATCTGGCAAGCGGTTGTGGTGACCAGGTGAAGTTCCTCTTAGAAATAGACTGTAGATATTGTAAATAGTAGATTCGGGTGTCGAAGGATATCTGTAATAAATATTAATATCACACTGTTTCACGTCTGTTATTCATTGCTGCGGCAATGACGCCACACAAAGTACGTTGGACTCGATAATCCAACTAGCTATTTTTCACTAAAATCGGGTAGTAAACACATCAGAAACTTAACGCAGTCCTTCGCGCCACAGCTTTTTCTGCTCCCCGGGCCTCGCGAGTGCCATCACCGGCGTCACCAACACGTGACGAGCGACGGTGCGCAGAGGCGCGGTGACGCGTGCTCGCTGGGTGCGGTGCGCGGGGGAGGGGGAGGGGGAGGGGAGCGGGAGGGTGGGGCGCGGCGCTGCAGTGGAGCATCGGAAATCACGGAATGTTTGGCGGGTGAGGGAGTTTTGTTCGTTTCGTTTGTATCGGACGCGTCCGATTTTCGCATGAATATGCAGCCGCTGGCTCCGCCTACGGTCAATGCGGATCGGAGGGCGGTGAGGAATGAAGGTTGGGAGAGAGAAGGATGCGAGAAGAAAGAGAGGTAAAAAGCAGGGATGAGTGAGAGGGGAAGAGAGAGTAGGTAGAGTCACTGGGAGAGAGAGAGAGAGAGAGAGAGAGAGAGAGAGAGAGAGAGAGAGTCACTGATAGAGGGACAGAGAGAGAAATAACATAGAGGAACACTCTGCAGTGATTGGTTGCTGGATGAAGTATCGAGTGAGTTGGGAGGTACGTGAATCTGCATTTGAATTGACAGAACGAGTGTGCTTGATAGGAGGTAACCTGTTCAGCTTTGAGACTTGTAACAACGTAGAAAATCGATGTAAAACTTTTATGTAAATGTGTGGATCAAGGAGTTGTTAATGAAAAGATGCTTGTTCGAGAGTAATAGCCTCGACATTCAGATGGTGAATTATTCAATATGATTTAACATTCAAAGATATTTCGAAATTAATTTTAAGAAATGTGATAATGAACTGTTACTTTTCGGGACGAAATCGTGTACTTTCATTAAGCGAGTTGATTTTTAAGGGTATTATGATATAAAACATTTTCGTATCTATTCTGTTCACTTTATTCTTGTGGGTAACACTAATGATAAATTGTTACACAACAGCATCTGCACATCCAAACTGTTATGATTTTAAAACTCCATCTTGTGTTACGCTGATGTCTTAGCAATAATTAGTGTGAATAAATCCAAAAATCCCATTTACATAGATTTAGAAAGACAAAAATTACGCGCGGTTCCGTACATATACAGGCTACAGTCGGTTGTGTTATCAAATTTCATTCAAACTTACAAACATTAAAATTAAAAGTTTATCGCCACTCACGCTGTAGACCCCTCCTAAAGAGACATCTAACGCAAAAATACTATAAAATATTTCAATTAAATATGTAGTTTTAATCGTTGAAATTAAATACCGTTTGAAAATATGAAATTGAAATCCAAACCTAATAAAAATTTGTTATTCATATGACTTACATAAAATTCATTCAACTCGTTACTATATAATTAGAATAAATGTCTAATAATAATAATAATAATAATAATAATAATAATAATAATAATAATAATAATAATAATAATAATAATTTTCAAAAATATACTTTTGGTTTATTTCAAATACATGTTTCAGAGGCAACAATAATTAACTTCGTTGACAATTCGTTAGTGTTCATTTAATTATTTATAGTGTCTTACGTTATACATAATTAATATAATTTTTTAAATAATTTACAACTTTTGCGATAAATAGTTGTAATAACTGTCCTATATGCAATAAAATCTTGCTTACGATTATTTATCTTATCTTTGATAAACATTTCCTTAATATTCTATATCGTTAATGTTTGGAATATGGATCGAATGACACTTGCGAATTCTCGTATCATGTCCGGCATGCATTGGGTAACACTTAACTTTGAAAGCTACTTATATTCACTAACGTAAATTCTAGTCCTATTACAACAACAGCACTTTTTTGACTATAATTTTATTTCCATGACATTACTACTTTCAAAATAATACTAGAAACGTTCTCTAATAAATTATAGTAACTTTTAACTGCACAATTAACAAACGTCTCGAGATTTTAAAAACATGTGCCTAGCCTTATTTAAATAGCTAATTGTTAACGACATATTTCAATAAGAAAAAATATCTACAATCAATATAAATATCTATATTGTAGATATACGTAAGTGCCGAAAATATTTGACTTTTTTAATTTTTAAAAATTCAAAGAATTTGAAAAAAACAGACTTAAGCACTTTTGAAAAATGAACTTTGCTTTATCAGAAAAAAATTATTTAAAACATTCGGAGAATATTTTGAAATGGTGTTGAAAGTTTATGTGAATTACCCAAAATGAAAATATCCGTTTCAAATTCAAGGGGCCGCGACATCGTCCAGATCGATCGCGGTTTTTCAGTTTTGGTAAAATCCTTCCCTACGGTTTAATGGCTAGCGGTGTTCACAAAACAACAGACTTACAGATGGCCAGACGTTTTGTCGTAAACCTATTTTTTTGTTTTGAAGAACCCATTAAACGTGTTTTCTAACAACAGAAAGTGATAGAGGAAGTTTTTACTACGTTCAGGAACAAGAAAGATCCACTTTTTCGGTATCAGGTACAAATAAAATGATGTTTCTCTCACAAAATTTCCGTTTTGAGCTGCAACATGAAAATACTTTGTCTATACTACGTAAGTAGTACTTAGAAAGAAATACAAACATTAAAGGGGATAGTATAGAAACAGAGGAATCAAATAGAACTAGAGAGGGAATCGCGGAATTAAAAACCTAAATAAGAACATATTGCATTATAATATAGAGTATATGACAAGCAGAAACAATCTCTGTAGAAAAGACAATGTAGATACACAGGGATAATGAAATGAATTTTGAGACAATATAGAGCAATGGAGACCTCGATGAGAGTTTGACACACCAAGCACTTCTGAGCCCTATTAAGAATACATATAGATACGTCTTAGGTCTTTGAATACAAACGTGAGGATTTGAGTGAAGAAAAGATATAGTAACCACCCTCAGTGATGAGGGAAAAATAATAAGCATAATAATCTAAATTATAGTGATTAAATAGGTGGGTGCCAAGAGGCTAGAAGGAGGGCATCAGGGGGCCTGCAGGGGGTGGCAGGAGAACGGGCTGGGCGGAGCGGCGGGGCACCGGAACGGGAGAGACGAGAGCGACCGGTTATGGATTCGCCGCCTCCGCCGCCACTGGGGCGTAATTATTTCGGCGGCCGCAACAGCTGCCGCGCGGGCTGCGCTCGCGGCCGGGGACACATTTAATTACGGGCCCAAGACAGAGCGCGCGCGTATCGATGTCGGATATTCAAATGCCCGGCGGGCGGCCCTCTCCTCCCCCCTGCCGCTTACCCCGTCACCGTCCCTACCGCCGCCGCTTTCACCTTCTCTGCCACCACTGCCGCTCTGAGCGCCCATCCCTCCTCGGGTGCTGCCTCCTCCGCCGCTTACCCTTTCACCGTCGCCCCCACCCCCACCGCTACCCCGCCACCGTCCCTACCACCGCCGCTTTCACCGACTCTGCCACCACTGCCGCTCTGAGCGCCGACCTCTCCATGGGTGGTGCCGCCTCCGCCGCTTACCCTTTCACCGTCCCCGTCCGCAGTCGCCCCCACCCCCACCGCTTACCCCGCCACCGTCCCTACCGCCGCCGTTTTCACCGTCTCTGCCACCACTGCCGCTCTGAGCGCCGACCCCTGCCGCTCCCGCCGCTTACCCTTTTTACTCTGCCCGTCCGCTGTCACCCCCACTTCCACCGCTTACCCCGTCACCAGCCCTACCGCCGCCGCTTCTACCTTCGCTGCCCCTGTCGCCGCTCTGTGCACCGACCCCTCCTCGAATGCAGCCACCTCCGTCGCTTACCCGGTCACCGTCCCTCTCCGCTGTCGCCTCCACCTCCACCGTTTAACTCGTCACCGCCGCAGTCGCCGTTACTCTCCGTCACTCCCACCCTCACTGCCGCTCCAATACCCTCGGGTGCAGTAGGTTCCGCCACTGCTTCTACTCCCACCGTTTACCACGTCACCCTCCCTGCCGTCGCCACTCCCACCGTCGCTCTCCGAGGGCTCCTTCTCCCTTAGATGCTGCCGCTTCCGCCACTGCCCCTATCTCCGCCGCTTATCTGTCAACATACACCTCCGCCGTCGCCTCCATAACTTACCCCGTCCCCTGCCCAATCACCGTCACCCTCCATCAACCCCTTCCTCACTGCCCCCTCCGCCGCTCCCATATCCGATCCCCTACGGTTGATGTCGCCTTCACCATTGCCCCTATCTTTGCCGCTTACCGTTACCAACCCTCTTCGCCGGCACCCCCATCCCATCCCATCTCTTCACCACCCGAACCGCCGTCACTCCCACGCTCATGTTCCCCACCGCCGCTCCGATAGCCGAACCTCCCACGGTTGCTGCCACTTCCGCCACTGCCCTACCTCCGCCGCTTACCCTGTCAACATCCTCCTCTACCGTCGCCTTCTCCTACCGCTTAACTCGTCACCAACACCCTTCGCTGTCGCTTCCACCCTACCCCTTACTCCTTCACCATCGCAACCTCCGCCACCCTCCATCACTCCCACCCTCACTACCTCTTCAATACCCTCGGGTGCTGTCACATCCGCCTCTGCTCCCACCTCCACCGTTTACCCCGTCAACATCCCCTCCCCTGATGCCTCCACCCCCTCTGCTCACCCCGTCACCATCCCAACCACCGTCGCCGTCCGTCACTCCCACCCCGCACTGCTCACACTTCCGCCGCTTACCCCGTCACCATTCACCTCCGCCATCACCCTTGCTCCCACTTCAGCCCCAACCGCATTCCCGCCTCATGCGCTGCCACCACCCTATCTCTCCGCCAATCATCCAGCGACGTAAATACAAATGATTCCGACGCGACGCACTTTGGGTTCTCCAATAGCATTTTTCGCGTATCAGTGATGATTGTTTCCGCATCTTTGCTCAAATCTTTTTCATTAATCGTCAAATGCTCGAAGGGATTATCATAATAAATTAATGAGAAAAAACAATCACATTGTTTTCTTGTAATTGAGCTTCAAACTATTTGTGATTTCTTTTTTATTACTGATTTAAACATACTATGATAAATTGATTCCTTGATTTCCGATATTTTATTCTATTAAACTTTTTTCAAAATAATTTTAAAATGTTAATTAGTTAGAAGACAGGTATATTTAAAACGTTTTGATGAATTTGATATAGAATAATATATTTACTGGTCAAATAAGAGGATATTTCTGCAATGCTAATAAAGTGATATTACATTTCTTAGTATGAAATTATTTTCTTCATTGTTTTTGTTGTCGTGTCTTTCCTTCTATGCTTTTAAATGCAAAAGAATCATTATCTATCCGTTAGGAATGCTTACATTCTTCAGTAAAATCTCTTAGACAGAATTATTCGAGTGCCTGGTAAATATACTTATTTCAACCATGACATCACACTAATAAAATTTAAATAATTCATGCATGAAGACTACGTTACATAAGCTGCCTTTGTACAATGTTCTCAAATTGCTTGCAAGAACAGACTTCGTCAATAAAAATTTCCCGCGCTCGTTTGCCAGTTATCTCCACCATCTTCTTCTTCTTCACCCTTCTTAACTTTTCAGCGGACCCCGAGTTCATAGCCGAACTTTAAATAGGTTATATGCATTCAAGCACCGCTCTACACCCTCGACCTACATTCTTCTTTTTAGTACAGACAGCTTCTCCGCCTCCTACGCCTCCCTCCACTCGTCTGTTCGTGTTCTCTTCTTTTCCTCCTCCTCCTCCTCAATCTTCCCTCCGCCCTCTCCTTAACCGCAACCGCCGCGCCCCGCTGCCCCGTTTCAATGGAAATTCGATTCCGACTATTATCACTTCACAAAGAGCTCACCCGTTATTGCACTAAAACAATGTAGTGGCTTATTTGTATGAAAAGTAGCGGGCGGCGAAAGGCAGGCGTGGGGCGGAAGAAGTCCCCTCCCCTTCTTTGGCGTGTGGACACAGGCCAAGACGCCCCCCACCCCGCCCCACCAACCTCCTTCAAAGGCAGCTCACGCCCCGCCTACATTTTCAGGCAATTTCAATTGCTTCTATAATGACTGCCTAATACATCTTACCTTTGAGGCCTTTGAGGGCGCGCGGAGAGCGGGGGGAGAGGGAGAAGGGGCTGTTGGGTTAACTTCTGGGCGCACAGGGACGCGGAGGCAGCCACGAGCATCTTAATGAAACTTAGGCCAGCCCCCGCCGCCCCCGCCGCCACCGCCGCCACCGCCGCCACCGCCGCCACCGCCGCCACCGCCGCCACCGCCGCTACTACCCCTGGCGAGCCTAAGGGCGTCCTGGTTGAGCGTGGCGAATGCGGCTGCCTCTTAAAGGATTCTCTAATATGATAATAGTGCGCACGTCCGAGCTGTCAGGAACAAAAGAGTATGAAACGGATATTATAAAAAGTCAATACATTTGACCATCCTTCAGATCTTGAGTACCCTCACATCTGTTAAGTTAACTGCAATATTTTCGAACATATCATTGCTTGAAATAGCAAATCTCCTAACTCACAAATATGAAACTACACTTGAGAAAAAAACTTTTATGCCTTTTAAAATATGCCTGAAGAAACAAAATTAGAAGTTATAAAATCCATATACAGAGATTTTTAGAACCAATTGTTGGATTTACTAGCGGCGTTCATGAGCTTACGTGTTTTGACTTGCTACTGTGTAATGAAGATAGTAACCGGTAAGATTGTATAGTGAATTTAACGTACACATATTGTCAAAATCTTCAACTACAAATTTTATTCAACATTCATCTTAACTAAATTTTTTATTAACATTTTAGTCAATAATTTTGGACTAGACCTACACCAAAATAATGCTCTCTCAAATTATTTTTCAATTACCCAAAATTATAACAATTGTATTGCAGTTTAAAGCTAGAAACAGCTGAATATTCATAAGCTGCAATGAATATTCAGCTATTTATTGCAAAACCCTCTTCACGAAACTGTTTGAGATCCAACTCTGCAAGTCAATTTTCTAACAAATTTAAATCTTGAAAGTTGAAATTCATAAGAAAATTGTATCTTATTTGCTGCATATTTAGACAAAAATTGCGTTTATATACGATAAATCTATTTATTGGAATGATTTTCAACACAATTTCTTGACATGATAATACTCTGTCTTTTGTGCTTTAAACATTTCAGCTTTAGAGCTAATAATAATACTTTTTTTTTCTTAAAGTTAACTAACTACACACAAAATGCTGCCAAACATGAAATTTAGAGAATATTTCAATTATCATACTGGTTACCTTTCAATAATGTTTCACATTTTGTACATTATGAAAAGAAAGCTTACAATTCTTTTGTTTCTTTTTTTTACCTCTACCAGTTTTATTTAACTAATGTTGTCGGAATTTTAAAGAACAGCAAAATCCATTGTCCTATAAAACGTTTCGAGAACAAATTTCGAGTGTATTTTGATATACTTTGTTTTGAGCTTAAGGAATTACTATAAACAACACAATATAAATAAACATTATACAGTACATACAATTTTAAACAATTGTTTTACAATTACATCAGCATCGTGCAGCTCTTAACTGAAATAAATATGAATTCCATGACCAAAAGCATGAATGCATACAACCTGTATAAAAAATCTGAGTAATTACAAGGTCTTCCAACCACAAAATTAATGTTGAGTTGGGAGGTTTGTAAAATTAAACAAAATTTATTTGAAAAATTTCCTTGGTTCCGCGTGACGGGAACTACCTTTTTCACCAGATGATCTAACGTGAATATATGAGATTTTCTAATTAGATCGACGGTATTGTTTACAAAGTATAGACATTAGAAACTGTCTGTTTTCATTACTTAATGTATCTCATTTATTTAATGGTTTTATAGAATAATAGACCCATACATTTTATTTCATCTTTTCTGGAGTTGTAGCTCTTGCTTACAAAGGCCAAGGAATTTGGAAGCAAAGGGATATTACCTTAAGTTGGAATTTATTGTGAAATAACATTCTATAAACTGACACAAATACATGCACATTCGGTGATCGATTAAATTTATAATTTCTTTCGATGACTACGCATTCTTTCTCGCTAGAAATATAAAGAGTTTGTCATATATCTTTTCGTGTTTTTTTTTTGTTTTGAACATTTCTCGAAAGTTTTCTCTGATGGGAATGCTTCGTTAAATGCATGTTCTAGAACTTGCCTGACAAAGAAGATGAAACACAAAGGTTCTTCTTACTCAGACTGAATGTATCATTTAAAGAGGAGATGCCATTTATCAACAAACCGAAATACACTTAACATTTGCTAACTGATCATCAGTCACCATTATTCTTATATTGGAAGAAACATTCAAATTCCTCTTTTACATTTTATCCACACAATCAAATTCACTTCATAACAATCTAATGAATCTACGAAAAATATATTATCAAACATTATTCCCACTTGTATATATCTGAGGATGGCCGACCCTGTTTTCCTACATATCTACATTGTTACTTGTGTAGGAGAGTTTTACAGAGTTCCAAGTATAAGAGTAATACGTATTCTCAGAGAATAAACCACTTGATGCCGAAAGAGTTGAAAACTTAACATGTCTGTTTCTGGACGGTAAAACTCGGCCTGCAACTTACAATATCTTTGAGAGAACGATGGCCTCCAGAGGCCAGAACCTTGTGATCTATCGTATTCGACTGATTTATTGCTCAACTTCAGGATGCGAGCACGCTTGTTTTCGAGTATTTCGAACAACCAGGGGGGAAGTAAATGACACGCGCTCGGCCGCGCCCAAAACAGTTCGCAAACGCGCTGCAGATCGCAGATAGCGCCCGCGGTCCCCTCCGGCAGCCACGCGCAGGGCAGGAGCACGGAGCGGGGCGGTGCGGGGGCGGTGCGGGGGCGGTGCGGGGGCGGTGCGGGGGCGGTGCGGGGGCGGTGCGGGGGCGGTGCGGGGGCGGTGCGGGGGCGGTGCGGGGGCGGCGCGGGGGCGGCGCGGGGGCGGCGCGGGGGCGGCGCGGGGGCGGCGCGGGGGCGGCGCGGGGGCGGCGCGGGGGCGGCGCGGGGGCGGCGCGGGGGCGGTGCGGGGGCGGCGCGGGGGCGGCGCGGGGGCGGCGCGGGGGCGGCGCGGGGGCGGCGCGGGGGCGGCGCGGGGGCGGCGCGGGGGCGGCGCGGGGGCGGCGCGGGGGCGGCGCGGGGGCGGCGCGGGGGCGGCGCGGGGGCAGCGCGGGGCGGCGCGGGGGCGGCGCGGGGGCGGCGCGGGGGCGGCGGGGGGCGGCGCGGGGCGGCGCGGGGTGTGGGAGCGGGGCGGGAGGGCGTGAGCGGTGGAGCAGTGGTGCGGGGCGGTGCGGGGCGTGGCGGTGCGGTGGCGGTGGTGGGCGGTGCGGTGGCGGTGCGGGGGCGGTGCGGGGGCGGTGCGGGGGCGGAGTGGGGGCGGTGCGGGGGCGGTGCGGGGCCGGTGCGGGGGCGGTGCGGGGGCGGTGCGGGGCGGTGCGGGGGCGGAGTGGGGCGGAAGGGGGCGGGGCGGAAGGGGGCGGGGCGGGAGGGGGCGTGGCGGGAGGGGGCGGGGCAGGGCGAGGGCAAGGTGCGCGACTGGCGGGATGGAGGGACCGGAGCTCGGCGCTTGATATGATGCAGGGAAGGAAATGTTATGGACGAGGGGCGAGACGAGGAACCAGACGGGTTGGGAAACGAGACGGGTCGGGCGACGCGACGGAGCGAGGGGTCGAAAGGGGACAGGAGACATGAAGGAACAGTAGGCGAGACAGGACGGGGGACGAGACGGGACGAAGGGAATTTGGAGGCGACTAGGAACGGGGAACAAGGCAGGATAGGGGAAAGACAATGGTGTGCGGCGGGTCAGGAGACGAGACGAGACGGGGAACAAGACGGGGTAAGAGACGGGAGACGAAACGGGTCAGGTGTCATGAAGGTACAGGGGACGTAACGGGACGAGGATGGATGGACGAGGGTAGAGTCGAAAAAGGAAGCGGGGCGGAACCAATCGGGGGATTGACGAGAAGGGACGAGAAAAGAGGCGGACGGGGATAGTTGTATACGAAAACAGGACGGGAACGAGTTGGGCTTGGTGACGAGACGAGACGAGGTACAGGACGGGACAGGGGGCGACATGTCGGGTCGGGGGACGAGACGCGATGGGGGCGAGACGGTCTTACGAACGCGACGGGTAAGGGACGAGACGGGACAGAAGACGTGAAGTCCGAGGGAAGAGTCGGACGGAATATGTGTCGGGACGGGGGACAAGACGGATCTGGGAACGAGACGAGATGAGATGGTGATTGGGGCGAAGCAGGAGCGTATTGGAGGTGGAAGAGCGACGGGGTGGGAATGGAGCTTGGCCAGGCCCGGGTGGAGTCTGGCGGGGGAGGAAAATTCGCTGCAGGGCTGGACAACCCCGTTCAATGGCGGGAGCAGATCCTTTCCCCACGTGCCGCGATTGCTCCAGTGAAAGCGATTAGGACAGCGCCATCAAATATGGAATTCCCGGTGCCGGACAAAGAATAATGCTGAGAGCAACAAATGACTATGGAATCAGGATTGGGCAGCGTACACGAGCGGAACAGCCGAAATAAACGATCGAAAGTAGCGAAAAGTCAAACTGCCGAAGACAAATACGTTGTTGCTGAAGAATGAGCTATGGGGATGTATGTATCACTTTATAGGGGATTGTAGTCGGATTATACATAGATTGTTGTACATGTATTGCTAGCTTGAATAAATGCTATTCTTCTGTACTTGGCTTTTGGGAGTTCTGTACATTGCATGAAATATTGATTCGCATTCGTCGCTTTCGTGGGATTTGGAGAGTTTTAGTGCAATAACTAATACTTACGAAGATTTTTATGGTTCAGGTGATAACCTATTTCCTTCCTCTAGATAAAATTCAAGTTTAAATGTAAAACTCAGAACTCATTGTAAAGATATGCTATTAAATAACTTACAGTAGAAAAATCACGATTTTTAATGAAGATAGTAAGTATAATAATGATAATTTTCTAGCAATTGACGCACAATCAGTGCTAATATTCAGAGCACACCACATTTCGTGGATGTGTCTTCTTAATGATCAAACCGCATGCATAATACAAGAAATTAATTGAACTTTGAGAAAGTAGTGTCAGTTATTTGGGATCTTCAACTTCAACGACCAGACTTCGTTATTACATTCGCAGTCTTAGATGTGAAGTAGCTAATTTTCGTGTTTTACGTCTCATATTATGGATACTGGATGATCAGCTCATCTGATTCTCATTCTCACCAAACACCAATGGGATCACGTATGTTAGTGTCCATCAGAAATAAGACGAATGTCGATGAGCCATTCTAAAATCTTGACTGTTCAGGAGACGTCGCCTCATTAGTGACCTTCTTTGCAGCCAAAACACATTGACATATTGTTTGTTCTGGTTGAATTGATAGTATAATTTCATTTTACTGCATCGACAATTAAAAGAGTATTAATTTTCTTTCTTAAGAACCGTATTCTACTTGATTTAGTTGAAATACTGTCTGATACTAATCATATCTGTAACACTTTATCAAAAGGAGACATATGAGTACCTTTTCCCCATCACCTAGATGCGCCACACTTTGTACTTATTTACATTAATATTTAATATTGTATCATTAAAAAACTATGACACGATGCGTCAATGCATTGTAATTTACCGTAGCTAAAACGGTAAATGCGTCAATGCAGGGTAATTTACCGATTTAGCTACGGTATATTACAATGCATTGACGCATCGTGTCTAAAGTTTTTAATCGAAAGATTGAATGAAGTTTTTTATTTTTTAATTGAATGATAATTACCTTCAAATCTCCAATTTAAATTTGTTCATCGCGGACGATAAATATCAGGAGCGGATACGTCGCGTCCATAGTCGATGGTGGCGCCAACGGCCGTTGTCCCACCGGCACTCCGATGTCCCCGGCGTAGGAAAATAGCCGCTCGCTTGCGAGGCCGGGCGACGGGGCGTTGTTTATATGCGCTCGTGCCCACTGCACCCCTCGAAGGGGCGTTATCGGAGCGCTGCGAAATTAGCTGAACGTTCGCAAAGGGGAGCCATAACTTCTATCTACAGCACGCAAAAAAGGAAGAACACCCTTGGCCACGTGTCGGTTTGTTACCTATCCTTTGATGCCGGTCTTATGAAAACATAATTGGGCATTGTACGTTGACTGTGAAATAAAACAACTTTTTGCAATTGAGTTGATGAAATATTACAGTAGTGGAACGTTAAACATACATGTTTCTATTAGTCAAAATATTACAACTAGGTAATATAGTGTATAATGTAGAATGCAATGTTATAAAATCAGTAGAAAACAAACACATTGTTTAATTTACATTAAAAACATTCCCAGAGAGTTTCTGTGTGTTTTCCTTCCTTTGGTAAACATCACTACACGACACTCACTTAACTTCCCTTTACTTAGTAATACGTTACCTTTAAAGAAATAAAGCTAATAACTAATAATAACTAACAGGAGAGTTTTTCACGATCCCATTCAATTTGGAGTCATCATTTCTTTGAGTTATTTAACTGTTGATCACTGCACTTTGGTCTTGCTGGTTTTTAAACCCCCTTACACGTATAGTTCGCTCGACTGGCCTGTCAATAAGGCTGCTGGTGATTTGCTGTTGGGGCTACTCATGGTTTGCATTGAATTCACTCTGGAAATATTTTAAAAATATTTAATAATTTTTAAATGATTTGTAATTTACTACAGTTTCAATATTACATACTAATATTAAAATTACATACAGGTATTTTACATTAGGAGTTAGTATTTTTACCATTCACTCCCCTTTCTTTTCTACAAAGGGGTAAATTAAGAGAGATTTTCTGTAAAAATGTATTGTCAGTCGCACAGAATAGATACAAACAGATACAAATAATACAAAAACATGCCCGATGTAGATTGATTTCATTGTTTTTATTGCAAACTATAGGAAAATAAAAATGTTACGAACCGAATGTACGTAAGAGCTGTAAAACAATATTTCATCCAAATCAGAAGGCAGAAGACTTCAGCTGCTAACTAATAATTTGTTACGTGTCCAACGTCAGGCAACATTATTTTAGCACATGGATTTGTGCGGTTTAAGTTTGTTTATTTTATTGTTATATTTTAGGCGTGTTTAGCCTTAAACAAAGGAGGGTAACTGGATTTTAGCGAGTCGTATTCCATTAATCTTTTTTTCTTGTGGCGTATTACTAAAAGAAATTACTGCAAAGGGTATTAAACTATAGGTTTAATAACACAATTAATATATATATAATTGACTTTATACTAAACTATTTTGGGAGTAACTAGATGGCTTTTAAAGCCTCTTATTCAAATAAATAACAAATCATCAGGTTAAGATAAGGTCAAATGAAAGTTTAAAAATATTTAAGGAAAAAATGTTGTTTTTTTGCGCAGCCACCGGGGCCCCATTCAAAATTTTTAGGGGGACCGCTGCACCCGGAGCTCTCTCTGTGCCCGCCTATGGTTTTGTTAAGTTCAATATTGTATACTCAAGTTAATATAAAAATCGTTAATTTCGGCTTTGTGATCAAGTTTAATCGACATGACTTATGTATGTGTCAATTGTCAGTAACGTAAGAGAAAATGATATCAAAAGTCATGTGTCAGAAAGGTCATAGAAATAAAGAGTTCAATTTTCGGAGCTCGAAGGAACAAGAAACTATTTCTTGTCTGTGTTAAAATGAACAAGTTCGACCGCGTTACTCGGTGCGGTGGCTCAGTGCATCTACTGACGTCACTGCAGTGCCTCTGACCGGGAGGTTCTAGGTTCGAGTCCCGACGGCGGCAGGATTTTCGACACTAACTTTTCAACTAGGTTGAATTCAGTCGCTGTCTGGAGGAATATTCTAGCAGCGGACTGCTCTGTTCGGTAGTTTTCCGTGGTTTCTCCGATCAACACCAGGCGAATGCCGGAGCAGTACCCTAACAAACGGGCCATGGACCACGCGCTATTTTTCTTTCCTCTTCCTTGTCCTATCCTCACCCCTTACACACACAAACACACACACACACATACACACTAACATGCACTACACTACCACATGCTGGGACACCAGTCGGGAGATTAGAGCTTGTCCCGGCTGGAGCCGTGCCTCGCTGGTGGAAGATACCTGGTTGAGGAAAACCCTACTAGTCGACGGTACGTCGGCGCCGGATCTCGCTATCTGGTGGGGACAGATCACCGACACCTCCGGATGAAAAACATGCATTACACTTACGGGACTAATGACCTCAGTAGTTGACGCTCGGAATCACCAAAATCAATTCATCAGTCCATCGACCGCGCCCCACCTTCGCTAAGCTCTTGGAGAGCACCTCCTCTGCGTCGCCGGTTTCCCTCTTCGGCGCCGCTCCGGCCGCCGCCGCGGCCGGCGCCCCAGCGGCGCTCCGGCGGGCGCGAAAACTCCAGAGAAAAATTAGAGCGCGTTGTCGTCCTCGGAGTTACGCGGGCGCTCCGGCGGAGCGCGCCACCGCTGCAGCTGAGGGCCTCATGACTCGCCACAGCTGCCGCCGCGCTGCCCCGCTCCTCCCCGCCCCGCACCACCCCGCTTCGCCCCGCTCACCGCCCGCCGTCGCTGTACCGCGTCCGCGCCAACTTTTTGCGGCGAACTTTGTTGCGGGAGCGTGGGTTGCAGAGGGGCGGTGGAGGGGGAGGGCGGGGATGGGGAGGGAGCAGGGCGGGGTAGAGACAGGACCGGGCTAGAGGCTACGGTGGGACGGAGACGGCGATGGAGGGGAAGCAAGATGGGGAGATAGGCGAGCGAGGGTGGAGCAGAAAGGTGCGGGAGTAGGATGCGGTGGGGGCGGGAGGAAGCGGGAGCTGTTCTCGCAGAGGGCGGGAAGGGCGAGATGAGCGGGGAGGGCAGGAAGGAATAGGAGGGTGTGGATCGGGTGCGAGCAGAGCGAGGTGGGTGCACACGTCGGAGTGGGGAGGGGTGGGGGAGGGTAGATCTGGCGGAGGAGAGGGCGCCGGGAGGCTCTGGTTAGTCGTGCGAGCTTCTGCTTTTGCCCTCGGGCCGGCCACCCGGAGTCGGTGAGAGAGATTGTCGTGGTGAGAGTGATAAAGAAGTCGAAATGGAACACTTAGGTTAGGTATATTAAGTCAAAAACGTTGGGAAATCATTGGGAATAACGCCGAGTAACAAATGAAATGTGTAAATCAGGTAAAGTAATTATTTTTGATGAGAGAAAAATAGGAAAAGTTAAAGAGTATAATCTGAGAGAAAATCAAACAATTTGAGAACAGTTATCTACAAAGGAGGTGAACAAGTGGTAGGAGATGAATCTACATATTTAATAGTGTTAACAATGAAGGAGAACATACGGAAATAAAGGAGAAAGCAATTAACTGAGAAGAATGGCGACCACTGAAATCTGCTGAAGAGCAAAATACTCAAAAGAAGGTAGAAAGTGCTAGAATAAATGAGAAGGAATCCAAACCGGAAGAAAAAACGGAGGAGGCGAAGAAGAAAAATTAGAAGCAGAAGAATACTCTTCAATGTGATGAAGAATGAGTATTTCGTGTCTCCTGGAGCGTCAACTTCTTTGGTCATGAGTCATGTGAGTGCAGTGCATGTTATAGGATGCATTTCTTTCCGCACTGCAACATGAGATCTGGTGCCGACCAGCACGTCGGCTTATCGGTTTTTCCTCAAGCTTGTCGGTTTTTCCTTAGATCTATCTCCAAGCGAGGCGCCGTCCCAGGCGGGACAAGATGTCCCAACTAACTCTCCAAATCAGAAAGGTAGTGTAGTTGATGTAAGTGAGTGTGTATGGAATGAGTACAGGAGAAGAAAAAACAGAACGTGCGCAGTGTTTAGCCCGTTTGTTAGGTTGATGCTTCAGCATTCACCCGATATTAATCGGAGACGCCACGAAAAACCTAACCGATCACAACGGTCGGTCTTTAAAATTGTCCTCCAGTCAAGGAATTCGAACCAGATACTGTCAAAAATCCGTCTCCGTCCGGACTCGTACTCTAAAACCCGCGCTTCCGCTGCAATTGTTTCTTCTCAGCTACCTCAACCGATTCCAGAATCTCAGATAGGTTCTACTCAAAACTATCTAATTTTCTAGCCCAGAACATTTTTCATCCAGGCAAAACGTCCGACCCTCTACAAACAAGCATCCGCTCCAGACTTTCCAAGGACAAATTTCGCCCACCTTAAACCAATCCTATAACTCCTAAACTACTCTAATTTACATATAATAAGCTTTGAAATAACTAAAAAGTGAATCCAATTCTGCACTGCTAGATGGTTGAAGAGGATCCCATAAGGGACACCCCGCTCATTTGTAAAAATTTGAACATAACTTATGTACTATGTATGAAATTCTCTGTAACTGTTCTGTAAAGTCGTTAATCCACTGTATCAGAAGAAATAATTTAAAAAACCCTCAGCCGGTATGAGGCAAGGATGGTGCAGCTTCGTAACCGTACGTCAAACATCACCGCGCAGGCGTGTTCGTCCTGGAGGCGGGGGTGGCCGCGTAATGACTGCGGTGGCGCCCCAAGCGGCGCGACCAAGAGGCATCCCCTGAGCCTTCCAACAGCTTGCCCAAGCGCGCCCCTGGCGGAGGGCTCTTGAACGGAGGTGATGGTTTGGCGCTCGCCGCCTGACACGGGCCGATTTAGTGCCCGACGGGGCGCGTCAGGCGGCGAAGCCCGAATTGGGCGATGTGCAAGCGTATTGTCTTTGGAATGACCGATGCATAATACCATCAGTGTACTGCACTATATACTATACGATAGTCTCCACAATGCTGGCCAGGACGTGTTAATTATAATGTTTGATTATATTAGTTCAATAATAGGCTACTTTATTGACTCACTTGTCATTGCGATGACAAATTACTGAAGTATCTTGTATATTGATTGTTTGTTATATAATTGGGAGTACTATTTGTGTTCGTTATCATTGACTGTTAACGCATTCCTTTTAGATGTAAAGATAATGGCAACTTTTTTATAACCATTCATTTTCATAAAATATTCTTATTTTGAATATTTATTGAGGTGTGATGAACTGGAATTCAGCTTAAATTTTTTGCAATATTCTATTAGTCAGCCATTATTATTTATTAGATCAGTGAATTACTAGTTATTATCCACTATATTTTTGTTTCTTTTCTTATTTTGTTTCTTTTCTCGTATTTGTTTCCCTTATTAGTTTATTTCAATGTATTTATTTATATGTCTGTTCCAAAGTATACATTGCCCCATCCATAAATTTATAACGACTCTGTATTAGTGATTAAATATTATCCTAAGCCTAAAAATGCACTTTGCATCCGTAAACAGATTTTCCTGCCTAAAAGAGAAGACCTCTTTCTTATCTGTTCTTAAGCGCCAGAGAAACACAAGTATGTTCAAGATTGTAATGCAATACACTTATTCCAACCATGACATTCTTTCAAGAAAATTTCATTCTATATGTTTACTTCAACTGAGCTCATTACCAGAAGTAAAACTCTGTGAGAGGTAAACTTGCTTGAATGTTAATTAACAAAAATTCACATTTGCGAAAAATTTAATTCCGTTCATTAACAGATGTTTGTGCGCTTTCCTGAGTTACGTATGTTTTTAATTTTTGCATGTTTATGAACTTCTGTGTATTTGCTCTCATTCGAAAAGGCAAAATTAAATGAGAATACATAGAAATATACATATCTCAAACCATTCCTTAAATGTCTTGAAACTATATTACAGAGGATAATAATGGCTAAAAGTTCATTAAACATATTTATTAAGGTGTTTTTTGTGATTTACCCTTATCATAAACGAGCGTGCTCTAATCCTTAAAATTTTGAGAAATGTGGTATCAGTATAATATCAATAGTAATTTGCTATGAAAAACATACATTTTTAGTTTCAATTTATTTGTACATTTCTTGTATGAGTAGATGTATACGTAATTTTACGCAATTTGCAGATTTGTGCAGTATTTCGCTATTTATTGTGTAATATTGTTTGTCCATCAAAGTTGGCACGTGTATCGTAGACATGATTACAAATAATCTACCAACTACTACATGGAAATGTCCCGCGCCAACGCGTCAGCTTCGGCTCCTCGGGACGTTTACCTTGCCAGGGGACGCGACCGCGCGACAGGTAATTGCGAGGAGCGACGTAAACGCCCGTCCCGGAGGGGAATTTTAATTTCTGGGCGCACGCGCGCGCTCTGACGGGCGAGCGGCGTATCAGGCCGCCGCAGGGCTCCGGACAAGACAAGCAAACAGCGCCGGGCGCTGCGCCGCGCCGCTCAGCAAAGATTTATGGGGCTGCTTAAACCTCGACCGTCCCGGGCAGCGGTCCCGCCCTTGCCCGCCGTTCTGCTCGGCGTAAGGCGCTGGAGGTGAAGCACGGGGCCAGAGGCGAGGGAGAGTGGAGATAAGAGAGGTTAGGCGAGAGCGGAAGTGGAGATGGAATCATAGAGAAGGCGATTGAGGAGAGGCAGAGTGAAAGTAAAAGTGAGGAAAGAAGATGAGTGGGGAGCGGTTGTCGAAATGGAAAGGAAAGGTAAATAAATAAACGAGACGATTAGACAGAGAAGAAATATAGTCCTTCTTCTACAGATTAGGGAGAGAGAGAGACAAGGAAAATGTGGAAGAGAAAAAGAGAGTAGAGAATGATATTGCGAGAAGAGATATAGACGAAAAGAATATACAAGAGGATGTGCAAGATAAAAGGGAATGATGGGAGAGGAACGACGAATTATGCAAAATTGGGAGGAAAGTGAAAAAAAGTCAGCGAAAGTTATAGTGTAAGACAAAAAGTGTAATAATGGGGTGGAGGGAGAAAAGAATAAACTATGTATTTGAAATTTACATTTAGAAAGTAGTTGTGAGAGAGTAAAAGCAACTTGGGCGTGAATTAAAAAAAATTAGTGAGAAATGAAGATCAAAGAGACCATTTGGAATGCACAGGGTAAAGACGGATACGGGAAAGAAGAGGGATTGTGCAGAATTTTTTAGACCAGACGAAGAAAAGAATAAAGAATACGAGTGAGAAAGTATCATACATTCCGTGCCCCATGCGTACGGTGCAGGGAAGGACTATGCGACAATGTAAATGAAATTAAATTGTTAATTTGGAGAGTTGAAAAAAGAAGAGTTGGACAAGCCCAGAAGCAAAGCATTACACAAAGTATTAATAATATTTTCCTGCCTAATTTCACTTTGAAATAATGTGTAGTTCCACAGATTTGTCAACTCCGCACAAGTATGTAATCGAAGTACATATCTCAATTTAAATACAACACTGACTAAAGAGTTTACAAAAGATAATATCGAGAGAAAGTGCCAAAAGAGGACGTGTGGGACAAATGATAATAAATAAAAACACCTTATAAAGTGAAAGAAAGAGTAAAAGTTGAAATGCTACCAGAATAATGAAAGTGTGACAGCTATTGTGTAAACGGAAAATATCAGTGTGTCAGATTAATGAGTGGGAAAGACATTGAGTTATAAGAAGAAGCGAAATGTATAAAATAACTAAATATCCTGGAAAGAGTACAAATTAAATAAAGAAGTGATTGTCAGATGAAATGAAGAACAAGCAGGATTATTAACGCAAAGGGTACAAGAGGAATGAGAGACGGTCGACTTGCGAAGGAGGTGCAGAGACAAGCTAAGTGCTTGGGGCGTTGGGCGTGGAGAAACCACAGATGAGAGAGCCAGTCTCTTCCACGGCAGGAGACTGAGGCCGCCTCTTTGACACGTAGATCTGAGTGAGGGAACGGGAGCTCAGCTATGTAGCAAGAAAAAGAAAGACAAGAGAGCGAATAAGAGAAAGAAGAGAGCACGGAAGGAAGAGAGATGAAAGAGAGAGCGAGAGTTACAGATAACGTGACTATTGAAGAGAAAGGGGAATAAAGTGTTGTTATCTTCATTGAATGTTTTTATGAACTGTTTCTCATTACTGATATGAAATTGCAATTAGCTCCCACAGTAATAATAGCAGCGACATGCAGTCAAAAAATCAGTAGTAATATGGCATTAAATGAAGATAAATAGATGAGGAAAGTTCGGCAGCGTCTCACAGGCTGTGATGTCTCAGCAACAACACCGTTGTCTGTGCAGCATCGTTGATTCGGTGGTCTTAGAGATCGAGTCGACGGTGAAACGTTTTCGTCAATAGCTAGGTCGAATCCAACCACAGTCTGCAGGAGTGTTTTAACAGGTGTCTGCTCTGATCGGTAGTTTTCCGTAATTCCTCCGATCAATGTCAGGTGAATGACTGAGAGTACGTAACGACAGCGCGCGATCTTTCCTTCCTCGTATTCTCCTCTCTCTGTTTACAGCAGGTGTAACAATGACCTAATGTCATCGGCCAATATAGAAAAATCGAAGTATACCTCGAGTCAGCTGGGTTCCGTTACCGCCATCTCAACCACTGCTGTCATCTCTTACAAATACATAACAAACTTCTTCACGACACTCTTCTAAACCACCATCGCTACTGTTTTCCCGCGGCACACTTCACTCCAACACTCTGCCGCCAGAGCCATCCACTCCGCAACATCTACGAGTACTTGTTTCAACCCTTTCCTTCTCCCTCTCCCCCTTCGTCACACTTCAGCCGATGGGGCTGCCTTCGCCCCGCCTTCGCATCTCGACCTTCGCCTCCGCCGAGAGGGACTCACTCTCGAGTTTAATTTAGTGAAACTAATTTGCGAATGGGAGTTATTATTCGGCGCGCAAGGCTGACACTGGGGCTGTTATCTTTCAATGTGTCCTCGCACCAGCTACCCCTCGCAGCACAGCCTCTGGCCATTCACTTCCCCTCCAGGAGAGGCGACACTGACATTGTCTTTGATGTCACAGCGTTTCCTGCTGCCTTCGCAGTGGAGGACAATTAGAAACTCATTTATATTGATATTCTTGTCCCCACGTGCTTTTGAGGAAATCTCGCTCTCTGCGGTGCTGAAAGGGTGAAAATCCTGTCGGCGCAGAGTCGAGAAACCGTAACCACTCTGCCCGTAACGAAGTTAACAGATGTTTTAAGGATCCATCGCAGTGGGAACCCTAAATATGTATTAGGGATATTGTTCAGTTCTCATGAGAACAACGCACTTAATATTAATTTAATTTAAGTTCATGAAAACTATTATCGTGAGCTAATATTCGAGGTTTGGATCAAAAGTTGTAGATGCTCAAAAGTGGGAATAAGATAGGATATTTTAAAATATAAAAATGTAAATTTCACTTGAAAAGATGTTTGCGGTATTATTTAAATGTATATTGGAATTATAATCTGTTTGTATAGTTGTTGTGTTTGTAAATTCATTATGCTTTACACGAACTAAAGGAAATAACTGCACATTCTTGTTATTCATTTAATTATTTATTTCTTGTAATTATATACTTATTTTTGTCGATCTTAAAGTCATCTCTTTTAATATTGATTAACGGAATATCGGTCACTTCAGATTCGTGAGTCAATTAATTTTGTACATGCTTAAAATTTGGTATGTATGTATTTAGATATTTCGACACCATTATATTTAACTCGTAGTTCTTAATTAGCACATACTTTCTAGCATTATTTATAGCTTTTGAAATTTTCGAAAATTTGGAGAATGTTTTTCAAAATCCCAGAGCATCGAGTTCGACGAGCAAATATTCATTTTGGCAAAAATCCTACGAATAGTTTATAATGAATAGTTAGGCGCTAATGTTGTTCATAGACGAACTGACAGACAGACTGATGGACGAACGGACAGATAGATGACGGAAGTTTTACTGTAAACAAGTTTTTCGGTATCAAGGACCCACATATCGAGTTAGTGGAAGTAATTTACTACATATTAGAACAATATTTATTTATGTTTTTGTATCAGGGCCCCACAATATTAGTTTTTATATTGAAAAATCGCCGTGCATTACATAATTCTTTCTACACTACGTATATTACTTCATATATACGTACGTACACGAAAAAGTAAAATGATTACTGAGCAAATGTGAAAACAATTACAGAAAATTGTGTATGAAAAATCAGTCAAGAAAATATTTCTTGATAGAAATGTGATACAAAGGTGCGCAATCCCTCTAAATATAATATTCATGACTCCCCAAAAGACGGCCCTTCGCCAAATGTGTCCCAGGCAGATGGTGTCTGCGCTCTCTCACGGTGTCTGCAGCGCGCTCCTTTCGCTGCCGATCAGATAGACGGCGGCGGCGGCGGGGGCGGCGCGATGGCCCAATGGCTGCGAACGTCGCAGGGCTCGTTTGAAAAATGGCTCGTCTGCATCACGCCATGACGTAGCTCATCTCCGGCAGCTGCCCCCGCTCCACCCCCGCCCCGTCTTCAATAGCGCCATCACCGCAGCCATAACCGCCGCTCTCTCCACCGCCGCTCTCCCCACCGCCGTCCCTACCGCCCTTCCCACCGCCCTCTCCGCCGCTCTCTCCGCCGCTCTCTCCGCCGCTCTCTCCGCCGCCCTCTCCGCCGCTCTCTCCGCCGCTCTCTCCGCCGCTCTCTCCGCCGCTCTCTCCGCCGCTCTCTCCGCCGCTCTCTCCGCCGCTCTCTCCGCCGCTCTCTCCGCCGCTCTCTCCGCCGCTCTTCCCCTTCCGCTCACCTCGCCGCCCCCCGCCGCCGCCGCCCCCCGCCGCCCTCCCCCGCCGCCGCCCCCCCTCCACCCCTCCCCGCCGCCCTCCGCCCTCCTCGCCTCCCGACCGCCCTCCTGCCACCGTCCCGACCGCCCTCCACACCGCCCTACGAACTGCCCTCCCCGCCGCCCTCTCGACCGCCCCGCCTGCCACCCTCCCGACCGCCCTCCACACCGCCCTGCAGACTGCCCTCCCCGCCGCCCTGCTCACCACTCCTGATGTTCCGATCGCCATGTTCATCGTCTACACATTAAATTCGCCTCTCTACCTCTCCTAATCGCCGTCATCTCCGCCTCTCTCATCACCAACTTCCCTCACATTCCTCCTCCTTATTCTCGGACCACACACTTACACACACTTACGTCTCCATTTGTCTTCCATCGACCAGCCTCCCTGCTCTCATTACAATCTCCGTCGACCACGCCTGCACACCGAATCCGCCCCTTCGGATATGCTAATCCTCGTCATCCATGAGCCTTTGTGCAACCGCCCTACGCAACTCCCACTTTCTTTGTTTACTTTCCTCGCCGTACAAATTCCTGCCTCTCAGTTTTATTTTATTTTATTTTATATGGTCGAAAATACGTACTGTGTACAAACTGTATATGACTTAAGAGGGAGACGTGAAATTTGCGCATGTTTCCTTGAGCTTCAGGTGCCTATACCACTCATTTATTATAAATCATTGAGTTATCATTTAAGTTACAAACCAGCGTGGTTAGCTACATTTGGAAACTAGAAATTTTCACCTCCAATTTATAGTAATCTTTTTCTTCATCGCCTCTTCCGTACTCCTTGATTCAAACAATGTTCTTCGGCGCCTCAACTATGTAACAGTTAAATCAATTATATTACTCAACATGTATAACTGGTATTATGTAACTCAGCTGGTAACTCAACTGGACTATAGTAAGAGTAATGAATATCATTAGAGCTCCAAAAAAGCACGTAAATATGTGAATACTTCTTACTCATGTCACACATAGTTTTGGACAATATATAAATTGAATTTTAAAAATCCATTGTCCCAGTTCTTTCACTGACCCTCACTCCAACAGCTTAGTTGAATCTTGCTACTTCGATAGCCCTTCTAACTCGTAAACGTCCTCATTGAAAGTCAGGCCTTTCTTGCTCGTCGCCACATCCGCCTTCGCCACATTTAGTTTGTGGATTATCCAATGACTTGATAAAAAATAATTTTATTTTATCTATTTTCTGTTCAACGTCTTCTGCAAAGATTGCTTTGCACCTCTTGACTCGTTTCTCGTGCACCGCCGCTGTCGCCGCCCCCACCACCGCCTCCACTGCCACCGCCGCCTCGACCGCCACCACTACTGCCGCCACCGCCACCATTACTGCCGTTGCTGTCGCCAGCACCACCACTGCCACTGCCGCCGCCACTACCACCAACACAACCACCACCACCACCTCCGCCGCCGCCGCCTCCACCACCCCGGCCGCTACTGCCTCCACTGCCGCCGCCGCCGCCGCGACCGCTACCACTACTGCCGCCACAGCCACCACTACTGTCACTGCCGCCACCGCCACCACTTCCGACGCCGCCGCCCCCACCGCCGCCGCCGTCCCCGCCGCCTCCGCCGCCCCCGCCGCCGCCGCCGCCGCCGCCGCCGACGCCGACGCCGCCGCCGCCGCCACCACTGCCGCCACCGCCGTCCCCGCCGCCGCCACCCGCGCCGCCCCCGGCCGCTTCGCCGTCGAGCCGCCTTATCGGTAGGGCGTAATGAGCGTCGCCCGGGGGCGATCAGGCTTCGACCCGGCGCGGCGGTCGCAGCTGGCGGTGATTAATGCCGGCGCCCATCGACGAGGCGCGTCGCGACGCCCTGCCACGCCCCAGACGCTGCGAAGCGACTCTTCACTTAGATCGAATCTCCCAGCGGATCGATCCGCGAAGGCAGGGGTTGTGCACTCCAAGCAGGCACGACAGAAACTTTTCCTTTAAGCTTCCGTTAACTACATTCTTTTATTTTTTTGTTCTGTCTGGGTACGTTATTCCAGGAATATCTTGAAATTTAAAACCATTATAGCTATCAAATACAATTCGCTGAACGATCTTAAGCCGATAAAAAAATCTTTACGAAAAGAAATTTGCACCGTTGATAATAGTTTATAAAATTGAATATATTTTCAAGATCACAAATAGTATATTATGTCACAATATATTAAAGAAATAAGTCTTTAATATTTTGTGTTTTATTTACACATTTATTATACTTCTTTGACAGAATACAATATAAATTAGTTATTAGCACTTTTTGAATTATAGGAAACATAAATTAAGAACATAATTTTTTTGTTCCAGGAGGTAAGAGAATGCTGAATGCTGATCATTTGTGCAACTACTTTGGTACGTTTCTTATATTTTTATTATTTGTCTACTGAATATTAACATAAATTACTTTTCATTTAATGCACATTAGATTACAATTTTCGGTCAAGATATAGTACTAATTTTACAATTTATTTCTTTCATTAAATATTTCATTTTTTATATAATATTTATAGTGCATTTTTTAGCTCTTTATTACGGCATGAAACAAAATTAAATATATTAAAATTATGGCAGGTTTTTTGTTAAATTGGCAATAAAACTCGCAATTCTATATAATACTGAATGTAAAAACCATATTATTACATTGTAATTTAGAATAAACAATGACCACAGGCAAATCCTCAACATAATTTCAAGTATACCGCACTTTATGGAAGCTACCTCTTTTATTTTGAGCTTTTATGAAATCCCAATACTATGAAATTCCGTCCTAAATAATTGTTCTGTAAGACAATTACACAAAAAATTAACTTCTAAATCATTAACACACTCCCTTTTCACAAAAATGTGAGAGAAGCGTAACTTACGAACGACCAGAGGACTGTTCACTTCAATATTTTGCGGTGCCTACAGACCGTCCAGACGCGCGTCCTCCCCTCTCCCCGCCCTTGAAACACTAGGAGCCCTAGGTTATCGCGGCTGGCATGCGGTGCCTTCGCCCGCGCCGAGCGAATTCTCTGGACAGCATTTAGAGCTGTTTGATACTTCTCACTATAACGTACTCCATAACGCTCACAGATACGGAAGACTGACTGGCTGTCGGCAGCAAAACAGAGTTATTTTTTCGCATCTCTTTTAAAGCTTTCAAAATCTCAATAACTTTTTAGAGGGTGATCAAATTTATTAAATATTTCTTATTCACTTCTAATTACTTGGTATATCGGCGGTATACGCGGTGTGTCGCAGAATTCGCCATTGACACTGACAAATATTTTTAGATTCTTCTATTTTGTGCTTGAATATTTTTAGTGGTTATAATAAAATTTTGACCTAAAACTGTGTCTGCTCATCAAATACATATTTATGCAATCACTTCTACACTCATTTACTCGCTTTACAATCCGTCGTTCTTCCATCAGCTCTCTAACACTTCGTCCCCGTTCATTCTCTTGCTTGAAAATTGCTTACCGATTTTCCCGCTTACGCACTTGCGCTCTCGTTTCAGCCGGGAAATGACTAGAGGTGCTCCAGAATGACGCGTACTTTCTCGTATCAAATTTTTCTAATTGCCTTGGTGAGAACTGGCTTTAAGGTAATTCTTCATTCTCTGGCCAGCTGCCATCTATCGTCGCATAAAGTCTTTTTTTGACATTTTCTCAACTTTTCGGTTTCTTAATGGTAGAACCGAATTATTACTTTAAGAATATTAAAGAACAGTAAATCTTCGTCCTCAATAGAAATAAAAAATTTGAAGCCGTTTTCAAGAAAATGGCTTTAAGCATTACTGTAAATGCGAAATTTGAAGCTCTTTTTCCCAGGAATCTATTAAGTTTTCGAAAAACCTCATCTCAAGTAATTTTAAGCACTTGCAATAATGTATACAAATTGATGGAGATGTTGCTTATTAACGGCGTGAGAGATATTTCGAAAAATACATTTGTGTAACTTTTGAAAAAACAAATTAATACTCCAAAATGAACTTTGTCATATTTAATGGTGAAATTAGCACTATCCATTCAAAAAATTTGAAGAAAAAATTTGGAGCACTTTCGAGAAAATGGCGTTTCAGGTTTTCTGAAAATGCAGAATTTCGGGCTCATTTTCACAGAAAACTGTTGAGTTTTTGAGAAACCTTAACTGACATTACTTAAAGCACATGTACTCATAAAACTAATAATGTAAAAAAATTGCCTCTAATGTAAATATTACCGACGTGAGAGACTAGTCAAAAAAAGTGAATGGGCGCCATTTTTTAGTCCCTGGCCACTCTCCGGCAGAAGGAGAGAGCACACAGCGCGGAGGTTGCAGCCTGGCCGGAAATGGGCCAACGGGGTGAGGAGCAAATATAAGTTTGTCAGTGAGCGGGGCGGGGCGGTGCGGGGCGGTGCGGGGCGGTGCGGGGCGGTGGCGGTGCGGGATGGGGACAGGGGGCGGGACGGGCGGCGGGACGGGGTGCGGGACGGGGCGGGACGGGACGGGACGGGACGGGACGGGACGGGACGGGACGGGACGGGACGGGACGGGACGGGACGGGACGGGACGGGACGGGACGGGGCGGGGCGGGGCGGGGTGTGGCGGGGTGGGGCGGGGTGGAGCGGGGCGGGGCGGGGCCATCCATTGGGACCGAGCGATGCGTCAGCCGCAGCTGTGCGGCCGGGCGGCCCGGGTTCGAGGTCCGAAGACCGAAGCGGCGCGGCGTAGGGCATTTGCAGGGCGCGGACGCACAGGCAGCAGAGTGCCCTGTAATCCTCCCTTTCTTTCTCGGGTTAACCCACTCACCTGCTTCTCCGGCGTCAGCTACGGCTTGGGTTTGCCTAATGTGGCAGCTGAGGGTATTATCAAGATAGAATGAGACACGGCTTTTCGCGTCTTTCTTCGCTTGAGCTGCGGCACTGCTTGATACGGTCGCGATCAGGCGATATCTTGCGGCAGGACCGAGAAAGACGCAAATAGTTCTGCCATATTCCATCTTGAAAATAATAGCCTCAGCTGCCACGTTACGAAAACCCAAGTATATGTGCAAATACGTAGTTTCTGACTTTAAAATAAATAAACATGAATATTTTATTTGTGCAGAGACTTCTCATGATAGCTAAAAGTTCACCAATTCTTTATTTCATTCATGTTGTTTCTGCCGAATATGCACAACTTTCTACTTTATTTCCTCTTCCTTTAATTTCTTTCATTCTTTGACATACTCTTGTCCATTTCTTGTCTGAGTGTACCATTTTTGTTTCTCATTTCTCATCAGAGAGGTTTTTCAGTGACACAACTTTTTTGTGAAGCACAGCTAAATTATAGCCTTTTTGTAATCCGTACAGTGCGTCGAAAGAGAGAACTAAATGAAAGTCATATAGTTTATTTATGTTATCCTTCTTTATTCACTGTCAATGCATTTCTCCGAGTATGCCTCAACACTCGATTCTGCAGCTTCTTAAAATATTTCTGAATTCCTGTTTCCGTCTGTTGTGAGTCGGAGATGTGAGGAGTCGGTTTGGTTAGTTTGATTCTTTCATTTAATGCATTGTCCGTAAGTAGAAAAGTGGCAAAAAAGTGGCCAAAGTTTCTTAATTAACTTTATAAGATGACAACACTAAAAGTTAAAGTTCATAAGGTAAAAGGTTCATAAGGTAAGTTAAGGTTCATAAGGTTCATAAGGGGTTCAATCGTAATCGACTTTGCGAAAGCATTCGACGTAGTACCGCATAACCTACTTATCAGGAAATTATTAACTTCAGGAATTGATGCTAGAGTTGTGAAGTGGGTAAGCGAATTTCTTAGAGACAGGAAACAAAAAGTTCGAATTGGCACTCAGTTTTCGACTACGGGTATTGTTACTTCAGGGGTTCCACAGGGAAGTGTCATAGGGCCATTACTTTTCTTAGCGTACGTAAATGATCTCCATGTTAACATACAATCAAAAGTGCGTTTATTTGCAGACGATTGTGTTATATACCGAAAAATCAAAAGTAGCGCTGATGAACAAATATTACAGCAGGATTTAGAACATTTACGTGATTGGGCTGAAAAAAATGACATGGGAATTAACGGATCGAAAAGCAAAACAATAACGTTCGGGCGGGGACGAAATTATGAGGAACCAGACTATCGTTTAGGTGAGGTCATCATCCCAAGAGTCTCATCATGCAAGTATTTAGGCATTCATATAGATAGTAAATTAGGGTGGGAGAAGCATATAAATCAGGTAGTTAGGAAAACGTGGAAGTCTTTGCATTTTGTAATGCGAACTCTAAAGAAAAGCTCTGCAAACGCAAAAGAATTAGCATATTTTTCGCTGGTTCGCCCTCTCATGGAATACGGAGTGGCATGTTGGGATCCATACAGAAAGTCGCACCGGAAAAATCTAGATAGAATACAGAGAAAAGCGAATAAGTTTACCTATAGAACTAACGCGATAAAAAAGACATGGGAACCTCTAGAAATGAGAAGAACAAGGGCGAGGCTTTGCGCTCTTTATAAATCGTACGTAGGTCAAACAGCTTGGAAGGAAATTCAGGTTAGACTAGAAAAACCAAATTACTTCGGCCGAAGCGATCACACTCACAAAATTCGAACAAGGAAACAAAATTCAGATCTTGGGAAATTTTCCTTTTGTAACAGAACAATTAAAGATTGGAACAGTTTACCCGCAACAATTTTCAAAGCTTTTCCTCTAAGTGTTCGAAGTTTTAGAAATAAGTTAGAACAATATGATAGTAATAGACATTAAATGAGTAAGTGCTGTGAAGTGCGGTGAAGTGCTGTGAAGTGCTGTGAAGTGCGGTGAAGTGCTGTGAAGTGCTGTGAAGTGCGGTGAAGTGCTGGTCAGTGTAACTCAAAGCAAAAACAGTGTAGTGTAGTGTAGTGTAGTGTAGTGTAGTGTTGTGCAGTGCAGTGTCGTGCAGTTAATTGTAGTGAACGCGATCAATGAATTAAAAACAATAAATTTAGCCAATATCAATGTAGCTTGTATTAAATTTTAGCATCACCGATATATAATTATAATTATCATATATCATACGAGTTGAAATATTTGTTATAATACTTAATATTAGTGATAGTAGGATTATTGCATGCTCGGCTTGTATTGTACTCCTTTATTATTATTGTTATTATTATTATTGTTATTGATATTGTTATTATTATTCATATTGTTGTTATTATTAATGTTAAGTGTTATTATTATTGTAATTATTGTTAAATAACTGCCACCGGGTCATACCCAATTGCAGTTCAAATAAATGTAATGTAATGTAATGTGATATTTCTTCAACAATCATAACAAATCTCTCTTCCTTAAATTGCTTCGCAAATAACAATCAATATTGAGTTCCCTTTTTTTGTAGGGATCAATACGTAAGAAGAAAATTTGAAGGGTCTCGTCCAAAACCGAGGACTACTTACTACACTTTTGGGCTATGGTTTGCGGAGCAAAAACTATGTGTTCATATGATTCATTTTCGTCAAAAATGTAAAAGAAGAACAACAACACTGTTCATTACATATTGGGGAATCTGCTAGTAGGTACAATCTGTGCACTTTTCATTAGCTCCAGAATCTCTACCCAACCCTTTTACTATAAATAATTGGGTGATGGAAAAAATTCAAAGCGAGATTAGCAACATATTTATGAAAACTAGAAAATTTTCGCCCCAGAATAACAGAAAACGTATTTTTGTTGCCAAAGGAACACATTTTATTTTTTTAGTATTGCAAACCATAGCAACTCACTATTTTTACTCTTACCACAACTAGAAACTAAAGGTGTTGCAACGCCTCGTACTTTTTCGCATTATTTGTAACAGCTACACAATAAGACCCCACAAAAATTTCTTCATCCACCAAAAATGTTTTCTCCGCGCTGGGATTCGACCTCATAGCACATCCTTTACGTTAACCATACACCACCAGCCTCATAGCTTAACTCCCTGACACTTTAAAAAAAGTTGAACATTTGCATTTGAAATTTTCAAAAATTCAGAGATTTTCATTTATCTTAATTCAAAATCTAGTTTCGAAGAACAAATTTCATTAAGGAAAAATCTATATCCTAAATATTGTAGTTGTCAAATGTTAATTTCCTGCTGCAATTTTCGAATTAACAGAGTTATCCTAAAATTAGAACCGCGCAATTTTTTAAGCGCTGTTTGTCTATCAGAAAAAAAGAAAAAATTGAGCTGCGATTCTTGCTAAAAAAAAAAGTTCATCTGGAATGCGACCTGCGCCATTTTTTGCATTATAGTGTACATAGGCATATATGGAGTAAAATACATAGTGTAGAGAAGTTATATATCGCTGCGAAAAAGCGATTTCGAGATTTCAATGGAAATAAACATTTTGGGGTTCCCTGACACCGAAAAAGTTTTTTTTTCTCAAAATGTCTGTCCGTCGGTGAACACCACAAGCGCTTAAACCATACGTAGTTTTTTTTTTCAAAATGGATATTTCCCTGACGATCTACCTCCACTCGAAGCTCTGCGATTTTGAGAAACATTCATTAAGTTTGGGGTATTCCCCTGCGACATTTTCAATTTTTTTTCTAAAATGACTCCAATTATTTCTATAAATTTATTGTAAGAATACACTTATAAAGGTGACATAGGTCTGATTTTCACTGAATTTTGGAAAATTCCAAACGTTTGATTTTTTTTGCTTCTTCTTTCAACTACAATATTGAAGATAGAGATATTTCCTTTATATTAAAATTTGTAAGTTGTTGATAATAACTAATTTCATTTTACTTTTATATTAAACTCGTTCAAAAATTACATTTTATGACATTATTTTACCAGAAAATGGTATTTTTGATTCAGGTACACAATTTTCCATACTCCTGCATTAATTGAAAATTTCTTGTTTTTACGTATGAATGAAAATGTGTATAGATTTTTTTTCTGCTAGATTAAAATGGAAGTTGTGCGAGATATTGGGCGACGCTATCCTTCCGTTTTTACTACAAGAAAAACGAAGGAGGGGAATTTAATAAAAGATCAAAAGGCAAGGTCTAAAATTCCAAAATTGACTGTACGTCTTTCTGCATAAGTTCGAGTAAATTTTCTGATGTTTTAAATGAAACCGTCAGAACCATCGACTTCAAATTTAGTTTCGGCAGAAAATAACAGAACCTTTCACAACGTTGAAGATGAACATTCTCAAGTTGAAAAACAACAGAGGTTTACGAAAATCGTGCAAGCATACTAGTATTGGATCGCTAAAGGAAGTGAGGAATGTCAAAATATTAATAGCGATTTTACTTCGCCAAAAATATCCTGGAAAAATGAAAATAAAACGAGATTTTGCCAAAAATCTTATATTTCAAAGATTCATAAATTGATGAAAACAAAGCAGGCAAGAAAATGGCTCTGCTATTCGTAGAGTACAGGTATTTTGTATTGTAGTGACGAACGTTCTTTCTCAAAATTGTGCCAGTATGAGCCAAACAAGACTGGAGAATCTTTCTTTGGCGAGTATTGAACGAGAACTACTCAAAAAGTTGATACAAGAATAATTTATGAATTTTCCACTCCAAAATTGCGAAAACGTTTGATTAGGTAAACGAAGTTCAATCAAAATTGAAAATAATTCACATTGTCATTTTATTCAATGTTTGTAATTAAATATTTAGACAAATAATATATTTACTTCAATTTTATTTGCAATATTTAAACATTTTGAAAAATATAGAATAACCTGATATAGTTTTGTCTCTGTTATGTATCTTTCATTAATACTTCAAAAAAAGGATCATTTTCAATAATGATATTGTTTTCAAACTTATTTGTGACTATAAATAAAGAAAATGAAAAATACTATTTCATTTAAACTGTAAGCACGCATTTTTTGGACTAAAGTGTCTACTAGATACTGGATTCTTTGACTTCAAAATCTATTTATGTAATCGAAAATGTACAAATATCCCAATATTGACCCTCCGTATTAGATGTTTGTTGAGAAAAAAGTTTGCTGTCTTCTGGCTCAAGAGCGAAGTCGCTCTCTTTCACCAAGGGTTCGATTCCTGGACAAGCTCATGTGAAATTTATTTCAACAAAACGAGTGTAGCTGCTTCACAAGCGTCCAACCCCTGTGAAGTGTCCTAAACTTTACCCCTATTCTAATTCCTTCCTAATTCTGGCCGCTAGTGACGCAGGAGCGCGCAAGAGAT
This sequence comes from Teleogryllus occipitalis, assembly GCA_011170035.1. Taxonomy (NCBI): domain Eukaryota; kingdom Metazoa; phylum Arthropoda; class Insecta; order Orthoptera; family Gryllidae; genus Teleogryllus; species Teleogryllus occipitalis. The sequence goes on along the minus strand of BLKR01002284.1, from coordinate 126,011 downwards.
AGGCGCGTACAATGAGATGCTATATGAAATATTGTACATGGAGGTCCTCTTGACGACTAACGGACTTACGGACTACGTAATGGAGGATTCCACCCAAAGACAATGACTTTAAAAAGTAACGGAGGATTACTCCTAAGCGCTCAACGCCCAATGGGGGTTATGAGACGCGTTGCGTCATGACAAAGGAAAAACAAAACAAAACAAAACAACATGGTCCAGAGTACTCGTAATTAGATTTGGGTATTTATATACTTTAATTTTAAACATTTTTTTACAAAGCACAGTATTATGTCAATATTGATTTTCAAAGCCAAGTTTAGTTAAGGATGGTTGTTAAAAAAATTGTAATTGGAAATGTGTTCAAGTTCTTTCACATACCATGCGCTTAACTACATCTTGGAAGAAAAAATAAAACGGGTGGTAATGATAAAAGGCCCAGCATGTCTTAAACCGGCTCTGATCACAACTCAATAAAATTCTTACACCTTGTCTATGAACAAGGAATGTGCCATTAATTAAAAGTTTTTATTAAATGTACCAGTGAGAACCCGTCAAAATTTGACGGAGAGATCTGAGATAAATGTAAAATACTGTGCCCAGACTAATGTTCACAATATGTTGCGTTGTTTGAATCTTCAGGGTATAACGAAGATATTTTGTGATGTAGAGTTTCCAAAATTTTGAACATGTATGGCCCATGACCAGGTGGCAATGTAATATCGGCACCAAATGACACAAAAGAAAGAGCACTATTATACTGACGAATATTATTTCTTAAGTTTTTTGATGTGTCATCATCTATAAACAACTTTGATTTCTTCTGGCATATTGCTCGAAGGTAAACTTATTTTCCCATTTAAGCAACACAGAGTAAACTCGTTTGTAGAATTTCTCTCACATGGGAAGTGCAAAGCAGAACAAAACTGACATTTCATAGACAACGACCCAACAGAGAACGAAATGACCTCACTAACACGACTTCTACGCTGACTTTCTCTTTCCCTGCATCCACTTAATGTACGTTTGCGTCTTTTGGGCGCGTGGGCAACGATCGACATAACCTGTGTACAACTTCACTACTTAAGTACAACCGAGCAAAACCCACTGTCCGAATGTTCTCTACAAAATACACCACAAAAGCAAATACATGCCAACTATCAACCCCACAATGCAATTATTACACTGAAACAAAACCTTGACGAATTGTAAACAAATCTCAAAAATCAAAACAAAACGTCAAGCAAAGCCACCATGAAGCAACTTTGGAAGAAAACAATTGACTATTGATAAGCGTACTATTAAAGAATGATTTAATTAATTAATTTACACCGTAAATGTTGGTGAATGAACACTAACAGTATATGATAACACATCTAGAGATCACGTTCTTTCATTTAAAGGAAAAAATACTACAATCAGTTCAGTAGAAGCTCTAAACGAAGCCATGGCAGAATACCTTATTTTTTTAAATATATAGAATAGATGCTTCTATTTGTCCAACTGTGTCAATGATATGTTGACTTGTATTCCAATTGTTCTAATTGATAATATCAAGTAAATTCACCTTATGTATGAATTTTTGTAATTCTATTTATTCAAGCTTTTCTTCACACATGTGCCTTGGTATGATAGATTACCAAATCCTGAATCAATTTTCACATCAAAATAAACATAATTAATAAAAACAAGAATACATTTTGGTTTAATAGAATCACCCTCTTGACTTAAGATATAAAATTCTAGTCTTTCTTCTTAAACTGACTTTACAGGGGAAATTGACTTTTTAAAATAGTATAAAGATCAGAAAAGCTTTTATTGTGAGGAGGCAGGGTCACATATGTTGTGTAAAATTTTGGAAGTTTCAGATCCTACTAAAGTATTTAAGTTGGTACCATTTCTCTGCAATATCATTTACTATACAATATTGTCCTAACTGAGCTTCATACAAATTTCAGACTTCTCTTTTATATTCAGCTATCGAACTAATTGTCAAGTGCAATCCCACATCTGTCACTGCTGCAGATTTTTTCAAATATTCCAGTTCCTATTGTAATTGAATCCCAGTAGCTTGCATGGATTTTGCATCTTCCTTGATAGGATCAATTGATTATTGCTTTTCCAGACTCAGATTAAAAAACAACGACTTTTGTTCATTTAAGATCTTGAAAACATCTACATTTGATTAAATGTTTGAATTATATTAAGTATTTTTCAGTCTTTCCTTTTATTGTTGCAAACATTAACCACTCCTACAATTTCTTTAGCTTGTCTAATTATTAACTCTTATGAATGCATGTATTAGCCATGGAAAAGTCTAAAATGCGTGAAAGAGTAATTTGTTTAACATAAAAAAATAGTAAAAACTATGTCACATGTTCTTGGTTTTGATGTATTTAATAAATTATTTTCATTTTAGAAACAATATATTTCCAAAAAAAGTTCACAGAATGAATTAATTTATTTCCATCAATAATTTCCATGTACTAAATTACTCTTGCAACAAGAATGAACAGTGGTGGATTAATACTCAATAGGGCCCTAGGCGATTGCAAATGAGAGTACTCCCCCCACCCCCACCCCCGTTTTTATTTACTGTCGCCCCACCAATACTATGTATTATTACCGTTTGAATTCTGAATTTATAGATTAACATGTCTTAAACATTTTTTGATACAAGGTTTCATTTTATTACATTTTTGAAGTCTCAGAAAACATGTAAACAAAACAGGGATTTTGTTTTCAATTTGAGTTTTCACGATTTAAAATGTACTCACTCTTTGCTTTCATTATACACTGTCACTGAATTTGATAGTTGCATTTATGAGCTTAAACGTCTCGAAAATTAACACATGGTTGCAAAAGTAGTGTCTGAATTGTTTAATTATTAAAAGAAGGCTTTTAAAAAATTGTTTTATGGTCATCAGAGTCCCTTTCCATCAGGGAAAGACTTCATTACTTTTCATTGTATGAAATTAATATTTAACCCACTTTTGTTTAATGACCTTCAATGAAATGAAAGGAAGTTATAGAATCAAAGCTAAATAATTTACAAAATTGTTAATGTATTATTCGGTAATGCACGAGAATGTTAGTATAAAAATGTATTTTTTTCTGACAATATATTTGCTTTTCACAAGAAACTATTTTATCAAACATTAAAAACAACTTGTAAAGCAATATAAATATAAATTTTCATTTTATGCATTTATAGTTGCACCAAACTATTTCTTTTAAATAAATAACTTGAGTATGTTGAATGAAATTACGATATTTTTAATGATCTAACAAAGTAAGATTGGCACAAAAGAATTAGCAGTTAATATGCAAAATGTGCTTCATATCCATTAAAACTGAACTTTATCCTTATTTTAAATTGCTTGTGAGAATGTTCTACGGCGGCACCACGAGGACATTTCAACGTTGTCTTTTGGTATACAACTTCCTAGCCAGATCAGGGAGCTCGACTCGAGACCCTATGAATTGGATAGGAAATTTAAGTTTTGGGAGGTAATTCACATGCAGTCACTGTAACATTATCAAATTTCAAAAATATATCTCCAATTTGTTTTCATTTTAGGGGGAGCCAATCACATTTCTGGGCCCCTCTGGGCTTCCTTTCTCATGAAACTTTTTTATTTACATACGACATATTATTTTAGGGAGTAAAACAAGAGTTCACAGAGAATAAAACTGTTATTTTAATAATACAATTGATTAATTGTATGCTGAACCATTGTCAGAGATGACACAAGGTTTGGAGAGTATCTTCCCCAAATAGCGTTTTATTTCCATTACTGTCAGCTTAAGAAGGGGGAAAAACAAGAATTGATCATATTAAAGAAAATAAAATTTTTTATTACGAAGGGCTAAGGGACCCATTTCGAAATTTTCTTGAGGGGGCACGGCCCTTCTGTGCACAGGTCTATAACGGTGACGTTTACTCTTACGCTGGCACTACCAAAATTACCACTAAACCACATATGCCACTATTTAGAACTATTTAATTGCTAATTAATTACGCTAAAATTTTTTTGCTCTTCAAATTTTTGCGCAATTAATGGTGAGCTAGCGGAAAATTAAGCTAGATCTACCACAATTAGTTACCACAAAACCAAATATGCCATCTTGTAGAGCGATTTAATTGCTAATTGATTACGCAAAAATTAAATTAATTGCTCTTCAAACTTCCGAGTAATTAATTGTGAACTGCCGGGCGCGCCCGCAGGCAGCCGGTCGACCTGCTGGCCGCGTGACGTCACGGGTGGTAGCCATTGAGCGCGCCAGACCGCCGCCGGCGCCGCCGCCGTCCGTCCGGCTGACTGACAAATTTAAATGAAATACACGAATAGGCCGAGAGCTGACTTCGATATTGAAAACATTTGTTCCATTACTATTTGACTCCTGTCCTCAAATGTTGACTGATTTTTGTAGGTCCTCATCACATATGTTTGTTGACCTCATGACATTGTTGACAAGAAATATCTATATTCATACTCCTTTAAAATATTAAATTTCAAAAAATCTGCCATCCCCTTTTCCAACTAGTCTTCCTTATTTCTTAAATACATGTAATGACAGTGTTGTCGAAATATTAGGTTTTTGAAATTACGGTAGTTTTATCTAATTTGAGTTGATGTATGTCATCCACAAAATAAAGATCTGGTTTGAGCCCTGATAAGGTCAATTAGGCATTGGTGAATCGTTGGCAATGTTATATAAAGCCTTAAGAAATAAATCAACTTTTTCAAAGACCTAGAAGAATTAAAGTCTTCACTGCTGTGCATCTAGTAAAATATTAGATGAGTAAAGTAAAAATATTATAACCAAAAAATATACATAAAAATGAAAGTCAAATATTAAATTATTAAATATGTTGAACAGTTTTTTGAAAGCAGTAAGGATAAAGACAAAAAATATGTAATTACATTAAAATACGGTCTCTAGTGACGAGGACCAACAGAAATCAGTCAACATTTGAGGACAGAAGTCAAAAAGTAATGGAATAAATGTTCCAAAGACAATGTTTACCCTTTATAATAATTAAATATGGACACATGTCCAAAGTGTCGTCAATCGCATTACTGATTTACAACTAGCAGAAGGTACAAAAAATGTCAAAAATTCATACCTTGATTTACAAATAATATCACATTGGCAATGTTTTGTGATATAGCCCGTCACAATTAAAACAATACAGTTTCAACAAAATAAACTTGTAACTCGATACCACAGTTGTCTAACGTACTACGATAGAATCAATTCTTTTCCAATATACCGTAGGTATACGCTTATTGTCATTCAACGATCACCAGCAAAGTACTTGGAGGACTTTATGAACATAACAAAGTATTGGCCTAATTTTCAATTATGAAGTAAGCTCTCGGCCAGTTCGTGTATTTCATTTAAATTTGTCAGTCAGCCGAGCGGGCGGCGGCGGCCTGGCGCGCTCGCTGGATACCCCCCACCCGTGACGTCACGCGGCCAGCCGGTCGGCTGAACCAGCACCCTGGAGAGGGTGCTGGCTGAACGCCCTGCGGGCTAGAGCTGTGCACAATTAATTACACGGAAGTTTGAAGAGAACAAAATTAATTTTCACGTAATAAATTAGCAATTAAATCGTACTACAAGATGGCATACATGGTTTTGTGGTAACCATTTTTGGAAGTCCCAGCGGAAACCGGAAGTGCTAGTTTTTAATTAATTACTCGGAAGTTTGAAGAGCAAAAGAATAATTTTTGCGTAATTAATTAGCAATTAAATCGCTCTACAAGATGGCATATTTGGTTTTCTGGTAACTAATTGTGGTAGATCCAGCGTAATCTTCCGCTAGCTCACCATTAATTACGCAAAAATTTGAAGAGCAAAAAAATTAGTTTTTGCGTAATTAATTACGCAAGAGCTGTTGTAGCGCTATTAGTTCTTCCTTCCGAATAATGGTAAGTATTAGCGAGGCTATCATTGGAGCTACAGTCACAGTTGAAAGTATTATATTAACTTAAACAAGTGAATAAGAATAAACGAATTAGTTTCTGCATCATGGCGTTTTTCAAAAATGAAATAATTCAGGTCGTAAATAGAATGAAGGCAAATTGACAAATTGCGGTTACAATCCATGCAGTATGTGAACATTTTAACATACAACTTTTTATTTCTTTAAATTTCTTGCAATGAAAATGATTTGGAATTGCGTTAGGCAAGACGCAATTACTTTAGCTTCTTCAAACTTACCTGAAAGAACGAAAATAAAAAGTTGAAATTGGCCGAAATCATTGCTACTAGCAATTTTCTAGTTCATGCGTGTCTTCGCGAACCATGAAAACCGACCATGAAACTCGTATCATCCAACATAACATGCAAAATCTTAGCTCTCTCATTAACACCAGAAAGTAAGGAAAACAGGATTACTTGAGTGGTCTGAAATACCTCAAAATATATTTCTTTAAAAAATATTCGTATTCAAATATAAATCTGTCATTTGATTTCATATTTTTCGGACTGAAAACTGATCACTCTTTGGTTCTCCCGGGCATTTGTTGTTTGAATGTTGGTGCTCCCAAGCATTTCGCAAGTGCAGGATGTAGCCGTGGGATGGGCGTGGCAGCTTCTGGCAGGTGCAACGTGCGTCAGCTGGCCGCGCTGATTTAGTTTGCTTCAGTCAAGTCCAAATTGTTTGTGTTTTCAAATTAACAAAACAGAAATAAAAAATTGAGAGTATTATTAGAAAACATTAATATTTTCATATCCAGTTGTAGGGGATTAAATGTTTTTTAATGTAATGAATGTGCTTAATTTTATTAAGTATTTTTTAACTGGCTTAAAGTATTACAATTAAAGTTTATTTTCAGAAGGACTTCTAAGATGTAGGAAATATAATTCCATTTAAACAAAGCCACAGTTTTCAAGATGGATTAGTAGAGTTAAATTTTGTGATTTTGCACTGCACAAATTAATTTAACCTGGTAGTTCCTGCAATGCGAAATTCTTCAGTACACAATAAATGTCAAATAGAACATCTGTCTGGATAACAGATGGCCCTGAGCTTGGATACCAGTGGAATCAAATATTAGTACTTTGAGACAGTCAACTTTTTATTTTTTTTTTAAACATAGTTTGAAATATTTATTTAATTCTGTTGAAATGGTTGCGTCTATTTTATAAAAAATGAGAATGTATTATTTAACAATAATGATGTAATATCAATTTTAAATATGACAATGTCTAATGTATAGTGATGAGGTTAATCTTAAGTAGATATGCCCACATAGTCCCTGAAGGAATGAGAATTTTGGGGAGATTTTTTTTTTGTGTTGCACCTGCAGTCAAGTTGCACACATAAGGAATTCCTGAAAACTACAGAAACGTTACTGCAGGAGGAAGTGGGAGAGTATATTTTTGAAGCTCTTAAAATGATTGAGTCTGCTCGATTTCAAGTTTATGGCTTCTTGAGTTCCACTTGAGATTATATTGCCTTGTGAATCCAAGAAATTTTGTTTTCTGTGCTTGTGTGATGTTGTTGCCTTCTAGTGTAATATTTAGTTAGTATTATTGGGTTGAGTGGGAGGTATGGTCAGGCATTGTGATTGTTGTGTCTGTGTTTATGATTAGCTTGTTTTGGTGGATTTGGTTGAATTTGTCAGTGACTGAGTTGGCTTTGTCTTGTAGGGCTTCAGTTGTTTTTCCTTGTGTATATTATATAATATTAATTTAGGGTCTGTTAAAAAGTACTATTGTATTCTATATGATACTATTGTTGAAGTTAATGGTACAAGATTACTCAGAAACGAACACCAGGAGGTTTCAAGGAATCTTTGATAAATGTCTACTGCCTGGTTTCCTTCAGATATATAGCAACTACTCTAGGGTTGAAAACTCTTGTTTTAAATGTGAATATAGAGTGAGCTTCTATGTTGTATATTAGAACTGTGTATTAGAAATGGACATTTATTTTATTATTCACTACTATGACAGTCCAGGGATAGACAGATATAAACAGTATCAGTAAGACTATTTCAATAATTCATTTGGATTATCCTTGTGGTTAAATTATATTTTCTTGATATGTTTACAAACTTTATATATAACCATATGGGACAGAGAAAAAATAAATAAATAAAAACAATGGTATTTGCTCATATATGACCAGTTATAACCAAAATACCCTTAATGAAAAAACCTCTTAATTGACTGTCTTGAGTATTTGTATATTATTAATTATTATTCCATTTTCTTATATCCTTTAATTTTCTCATTAACATAACCGTTCTTTCCAACCATTCTGCTGAACTGCTAATAATCCCCCACACTCTGTTTTTTTTCTGTTTCTTACTCTCTTCACTTGCTTCATTGACTTTAGCTTGAACACTTCTCACCTCGAGTCCCTCAGCTAATGACATAGGCCCAATGTTTTGACATAGTTATGACTTACATGGATTGTCCCATAAACAAATTTAAAATGTGAGTATTGTAACTTTTTTCCCTGTGAGTTTACTCAGCTTTTATTGTATTGCTTCTTATTTTAATCATTTGCTTTTCTGGAATGTTCATTTCCGTTATGTAACCAGTTTTTATCTATTTCATTTACTTTCTTTTATGTTGTACTTCATCTGGTGTCTTAGATTACATTAACCAAAGATACTCTTAAAAAACTCACCTAATTATAAATATTTTTTCTTTGTAATATCTTATCAAAGCAAATGTTTTCCAAAACATAAATTCTTTAACTTAAGGAAATAAATTATAATTTTAACAATAATTTAAAAATTGCCTTTAATTTAAAAAGGAAAAATAACAAGAAGAATGAGTAATTAGTAATAATATACAAAAAAGCTTACAAGTTGAACAACTTGAAGTATTAAGAGAAGGGTCTAAACTTCAGGAAACTAACCCACCTGAAACTTTTATCAATTTTATTGTGAAGTTCCTAAAATACACCGCGTGCTACAAAAAATATAACTTCACATAATATCAAACTATCAGCATAAAGGCAACAAAAAAAATGCCTAATGTTACCCAACAACTAAGATCATTAGAAAGAAGAAAACTGTACATTAAATTCACATTAGTTTAATAATATTAAAATTTATTTATTTATTTATTTTATGTCAAAAAACAGTTAAAAACTGCGTATGATGTGCTATAGGGAAAAGTGAATTGTGTGCACATTTTCAAAATTCTGTGATCCCTACACTGAGTCATATGCTGTTAAAAAAAAAAGCAGTTCCCATGTAATAAAATCTATTTTCAAGAATAAATAAGCAATGAATTTTGGGCTCTTATCCATGTTGTCCTTTGGAATAATACTTCCTGCCGTGACAACATGGGAACGATAATTTGAATAATTGTATTTCCCACTGAATTCTAGAAGACGTGCACAGAAAATGAAGTTACATTTATGTCCAGAAGCAAAACAAGGGGCCATCTCAGCATTTGCTCAATGGATCAGGGAAACTGGACGAAAAACCTGATCGAGATGGGGGTCATTGACCCGGAAGCTGTGTTACAATAGTTGTTACAGGTTGTTTATACTCATTTATACAGTCCAAATGGTAATTAATGCATTATGTATCATTGTTAAAATTAATGTTACTTTTCTTGTGATGCTCAGTATAGTGTCTAATTGTATAGAAACAGTTATGCAGCAGAAACGATTTCACTTGGGATTTAAACTTTTCTATCGAATTTAATCGTTTAATGTCATCTGGCAAAGTGTTGTAAAATAATGTACATGTATTGTATGTGAATATTTTGTAATGAGCTGTTGATACTGTCACTTGATGAATATGATTTCTACGTCAAGTGTTATAGTAATAGACATCGGCATTTTCTGAAAATATATTCCCGCCCTTAAGCAGGTCATTTTTGACAAAAACCACTGATTCGTAAATAAACAGACAAGGTAATGGTAAAATTCCTAGATTAATGAAGAGAGGCTTACATGAATCACGTGGGTGGGATTTGGTTATTATTCGTACAATTTGTTTTTGTAATCTAAAAGTCTGGGAGCTATAAGATGTATTTCCCCAGAATATTATGCCATATCTCAGGCATTAAGTACACAATACAGTAAATATTCATTATGAAGTACATACTGCATAAGAAAATTCACACAAGTCTATTATTTAAACCATAAGAGCCTACTTGTACTCACACTTTGTTTTAACTAGTCAGACGAGTCTTCTCATTTGTCTCATCAAATTGTTATGTTGAATAATAACTTTGATGAAGATGAGAGGCACAAGAGGATATAACTTACTCCTTCAGTTTGGAATCTGATACACTACCCATTTGAATGTCCCATCACACTCCTTCCATTAATAATCTCTCTCTTTATATAAATAAAAGGGAATGTGCATATTCATACTTAGGTTTCAGGGAGAGAAATGACTCTCATATTGATGTATGAACATAAGGTTTCAGAAAAAGAAACACCACCACCACTAACAACAATGGCATCTTATCTGTATTTATCAGAAATTATGCTATTTTTTTATCCTGTCATAACTAGCGATATGAAATGTTCTGTGTACCTTACACATTTATCTTATAAATGGACAAAGCTGGGGGTGGGGGTGTCCTCTTCCCCTCCAACTTCTGCCTTCAAACTTTTGTCTTCTTTCATACATATGTTTTTCCCCACTTTTCACATTTGTTTGAAATTTAATTCGTATAAAATTCATTCTAAGGCAACATTTCTCTTGCTCTACCATGGACTGGTACTGTGGAGTCACTTACTGCCTTGGAGAAACTGGATAACATCAGGAAGGACAGAGAACTCAAGCAAATGAGAGCTTAACAAAATGTGTGCATGCTGAAGTGACATTACAGCCCAGAAGCTAAACAAATAGCTGTCTTGGTATTTGCTCAAATGGATCAAAATAGATCAAAAAAAAAATTGTCATTAACTTACAAGCTGAAGTACAACACTTCCTACTAGCAAGAAAATACAAAAATTAAATATACATATATATTAGTTTATTTGTCGGATTATGTACACAATACAGTATATATTCATATAGGAAGTGCAAAATGCCTAAGAAAATTCATACCAAGGTAAAATTATATTAATTACACCTGCAGTAAAATTGCTACACCTGCAAGGGTCCACTTGGACTCACGCTCTTTTGTTTTCAGATTGAAGGTCCAGACGTAGGTGGGTCCTCTCATTTTTGTCTTGTAAACTGGACATTGATACATGTTCTTCAGATCTTGTTTGTCTTGGGTAATAGCTTTGATGAATATGACAGGCACAAGTGGATATAATTCCTTTAGTTTGGAATCTGCAATACTACCCAATTTAGTGTCCCATCTTGCTCCTTCCATAAATAATCCATTAATAAATGCACCTTCTCTTGGAGCTGCACTGTAAATATTTCCAAGAAGGTTCCAATTTTAGGGAGAACTGATTTACGTTTTAAAGGAAGATTTCTTTGATTGTATGACAGAAACATGGGTTAAAATAGGAAATAGGAAAGAAATTGTACTCCTAGGGGATTTTAATGGGTGAGTGGGAACTAAAGAAAATGATAAAGAGAAAGGAAAATATGGAGAAGATATATTAAATGAAAATGGGATCAAATGTATTGTTTGTACAATACAAACTGCAATAGACTATCACATCTCAAGAGAATATTCCCCAATAAAAATCATCATTGTAAGAGTAAAATGAAAAACTCTTTAGGTCAGATCGTCTTCTGAAAGCCAGTGTGCATTTAAAATACTGTTATTATACAAAAACAATAAGTGAAGGAAAGCCTGATCCCTGAATCCCAAAATATAACTTAGAAGGTCTTAAAGATGAATCAATAGTATTTCTCAACAAAACAAGATTGGCTGAGAAAATGGAGTACACATAAGGGATGTAATGAGCAAATGTATGAGAATATAACAACTGAAGAAAATAGTGAAAGAAAAGAAGGTACTAGGTAATCATTGGTTGAGTATAAAGAGCCCTGAAGATAAATGAATATATAGGACAGGAGTGTCCAACTTCAAGCGCCACAAGGTAAGTATTTAATATGGTTGCAAGTCATATTTTTATTACTCAGGCAATCTTCACTTTACCCCATATTGTTGTTCTTGGCAGTTTGCACAGCTGCTCTGGGACGGGGATAGGTGGAACCGTGTGTGTATTATCTGATGAATAAGGAATCCATGAATAAGGAAGTGAAACACATTAGGATGATTTTGAATTTCTGAATTTACTTGAAAAAGATTCTTAAATCAAAATGTTTCTTATTTTTAAAAATTAAGGGGTGTTGATCCCAATGGGACATGTGCACTAGGCGCAATATTCTCGCCTGACATTGATGCAAGGGACTTTAACGTTTGTCTAATAACATTTTGCAGGCCACAATAAATGGCGCTGCCGGCCACATGCAGCCTGCGGGCCGCCAGTTGGATTGCCCTGATATAGAAGTATATGCTAGTTGACAAGAGAGAGAATTATCCAAATAAAAAATAGGTTTGGGGAACAGAAGGTATATAAACAGAAATATTGTTGAGTAGCTCTAAATCAAGAGCAGCTTGAAACATTATAAGGATGCTAAAAACAAATAAGAGAGAAAAATTGTCACAAGATCCAATTGGACAATAAAAATGGAAACAGTACTACGAAGAGTTACTTACAGAAAACCTCCAATAATTTTGTAATGGGTATAACCAAAACCAAGACCTGAATAAAATGCAGATAATGATTTTAGTTGCAGAAGTGAAACAGGAACTAATTAATGAAAAATAATAAATCACCTCCTTCTGGAGGCATACCCGCAGAGCTATATAAAAATGCATCAGATATAGTTAAATAACATTTTACAAAAATGTATAATAAGTGTCTGAATAAAGAATAGATACCAAGAGAGTGTAATATTGTATATAAGTTGTATATATAGAAAAGGAAATAAGAATGAATGCAGAAATTATGAGTGAATTAGTATTACATCTTCAACATACAGACTGTATGGATGAGTTTTGAAAAGGAAATTAAAGAAACAGAAGAACAATATGGTTTTAGACTAGGACCATCCTGTGTGGATAATATATTTAGTCAAACAATTAATGGAAAAGACCTTAGCTTATGGCAACCAACTCCACCTGCTTTTTGTAGATTTAAAAAAAAGCTAATGACTGTGTGCCAGTGAAAAAAATTGTGGAAGACTGTGGTAAAAAATAACATCCACCCAATGTACATAATTCTTGTTAAACTGTTTTATGATAATATGAGCTGAGTAAAGAGCAGAGGAAATGATTTTTCAAAATTTTTTCCTGTGAATAAGGGGTTAAGACAAGGTTACTGCATGTCGTCTGATTTGTTCAAAATATATTTAAATTCAGTCTAAGTAATTGGTCAAGCAGGTGTAGAAAAATGGGAGCCCAAATTGAATTAGAAAATATTTTTTAAAATGTTTTTTTATTAAATATTTGCTGAAAACCAAGTTGTATTTGCAGAAGACAAAGAAGATATTACCAATACGACTAGAAAGCTTGTAAAAGAGTATAAAGAATGGGCCCTAGAAATCAACATGGAAAAAACTGAATATTTGTTAGTAGGATGTGAGGGTCAAGCTCTAAATATAGATGGAAAAATAATAAAGAATACTACTAAATACAAATATCTTGGAGTGATATTAACATAAGAAAATAGAGATGATTGTGACATCTCACAAAAATTAACAAAAGGCCAAACTAAAGTTTTTAAATTAAATTCTGTATTATGGAACCAAAACATACGAATAGAAATGAAGAAGCACATATTCAAATCACTGGTTGAAAGTTGTAGAATATAGCACAAGTCTGGACTAAGTAAACACATGAAAAGCAAGATAAAGGTGGTAGCAAAAATCTTTTGGAGACAATGCTGCAGTCTTACTCTACAAAATCGAGTAAGAACAAACGTGATAAAAGAGAGTGTAAACGTAAAGAAAAGTCTGACTGATCAGACTGAAAAACAACTACTGTTATGGAATGGACATCTAAGGAAAATGTTGGATGAAAGACTATCTCTCAAAGTTTGGGAATAAACAAAAAAAGAAGAAGAGAAGACAGACCACATGTAAAATGGCAAGATCAACTATGTTACTCCATGAGAGTGAGAAATGAAGGACGATGGAAGAAGAAGTGTGGATGGATAAGAAAATATGGCAAAAGATGGCATAAGCGGTAAAGTGTCACTACTATGATTCAAATTAATAAAAGAAGCAGAACATCGAAGACATTTGTTTCAGTGGCAAATTTTTACATTCTATGCGGTTGGATGCAAGGTGAACATGGAAATGAGGTGCATTTGAATTTTATACTGTATTGCTGGGGAAAATATTTCTTACATTAACAGATAAAAATATTTTTTCAGATAAAAACTGAAACTTACGTTTAAAATTACCAAAAAATCTTATTGTAATGCTACTATTATTTGATTGCCATTACCAATGATTCCAAATAATTTTTTTCTCCATTGTATAAGTGATGATATTATTTCTAAATTGCATCTCTTGTGAAACACATTATTCTAGAAGTTCACACTTACGTTATATCTTCCTTGAATTTCTTTGTAACATCACAATACAAGCACATTTTATCTAAAGGCCATTCATTTTTTCGAGCTGTTGATTGCATAATAGCAGTGAGGAAGGACTGAGGATTGAAGAATCCTCCCAGCCAAACAGAAGAGGGAAGCTGAAAAATTTCATGTATATTTCCCATTAGATGTTAGAAGACATGTTCTAGTATGTACAAGAGTGTCTTCACTCACATTAAAATCTCCTGACCAATTTTCCAATTCTCTGTATCGTGTTTGCAAATCTGCAAACCATGGACCTAGAGTAAACATAGATGGGTATGCCTTGCTTGACCAAGAATCAGGAACTGCATCAATAAAGAGAGACTCTTGGAGGCCTTCCATCTCTGGTGTGATAGTCAGTTCACCCTGTACAAAAAATTATATTTCCTGGTTATTGATTTTATCTCAAGGAATTAAAGTAGGTACTATTCTTTTAATTTAGACAGTGAAAATGGTAATTGAACAGTAGTCTATATGGCATTTTCATAATGTGTCACTAAGGATTACCATTGTCTTTTTCTGGATGTTTCTCACATTTTTCTCTTAATTGTTCTTATAAGGCCAATTCACACACTATTTGACATTAAAATAGCTATTTCAAATATTTAACATTTAAATATGAATCACAAGAATGCTTGATGAATCAGAGCATAACTAAATATTCAGTAAGAATTAAACTCTGATTGACGAGAACTTTGCAGAAAGTACTGTGAATGACTTTTACGAGATATTGAAAGAAAGATCTTTTTAGTTCTGTGGGTAAGTAGGGCCAAATGAGAAGAACAAAAAAGAGAAAGAATCTCTTATTTAGGAATATTGAATCAACTTTCTCACCTTCAAACCTAAGAATAATTCATGTAAAGTACGTGATATTTCTCTGACAAGAATATTCATTCTTTCACATTCTTGAAATGCAACAATGATATATGGTGTTCGTTCTTCTGTTCTGGCCATTATATCTACCATATTAAAAAGTTCTGGGATCCTGTCTAAATATTCTTCCAACAGTGATCTTATCTGTAATAAAATATATTTAACTTATATACACAATAAGCAATTTCACCATTGTTATAGAACAGGGGTGTCTAACTTCCAAGGCCTCACGGGCCACAACTGTAACCTTTAATATGGTTGTGGACCATATTTTCATTACTCTGGCGATCCACACCTGACTCCCCCCACAATGTTGATCTCGGAAGTTTGCCTGTCTGGTCTAAAAAGGATGGGGGTGGGGGTTGGAACAATGTGTGATATCAGGTCTACCATGCATAACACAGTGAAACATATTGGGATGATTTTGAATTTACTTAAAAAAATCCCTAAATCTAAACTTCACATATTTTTAATTTAAGGGGGGTGTTGACCCTGACACATGCAGTAGGTACACATTGTTCTTGCCTGACACAGTTGGATGGAATTTTCCCTTTTGACTATTAACCTTTCGTGGGCAACAATAATTGGCACCCTGGACCACCAGTTGAACAACCCTGTTATAGAGTATATTAATTTATTTTCAATTTTATTTGAATTTCAAATGTCTTGATAGTTTGGATTCTGGTAAATACAGCTGTGTGCGTATGACTGTGTGTGTGGGTGTTTTTGTGCCTATGTGCTTGTCTGTGTGTGTGTGTCATGTCTATGTGTGTGTCTGTCTGTCTGTGTGTGTGTGTGTGTGTGTGTGTGTGTTTAATTTATTGTGTTTAATTAAGTTACGATTTATTTTATATTTTTTTAAATAAATCATAATTAATTATTGTAAAACTGATGATTTTTGATATGATTTTGCAAGATTTTTAATGATTAACTTTGACACAATGAAAAATATGGTATTAATTTTGATAATGAAATAATCATTCTCGAGAAGAATTCCCTTACAGAAGAATATCTGCATTGAGTTGTTGAATAAATTATTTCAATAAATAGGTAAAGCCAAACCCAAACATGGAAATACGTTCTGTGGAATGGATATTTCTTATATTAAAAGTTCATCACGTTTTTGTACATTTAAACAGTTTTAAAGATACTAGTTTAATGCTCTAGCGAAGCAAAATATATAAAAAGTAGCGAATCGATTTCGTGAGTAAAAAAGTTATTAAGATGCCGTTTTTACTGAGATAGAAGATAAAATTCTTTACGGAACAGATGTAACAATGAGAAACCCCTGGACAGATATCACATGCTTTCTCGCATTATTTGTAACTGCTATGCAACATAAAAAAATATTGCGTTAAAACGCTTTCAGCACCATGTACAGGCGAAAATTGCCTAGCTGAAGTGGCTTCTGAACATGCTGACCATTGTTTGTTACTAAAAATATAAAATTAATCTTTGACAATTAAACTTTAAAGTTTTAATTAAACTCGATTGCAGGTACATTACTTGTGCACGCTCGCCGTACTAATTTTAAAATTTCTGTCTAATCTGCTTCAGACTGGGTTGAACTCTCGCCCGTTGAGGGCGCGTCATTCGCGTTAGACCACTGCGGAATATTTCTATAATACTACGTGAACCTGTAAAAGTATTCCCCCCCCCCCCAACATTTTTTTATCAGCTAAACACCTAAGTTTGATTTAAACTCAGGGTTTTAGAAATATTTCGTCCTACGTTTCCACTTCACCACTAGCCTCCTCAACCTTTGACGGATCCAGGGGTGATGGTGGGGAGCATGCCCCCCCCCGAAGGCCTAGAGTTTTCGTTTGTTACCTTCTTTTATTTGGCAAAATTTATTTAAATATTTATTTACGTCATAATTATATAATTATTTAAAAAGTAATATTGTATAATATATACATACTACAAATATGCTTATTATTTAACAAAAATCTATGACGTACACTACAAAAAAAAAAAAAAAGATCGGCTGGATCACGGTCGCCTATAGTAACTATCTAGAGAGGGCCGTGGCTGGATCTGTCCGTGACCTCTAGCCGAGTATAATAAAACACACACACAAAAAAAGAAAAAGAGACGAATCGGAAATAATTGCTACGAAAGGTTTTTTAATTGTTTTAATGGCTTCATTTGTGGCCCCATATGACTATCCGATGTTTTCTTTCTCGGTGGATACCGAACGTCGCAGTGTGATTTCTTCCATAGGACCACCTCTCTTTGTCCCTCCATGATGGAAGTATGAGATGCTCCGACAGCAGCGGCCTTTTAATGAATTACGAAGTTTGATAAAAATCAGTGCAGTGTGTTCAGTTGTTACTTTATTATCGTAATTCGAACTAGCAACATTATTTCATAACAAGCCTAAAATGTTGATAATTGAAGAAAGAATTGATATCGTGGCTTTGTTTTTCGAGTCACGCTTAAAGTAGTTTTTCAATGATGACCATACTGCGACGTTTGGTATCATTGAGTACCTTCTTGCAAATTACTCAACACATATTTTTTCGATTTTATGTGTAATTGCCGAGAAAATCTCAATTTTGAACAGTATTTTGTTTGTTTTTATTTTTGTCGATTACAGCGCCATCTATTGGCAAACGGAAAAACGTTAAATACAAAAGTTACGTATTTTCCCCCGAAAAATCCGACTCTGCAATAAAAAAAGGGGGTTCCCATTTAACTTTTTAAAGAAGTTTCCCCATTCTCATTAGGGGTGAGGGGTCGATCTCCCGTAGGGGCGATGGGTCGATCATGGTCTCATTGGATAGACTCCGTTCATACAAACAACTCTCATTACCCACTTTTCTTGACGCAATGCGTAGTTTTCGAGATATTCCCTAAATCCTTATTTTTAAAATTTGTTGCGTCAACTCACGACGCAACGCATCTTCTAACCCATTGTTGGGTGTTGAGCGCTTTTTGGAATAGTCCTGCGTTATTTCATTTTTAATATTTGGAGTAATCCTCCGTTACTGTATATTTATGTCCGTCACGTCTCGACGCAGTCAATTGTCAAAAGGACCGACCGACAGGCATCTCGCGCCTCCCACCACGCGCTCCTGCGTCACTACCCAGCGGCCAGAATTGGGAAGGAATAGGTTAGGGGTAGCGTTTAGGACAGGGGTTAGACTAGGCCTTGTGAAGCAGCCAAACGCGTTTTGCTGGAACAAATTTCACATAAGATTCGACGGGAATCGAACCCGGATATCTTTGGTGAAAGGTGAGCGACTTCGCACTTGAGCCAGGAAATAACTAAGTCCCTTGGATTCAACAAGAAAATTTACTTGACAAGGCTTCGTGGGCAGGGATACGAAGGAAAACATACAAACCAACTACTAATGTAAAGCATTATAATAATTTATGTTGACACTAAGTAAAATATTAGGAGAAATACATGAGTTGATCAACCTATCAGTGGGTACTTACCTTGTCATCTTTAGACTCCATTCCGCCTGCTCCAGCCCCTGCGTCTCGAGGTTGCAACTCAAACAAAGTTCGGAAAAGAGTTTCAGAAGTTGTGGTCAAAAATCCGATTTCTGCATTAGGGTGTAGTCCATACAAGTATGGAGATTCAGGTGGAAGTTTTCTATCAACGTACATATGGTAACCCACATAATCAATATTGGGAGGCGCTGGAAAGCCAGGGGCTAGTAGGAGGTCTCCGTCCAGAAGTGTGGGGCTCATGTATTCGGCAAGGTAAGTACGACACAATCGTCTATCCCAGTCGTCAGTAATATGACCTCCGTACATAATTTCACCAAACAAATAGCGCAAATCTTCCCATGGTACAGTTGAGGAGGCTTCCAAGTAATTGTAGAGAACATGCACGCTGATTGTTAAGTCACCTACAAAGCAAATACAATTGTGTAATTAGGATAGTTATAATATAAAATACATTTTATTCAAGACCGTCTAGAAAGAGACGCTTACTAACTCAATATTCGGACATAAAAGTTCGGAAGTTTTAATTCTAGTTGTGTCAACAATTAGAAAACAAAATACGTACCAACCCCCAAACGGAAAAAAATACATAGTGTTCTCGTGATTTGCGAAAACTTTGTATATCACACGTAGAAACTGTCATGAAATTGAGGTATCAAATACAATATTGTACATCACAAATACGATATTCTATGACACGAAGGGAGACAGGATTCCTAAACTCGGCCTATCGACGTCGACCCGGAACTTTCCCGTCTAGTCATAGGAACACCTACTTTATTTCCTTGTAATGTAAATTATTATTACGAAAGGATGTAGTGTTTAACGAGCAAATGCAATTGATTGGAACTGTACTCCTCTCTGGATAAACCGCATTAAAAACTTAATTCGTCAGTTGCGGATGGCTTTGTTCTCTATGGGGCCTTCTGCAGTGCAGCCGCAACTCTACTCACAGCATTGTCGAGAGGTAAAAATATTCCGCCGTTCATCTTTTCTGCTTCGAAATATTAGTGAAACATATAAAAATTCATGACCCTCTTTAACACTACACGTTTGCGCGATGCATGGGGCGTAGCCCTCACAAAACTCTCAGCCTTGGACCAATGCATTCAGCGCCTGGAAGTCACACACTAACTGACCTGGCATGCATCGCCAAAGGCACACTTCATTCGCACTGATACAGCTGATGCAAGGGATCTACGCGCTTCTCAAACGACGTGTTAGTCAGATGAGCGGCAACGCTGATCCCTGCTTGTGAAAAAGTAAACAAATCCTCGCAAGCTGATTGCTTCAGAGCAGGTCACATGACGTACCACAGCACATGGCGAGAGAACTGTCAGAGCCGCGTATACGCTGCCGGCACTGTAGTCCAACAATGAACATGTTATCATGTTTTTTAATATTACATGATATACTTACATTCTTTGTGAAACTTGGTTTTGAGAAGTTTACACAGAAATGCAGATAAAATGAATGTTAAATTGATTAACGTCAAATTTATAAACAAATATTTTAATAGTTTTTTGACCCTATTACATGTATGGATGGATTATGACAAACGAAAAATACAGATCTGAACCAGATAAAAATAAATTAGGTTTCATTAGAAACTGGCTCGAAAGTTCCCAAACCACTCTGATGAGTGAAATTCCCTTGGAATTTAGGCACTTGTGCATGCAATTGTGTGTATGTGTCATAATGTACTGTTTTACAAACGAGGATCTATTTTATAAATGTGCAATAATTGTTCATATTCGCATGTGACACAAAAAAGTATCAATAGAACGATTTCTTCCAGATTTGACACACATTTTTGGGGAGACCAGGAATCAGAAATATCGTAGTTACGATTCCAATGTTACTCAAAAATATGTTTTTTTATAAGTTACTAAATTGCTTGTATACGTGGTCTAACTAAGCTAGCTTAACTATTATTAAAACCAAAATATGAAGCAAGTGAACCAACAGAAGAGAACTCTCTACATGAAAACACTGTCCTAAGACATTTAGTAGAAGTATAACATGTAAAAGAAAAAAATGATGAATATTACTACAAATGATGTTGAAACAACTACTGAAAAGGAATGTTACCCCTGGAGAGTGGTTGTTTATTTACATTTAACTACCATTGTGAACTTTTCTATTTGAGAATGATAGTCTAAAATTTTCTCAAAATTCTCTCATTTTTTCTTCACGTACGATAAGTTGGAAATTTACCTTAATTGAATCTAGACGCGAATATGTTAAGTGTGTAAAATATATAAAATTAACAGAAAAATCACGAATCAAGAACAAGTAAATACCTACGGGTGTGGTTATTTATTTTGCATTCAGTTGTCTAATGTGAATTGTGCCACGTTTTCTTCACATAAATATTCTCAAAGGTGTTAGATACATGTGTTTTCGTGTAATAAAAGGTTCTCTGAGCAATTTTAATAAATAAGCATGATTAAGATTCTTCTGATGACGTTTTGTGGTTCACACGAGCGATGTGCTCGTGTTGATGCTAAAACTGTAGTAGACTCGATGATACTTAGAAGGAAATGTACTTTATGAGAACGAAGAGTGAAAGCGTATCTTGTGGTGAAGAAGGTCTGACTGTTAAAACTAATGAGAGTACCTTCGGCAATAGAAAGCATACTAAAAGACGGAAAAGAGTGAATGGGAAATGGAGATTCGAAGGAATAGAAGATGCATAAACGCTATTTTTTCGAGGTCGTTTAAAATGAAAACGAAGAGGTTCTTTTAGATAATAACTTTTGTCAAGCCAATTCCAAACATACCACATTTAAATGTACGCGTACTGTCCTGCGCGTACCGTCTCAATTCTCGTACTCAGTGCTTCGACACAGTTGACGTGACAGCAAGGCTTTTAGAAAGAGGCCGCGCGCCATGAAATACTACTCTTCACGTGTTGTGTTATGGAACAACTTTTTTGATATTCTTGGTATGTGAAGGATGTGTGTATAATCCGAAAATAAGCTCTGAAGACAATTTTAAGGATATTTTGTCTACTTCGATATTCCGAATGACTGAACCGCATTAAGCACTCAAAAGTTGGTTTGAAAAAATACTTTCTATGCAAAAATTTGTATTGCAGAAGCATATAAGTACTCCAGAAACATGTAAAATGTTTATTATTTACACAAGAAATGAATATATTTGTTCAGAAAGAAAAATTAACACAAATAAAAAGCATCCAATTTACACAATTCGACTTGTATTATTGTAGTATTCGTAAAGATTGTTTTTGTTAACATATTCATTGCCGAGTTATGTAGAGTAATTGTGTTGGCTGTTCTTGGGCGGAATGCACGCAACTTTTTGGAAAACCATCTTGTGCGATTTCGTATCGCAGCATTTTGTCTGCTGCAGGGTACTAGTAGCGTTTTAATTTTCAAGATAGTATGGAACGAAAAGTGAACAAATGTTCTAAATAAAATTTTGCAAGTATGTATCATCATAAATAAAATTTATGATTATATGACTAGTAATAGCAGCCCTTTTATAGGTGTTTTAAATGATTGTTAATAATTAATAAGTTTTGAAAAAAAATTGATGTTAATTCTGCATCGTAAATATATTGTACCTACCTACATTGAATGGATACCCTCGATTCCAACCTTGTGGTCCAAACTTTCTTCTCTCTGCTATAACAGCATGGAAGTAGCACAAGGAGAAAAGTACAGCCTTAAATTCAGCTTCCTTGGAACACATTTCAAGTGTATCTTGATTGAAATTGTCAAGAGCTTTATGAATATTGGCCAGCATGCCTGTTGGAGGCTCATTTGTAATTTTAATCGATGACTCAAGTATCCCCTGTGGTATAACATGTGCAGACGGATCTCCAGCTGGTTCTGCACTGAGGTATAGGCGATATTTTTTATGTGCCTTCAGAGAGCATTGCTCCATTTTCTTTTCAAGTGTGGGAAGCCATTTTGCAACTAAGTGAATATTCTGTAATATCACCCAGTGACCTTTCTTAGAAGCTACATCCATTGAATCCTCTGCAACAGGTTCTTGACCTTGACCCAAGGAGACATTGTGGAAGTTTCTGCGATCAAAAGTAAAGCCTAATTTTTTCCCTAATTTCTCAACATCTTTTAAAGGATCTACACCAGGAGACAGAATGAAAAACACAGGAGTTGACGAACTTGTTTCTTGATAAGACTTCGCAAACTCTGGAGTACGAGCTTCTGTGAACTTCGTACCGAGTTTCTCCTCTATGAATCCTTTAATGGCATACGTCATTCTGTCTGCCCGAAGTGCTCTCATCATGCACAGTTTTTGAAAAGAAGTTTTATTCTTCCACTCTTGGGGAAACTTCTCTTTTTCTGGGCATTCAGAGTCCACAAACTTCTTCCAAGTTTTAGCCGATCCTTCAATATCACGATCTAGATTATGAAAATCCTCTATTGTAACAAGAGTTTTGATGCCACCCCAACTAAGGCTCGTGAGAAAATCAACAGGGCTCTCACCACTAGGTGTGATTGGAAATCTCAACAAGAAATCGAGTTCACTCGGAGGTATCTCTTTCTTGTGAACTAAAATTTGAATGGTCATTTGTGACATGAAAATCAATTTATCTCGTTCAAATAATCCTCGATTTGTGTACATGAATACGCAAAATGTTATGTTGTCAAGAAGGTTTGGAAGGCGATCAACTAGCCTCTCAGCAGGTGCGGCTGTTAATAAGGCGTTTTTAAACACAACATTGAAAGCTTTGAGAGAAAACTGGTAAATGGGATTTATCTTATTCAGTTCATTTAATATAAAATACAAAAGAGATCCTCTTGTAGCAGCAGGTCTATATTCTTCTCGAGCTTGATCCAGTTCGATGGCCGTCTGTTTTGCTTCTATAACTTTTACTTCAATTTCAGCGGACGTTTTCTTTGTGATTTCCAGGTTAATCACTAAATTTTTATCACTGAGAATGTCTTCACCGGCGGCAGCTAATCTAGCCAATAAATCATCCTCCAGTTCGGCGAGAGTAATTTTGAAAATATTTTGCTGTTTTGTCAGGTTAGATTTTAATCTTTCTAAAT
This sequence comes from Teleogryllus occipitalis, assembly GCA_011170035.1. NCBI lineage: Eukaryota > Metazoa > Arthropoda > Insecta > Orthoptera > Gryllidae > Teleogryllus > Teleogryllus occipitalis. The sequence continues at coordinate 102,083 of BLKR01002284.1, read as the reverse complement.
CTGGCCTTTCAGCTTTTACTACCTCTCCCAGAAGCTGTTCTTCCAAACCGTCGCGTGTTACAGTGAAGTTTATTAATGTTGTCTGTGCTTGCATTTCTGGCTTATAATGTGGATTTGCCAGTTTAGTATGCAAAATTAGTCGGAAATTGGGATTATAGTCAATTTCTTTGTCTCCCATTTTTATCGCCCTTCCCTTTCTCACGAGATTGCGGCCGAGAACAGGATCCAAAACAGCATCCACGGATTCGCCAATATTTTCAATGAGGACAATAAATCCATTGGTTATACTGTTTTCTATTACATCAAGATAATTTTTATGACCAAGTCGGACCACCCTCAAATCCTTTCCGTATCTTTGTTTTATCCACTTTATGCCTTGTAGTTGTGGGTCAATCATAAGAGGCCATCGGTCCGAGTTTGTGAGAATTGTAGCATTTTCAGATGACATGCGATCAGCAGGCAAACCTTCGTTGTTCCACTTTGCAATCTGAGCGTCATCCGTAAGCATTGACAACGGATCCATATCCTCTGTAAGAGGAATAGGATCTTTTAGCGTAGCAAAAAAGGGTTTCCATTTGTTATTCAATAGATCAAGACGATATTGCCGAGTAAAACAGCCAACATAAGATATAAACGCAGTTACAAGAAGAACGTCTCCTGGGAGGGTGATGCCGCTGGTCTTTAGATCTGCTACACTGTTTCTCCATCGTATGTTTTCAGAAGCGAGTCCATTTACCAATCGATTTGCTAGATCGATAGTAAGAGCAGTTGCATCGGCTTCTTGCTGGCATCTAACTTTTGCAGCAACTGCAGCTTCAAAATCGGCTGTTAGTAATCCTAACTTATGTTCCAATTCCTTAATTCGAGAAGTGAGTGTTTCTAATTTCGCTCGGGCAGCAGCAAGATCCTCATTGGCTTGAGCTAAGGCTTGCCTTTTGGGTTCTACCACTTCGTACACTTCAAAGAACTTGATGATGTTGATTACCCATGCACAAAGACCTGCCGCTGCTTGAGATTTGCTAATGATTTTATCAGGATCAAATTCTGGATCAGCAATATATTTTTTGGTTTCCTTTACTACATCCGCTGGTATATTTTCTTTCTTGTAATTTATCAAGTTGTCCAGAAATGCATCTACTTTTGCCATCATTATTTTGCATTCTTTCCAACCTCTCTCCTTTGGAATTTTTCCCTTTTGGGAAAATAAAACATAGACAGCAGCAGTTACATTTACTACTGCAGCTGGAGGTGACCCAAAAGACTTCAATTCTGTTAAATTATTCTTATTTAATGTGTTCAGTGCCTCCATTGCAGCTAAAAGCGCAGGCTCTGCTTTCTTCAAGTCGGCTTCACAAACTTTTTGCTTAGCGGTAACGTCTTCCTCGATTACTCGAACTTTACCTTCTTCTTCTGCTACAAATTCTTTTTCCTTTGAAACTATTTCGGTTTCTTTACCAACGACTTGAATAAGTTTATCTGCAGCATCGTTCTTCTCTGCAACAACAACCTCCTGTTCAGCTAATTTTACTTTCAAGCCCTCAACTTGTGTGCCGGCACTCGCTAATTTCTCTAAACCATTTTCTAAACGTGTTATTCTTCTATCTAGATCTTCAGTTTTCGCGTTCAATAGTTTCGCGTAAAGATTGATCTGTTCCAAGAACGTCTTTGGTGTCGTGTAATTATAACGACGCTCATTTTGGAGGTAAAGACCAGACATCTCGTCCACTGTCGTATGAACGTGTGCCATAAATAATGAAACAGACCTTCTCAAATGCTCAGGTAATGTAGGTATTTCTTCTACAAAGCGTCCTGACACTGATTCCAAAGCCACCTGTGGCCACGCGTGGAACCAGTCGAGGGACGTGCAGTTGACCACTGCAGGGAATTTGCGTGCTCGCACCCTGAGAGTGGACCCGACCGGCGAGAAGCACAGCACCACCTTCATCAATCCTCGTACGCGTTGAATGAAGAATTTCCAACAGTTTTCTTTCGTGTCGTTAATACCGGCTGCTTTCACCTCATTTCGTATGTTATTTACAATGTTTTCGATTTCATCATCTTGGAATAATTCTGGAATTTCTCCAGACGCTAATAAATCGTTTATAACGACAAGAAACTTCTCATCTGCCACTTGGGCATCTGACATGAGATACATTACTCCAGTGTTTTTTAGACCTGCTTTCATGTACAACACGTTAATATCCGCTCGCAAGTCATTAAGTCCATAACCTTTCCTCAACTGGAGCTGAAACACCTCTAGTGAAGAAATGAACGCAGCAAGTCGGGAGAGAGATTGTTTTCCACTCCCGCCAACTCCTATTAGTAACGCGTTCCCTCGAGGACATTCCAGTATACGGTTAATGCGACAAACATGCTCCATAGCATCTTCAAATAGCACTAGATTGAGGGCCCCTACAAGATCGTTATACTGAGACTGAGCTTCATTTAGTAATTTTGATAACTGGGGCCAGGTGTGTACTGGCAAATATTTTGTTTCACCTATACCTTCAGCGAAATGACAATAAATCAAAGGAAGTTTAAATATTTCCTCCGGTTTAGCTTCTTCACAAGAAGTTCTCGCAACGTCCTCTTGGAGTTTATTAAATACGACAACGTCTTCAACGTCTACCAGTTTATCTCTATACACCCTTTGCGCTTCATGGACCCAGAGGCGGAGCAATGCTGGTACAGTCGGAACACACTCGGGAATAGAAAACAGGAGAGCCTGAAAAAATGATGAATTATTATTAAAAATGCTGTTGGAGGTGTTCAAAGAATTGATAATAATTGCATTTGCTTTGTAGCTATTCAGTCGCGTTGGAAGGACATTTACGGCAGGCATTTACTTATTTCTATTATATTGTCAAGCCAACAACAGTGACAAGCTAGTGAAAAACAAACGTCCTATATTATTATTATTATTATTATTATTATTATTATTATTATTATTATTATTATTTTGGCAATGAGTCCGGTTACAGAAATGGCTAGTGCCTATAGTTTATCATGCAATTACCTCTTAACAAAGTTAATTTGACAGCAATATTTCAACAAGTTTAGGAAACTAATAGGAGCATTCGGAAGAGATACTATTAATCTCACCTGAAAAATATTTGAGAGATCTCTCAGGTTAAATGTATAGTGGAACTTCACAGCTGTTGGTAAGAAGGAGGCCGCCACTTTCTGGTGTAAAGCAAGGGCAGCATTCACTATTTGCTGCGCTGCTCGAGCCACGGTAGCGTTTATTTTGTTGAGAGGGTTACTCAGATGCTGGCTTAGAATTGAGAAGTAGATGTGGTTAAGGGGTTCGCCCACCGGAAAACTGACGGCAAACACACAGAAGTGTCTTTGCAAGCGAGGATTGATGGTGAAACTTCCCGCAGTAGGGTTCATACTGGAAATAAACATGCAATTGTGAATATCTTTGAGACTGAGTTTGATCCGATCATACCAATGCCCATAGTCCATGTACTGGCGAATCAGCGTATGAGGTTGGACAGTGTAGTATTGATCTACTTCAGGCATGTTCATATCGTCCACAAAGTAAATCATTGTCTTGGTGCCAGGAGGTCCGTAGTTCCGACCAGCTTTTTTTTCCAGAGGTTTTTCCAAAACCTTTTGCAGCATTTCAGATGTAGTATAAAAGTTAAACGGCACATTTGTTACCATGTAATTTTCAGATAAACTGGATAGTTTATCAGCTATAATGACACTCTTGCCTGATCCTGCACTTCCAACCAACATTATTGGCAACTTTTTTTCCAACATTAAATCCATAAAGTATCGTAATCTTGTGGTTTCTGCTGTATCAACTAAAGTTGACTGAAAAAAAGAAATAATTTTGAATCTTACTAACTCAAAAGGTATACAGGTAAATTGGAAGACATTCAATTACCTGCAAAGGTATGTCGTAATCTAGTTCATAAGATCGAGTGAGTGTTGACCATGGAATAAATTTTTTTGTTTCGTCATCTATAACATAATCAAATACACTGCCTTGGGTAGGGATTTTTACAACTTTAAATTCATTTGTCCACCACTTTGTGAACTCCATTCTGTAGTCTACAATCTATGAAATAAACAGAACATGCTTTAAAACGTACGTATCTTCGCTTTCCTCTTATAAAAATATGTCAATAAAACTACGATAACTATACCTGATCCTGAAACATGGTAGAGCCAAAAGCCCAAATACACGCAAACACGAAGTATATCTCGAACCATTCTTTAGGACAATCAGAAGGTACATTCTTTGGTATAAGAAGACATTCCAATAAATTACACAACATTTCCAAATGAGCAACCTCCGCTAGAGGAGTAATTTTCTTCATACGGGATTTAAGAACTTCCAGACATGGTGGTACATATTTATCAAACAGAAGCATTAATATTGATTTCTCTGTCTGGTTAGTTCGTTTTTCATTCCAACTGGTCACGAAACTGTAATGACATCAAAAGCAATTCTTTATTCCTCTCTCTCTCTCTCTTTCTCTCTCTCCCTCTCTTTCTCTCTGTCTGTCTGTCTGTCTGTCTGTCTCTCTCTCTCTCTCTCTCTCTCTCTCTTTCTCGACGACTAAAATATTGAAGATAGAGATTTCTTCGTTAATGAAATCTGTTTTTTTAAATAAGGTCACCGACAAATTTTCAAAAATTTGAGTAGTTTTTGCGTAATCTTGTTTCACAAATAGGCAATTTTTTAATTTTTTAAACATTTTTTCTCAAAAACGGCACCAAATTTTTGGATTTAATTTTGACCTCAAGATAGCGTAAAGGTCGCTTAAAAGAATGATGCAAATATCATATTCGTCAAAATCCCCGGTTTATCGAAAATTGTAAAATTTCAAAAATGTTCGGTATCTTCCTATAATTATAATTAAGAAGATAATTTTTTCTTAATGGAGTGTGTTCATCAAAAACACCATCAAATAAGGTCATGTTCAATTTTGAGAAAATGTGACTATTTTTGCGTAATTTGGCTTCAAATGTAGGCAATTTTTAAATTGTAAACAATTATTTTCTCAGAAAGGACTCTACATTTTTTCTTTAATTTTTTTCACGCATGTAGCAAAGAACGGTACAGAAAGTGGTGCTGGTTTCATTTTCACCGCACTCTATTTTTGAAAAATGGAAAAATTAATCGAAATGGTAAATTCGAATTTCCCGCGCTTCGTTTGAGGCAGTGTAACACACTGCTCTCTGATTAGCAAGCAGATAAATTTCACATAAATAATTATTATTTAAGTAAATAAGGAAATAAATAAAGTAATCGTAATCGTAATAAATGAATAATATAAGTGATCGATAAATAAAGCAATCGTAAACTAATTGTAATGTGCTTTGTTTTTTCCCCAAAGAATAAAAATGTGTGTACACAATGTGAAAGGACATGTTAGAAGTTAGTAATATTTAACTGCCCTATCTACAAATTTGTTTACAAAAGTATTCCTTCGTTTACTATTTCATATTATTTTAACTTTTTGAAAGAAAACGTACGAAGTTGAAACAGTTTGGGAAGGTGAGTTGGCAGCAAAATCTACTTTCCGGGGTATCTATAACTGTTTAATTTGTGTTTGAAGACATTAATTACAAAGAGACTAATTATGGTTTTGTTTGGTTGTAAGTTTTCAGTTAAAAGAAAATGAAAAATTAAGAATTAACACCAAAACTAATGGTGCATGTACGAAAATCTATGATAATGTGCTTGTAAATATTAAGCAGAGCGTTTCGCCAACATGATCAGCTCAATTACAGAAATTTACCGATTTTTCCACTAGATAACAACACTGTTCCCTCCCCTTCCCTTCTCTTAAGTTATTTTCCCCCATCTTTCTCCCCTTACCACAATTTTTTCTAATCACTGCAGCTGTGATTAGTAGTCAAAACGACAGTAGACAGCTGTAGTCAAAACGCGGTCGACACGAAGCGACCTTTGAGCCTGTAAGGTACGTTTACTTGCGGTCTTTTTTGCAACCTGGCATTTGCATTTATTGCATATATTTGTGAATGTGGTTTTTTGATAATTTATTCAGTATAAATATTTTATAACAAATACGATATATATAAAATGTATATGAAATGTAAACAGTATGCATGTGTATACGGTTTACCAATCAATTTAGCTGGAATTTTGAAATTCGTGAATTATTACCTTGTCAATAGAATTTTTACATTTGACATGATGTTTAATACTGTTTACAGGCAGATTTAGGGCGTAAGAAGGGGGGGCTGAAGACTTTGTGCCAGCCGAGAGCATATCAATAAGTGTCGATCATGAGCAAAGACCGAGTACGAGGACGGCTACTGGTACGATACTGGTACGGTACTGGTACTGGACGGCTACTGGTACGCTGAAGGGCGTAGAGAGCGTGTAGCCGGGCAGCTATCACGCGACAGAAATTAAGTGTAGGGTAGTTAAAAGCACGTACAAAATCTAATAACAAAATCAAGGGAACGAACTCTCAGATCCGATGCTAACTAAATTCTCTGGTCGTAATACGACGAGGGAGTTACCATCACAGTCGATAGTGATGAAAACATTAATGAAATAAGTAAAAAGAAGTTGAAGTTGTAAGATTGATGAAAAATGGAAGATATGCTGGACCGTATGATATACCAATAGAATTAATAAAAAGGAGCCCAAATGTATAATTATCTTTTATTTTCATCTATATGATAAGAAGTGGAGATTTTCCTACATAATGGATGATGGCTTATATAAGATAGCTTAAGGGAATGATGCAGATCTCATTTCCGTTTAAATACCTGATTTTTCGAAAATAGAAAAAAATTTAAAAATTGTCGGCATTTTCTTACAATTGCAATTGTGAAGACACATTTTTTAAAATCAGGTCACGATGACTTTTTCTAAAATATGAGTATTTTGTGTGTAATTTGGCGTCAAACAGTCGCCAGCTTCGAATTTCGCGCGTTTCGTGAATTTAATATGAGAGTGGTTCCAGGCAGTTGGATACTTCGTAAGTTAGAATTTGTATACTATTATTTCTTATTTCTTTGTTCGTTTCTTACATTTGAGCTTTTGTTGTACGTTTACAAATCAATCTTTTAGGAATAATTTAAAACCTATTCGATAATCCTAAACCTATTCGATATTTTTTTCCAAGTTTTGAGGAATGTATTTGCATTTTCAATGTATTGATGTATTTTCTTTCAAGCAATCTGCAAACCTTAATTAAAATTATGCCAATAAGTTTTTCTTTTTAAAAAATACAATTTAAATGTAATATGAAAGAAAAATTGTTAACCTCGAGGGAATTTCAGATTAGAATGCAACAGTGACATTCGGCACCGCCAGACGGCAGCTGAAATTTTGTGAATTACGACTCATTGTTGGGACATGATTTAACTGTATGAAAAGCAGTTATAATTGTGAAATTTGCGTTCAAATTTGCTTTAAAATATTTAGTTTTCGCATCAAATGTTCTACGATTTGTAATGAGTTTTATAAAACATTATGTCTGAGATCAGCCTGCCAGCAAGGGATAAGAGGAGCTCAGGGCGATCGGCTTTAGTGTCAGGGCGATCGGCTTCGTCGTGGCTCACGACGAAGCGCAGGCAGTTTGACCTGAATTCTTGCATTCGAGCAGTCCCACCCTATACGAGTAAGCCTAGTCATGCAAGTAAAAATGTTTTTTAAAAAATCTGTCAACTATGGGTGGGTTTGAACCTGCGACTCAAGAATACTAGTCTGTCGTGATAACCAGTACCAATTCTGCATCAGTGTCGCATTTATTCAGTTGTTACTCACGGGCTCCATCCGAGATCCTGTGGATTAATGAACAAAATTCCTGCACGAGATACTGTGGCTGGAGTTGCTGTTCTTAAATTGGATATCTCGAAAATCAAGCGCATCGCTGCAGTGAGAGCAATTCTTTCATTGCTAGCTAGCGTTAACACTTTATTGTCATCCATAAGCGTGTTCAAGGATTCAATCCACATAGGATCAATATCACCGTCCAATAAAATCCATTTGGGACCATCTCCTGATAAATTTGCTTGATCTCGCATAATCACAGAAAACAATCCTGAGAAACACAAGAATAATGTGATCATATTTACATAGCTGTTGAAATGAAGAAATTCTAAAATATTAAAAATCACAAAGCAAAACACAAAATAATTATAAAGATAATTAAAACCATAATAGAGTTTGTATTAAAAAGGTAAGGCACTACTAATATTCATGGTTGTTAACAGAACAAACCTATTGCTTTTAAAGAAATATTGAATTCTGTTCTTTGAAGGTAAAGAGTACCACGCCACATACTAATTTAAGGAGAGCCTTTTAAAGATGTCATATCCTCCGAATGAAAGTGGACAATCTTTTTGACGATATATATATATATATATATATATATATATATATATATATATATATATATATATATCTATATCTTTTGGACATAAAATAGACTTGGTATTATCAGGGGAAAATGGGACAGAGATTACCTCCGACTCAAAAAACGATTTGTGTAAAATATTATGTTCACTGTAAAAATGCACACTACTGAACACAATGTGAATGGATAAATACACTAAGATTAATCTAAGAAATTAAGAGTGAGGGAGGCAATCACAGACGACAAACTCAATGTTTTACCAACAAAGTGGATGGTAATTGAATTCGGAGAAGTCCGAACATTCATTGAATCAGTTAGGCATCACTTATCACTCTTTTTTTTCCCTTCATTCATTCAAAATTCAAGTAGTATATGACTTAGTGGAGAGATCACAGAATTTTGAAAACGTGCACACAAATTCGCTTCTCCCCATAGCACGTCATACGCAGTTTTAACTGTTTTTTTTGACGTTAAATAAATAAATAAATAATAGTACTGCAGCAACTAATTTTAACACTGATTGCAACATATTGTTTTGTTGTTTTTATTTTATGTACCTCGTTAACCTGGAGGCTCGGATAATAGAAGTCTAGTGGAGATTTCAGTACCTCCAGAAAAAGTGATAAAATTGGAAAGTGTTAAATTATCTCATGTTAGCAAAAATTGGACGTAGTGTCTTTTATCTCCTAGATACAGAATTACACGTAGAAAAAAAACGCTGACCATCCTTCCATTCTCTTGTTGCAGGATTGATTATTCCAAACAACTCGTCATTTGTCACAGCTTTGGGATTTAAATCATTATAGGAAGGCTTTCTCTTCATGTTCTGATATGTTTTAAAGAGAGAACGCCACACCATAGTCTTCCCATGCCCGGCACCGGCTATTACAAAGACTGAATGTCGCACTGCCAAGAGTTCTTCCAACTGCACAACCTGTGGCGATAGGCACAAACACAATGATGAGAAACGGTATATTTGAATTTCATCGCACTTTAAATTATCAAGAATAGACCTTTGTTTTTAATGAGACTATAAAATAAACACAGAATAGAATAGTGAAGGAAAGAACAACACACATATGTTATTTCTAAAATAATGACTTTTTGAAAATACTGCAGTGTGATTTTATCCTCAGAATGTGGGTCAAATGAGATATGTAGGGGCCGTTCAGAAATCTCACTACTTACTTACATATGATTGTCGATCTCGTGTAGATTCTTACCATTTCTACAAAAATAATAATAGTAGCAGAAGTAATAATAATAATAATAATAATAATAATAAAGCAATGGTGATAAAAAGTGTCAATTAACATCAATGTCAATAATAATTTCAATTGATGTCAATAGTGATAGTGGTAAAAGAAGAGAATTTTATAGACTTTAAATACTCGATGGGATAAAATGACATAGTATGATATTTTATCCCAGTAGCGGGTATGTCATTTTACCTTCAATGCACACGTTCAATGAACAGACATACTGATAGCAAACACGTCTACGTACACATTTGAAATAGTAACTGAAAGTAATCAGAAAGAAACCTTGTCTATAAAATGTATTGAATCACTCTTAAATTGCGTAAATTACCACAGAAGAACAGAACAGCCGCCGCAAACTTCTGACCCTCGATTATTTTGGTTTTCTTGACAAAGTTTCGCACAAGAGGACTACACTATTTCCTGTGTATCACTGTTAACAACCGTAAAACCTATCTTGTTCTTGTAAAGTGCTGCTTCTGGGAGCAATGGGGAAAATATAAGATGTGTCTTTTACCGCAGTATGCCATTTTTAGAACAGGTTCCCCTACGTTCCTGGGGCAATGGAACAAAGAAAATGTAGATCCACGACCACGACCGAAGATTCGTGCACTGAAATCAATGTTAAAACGAACAAAATGATGTATTTTACCAACCCCAAATTCGGCTGGCCTACAAGTGGGCGTGTAGGAAGTTCTCTATATTCTGCCTATATTCTAGGCATAAGAACTCGACAGTGGTTTCTCATTGCTTTGCTCTGTAATTATGATGAAATATATAATCGTGAGTGTGAATAATAGCAGATGAAATAATAGAATAGATATTAAAAGAATAGAATTAGAATTCAGATGAGGGGGTTTGTGGTAGATGGTAACCTCGCAAGTATCACTCGATGGAATCACCCATTTCTTTCGCAAGAAATTTCCCCCTTCGACTCTACGTGCATCGACTATGCTTCAAGTTCCTGCGCTGTACATAAGGAGGCGAAATATCGGAGAAATACTTGTGTACAATGTAGAAAATATTAGAAACATATACATCCTATTTTTTATACCATTTAAGAACACCATCAAATACCTAAATACAAAGAAAATGGGAAAATAAATGTCCATATTAATTCATATTTCTCCGATTTAATCCTAGATTTCAGGAGTACTAAAAACCTGACGTAAAAGCTTCCGAGTAAAATATTACATTTTACTCCCTTTATACATGAAGCAGAAAATATGCGTTTATTTAAAATCAAAGTTCACCTTCAAAACAAAGCTATCTTCAGGTTGTAGTTGTAAATCAATGACTGCTTTCTTCACTTGGCCTTCAAAGTCTAAATCTCTCTTTCGAGGGACATCCAGAGCCGGGAATAAATCTCCAATGAGTCCCATAAATACTGGCACATCGTCGGTGACGATTTTGGGTATGTTGAAATCTCGAAGAGCTCGCATCAGCACTTGGTCTTCAGGACGTTCGCGATCGCCTCTCTGAAAGAATACACACCACTCGCTCGTCAGTATGGCATGGACGCAAGCAAGCATGGACGTATTTGTGCTTGTCCCTTCACCCCTCATCATCAGATCACCTCATAGTTCATAATTCAAGGTTAACAACCTTGTCTAAAACAATGGATAAGCCGAAACGGCTGTTCCTCTTAGCAAACGAGTAAAGATACGTTAATCTCTTTGGAATAAATATGACTGGGCCTCAGACAATAACGTGTAGCGTGGTCTGAGCTGACCGATATTCGCATTAAATAATAATAATAATAATAATAATAATAATTATTATTATTATTATGACGACGATGACAATGATAATGGTGAAGTTTTGTCGTTCCGTGGCAGTGACTGCAGGCGGCAATATTAGGTGATATCGCCAGAGGCCTATGTTGGGCCAAGAACGAAATTTCCAGCAAAACGGGCCATGCTGGCGTGGGCCAATGAACTGAGAACTTGGGCGTTAAATACAACATTAAAAATATTTTTCTTATTTTATTTCACCTTAAGAGATCCAGCCACGACCAATACTGATTTGATGGCTCGAAGTCCCCAATCATAGTGATCTTGCTTCGACAGCAACTCTTTGCACAATGTGTAAAGTGTGATAAATTTACGAGCCAAGAGCCGGGCTCCCTGAAATCCTTCAGCCACCAACATGATTTCACAAATCAGTTCAAAATCCGGAACAACCATGGCGCAAGGTCTGAAAAATATAATTTTGCAATCACAAACTACCTTATCAATTTTAATGTTGGTTATGAATTTTATTTACAGTTAATGATACGATTCCTTGTTAAATAAAAATATACGTCAAATCAAGCAAAGATTTGGTGCTTAATTTAAATTTATCGACGATTTAGGTAGATCACGTCTAAAGGGGGTAAGCTTTTTGACTGCGAAACCAGTATATGATTTTCTATTTTTTTCGAAAGTATTTTAAAGATTTAACAAAACTGGTGGCATGAGAGTAATGAAAAGGTAGGCAACGGCTGCTATAACACGTGTTATATCTGGTGTATAAAGTGTAAAGGAATAGGAAAAATACTTGCCGAAACAAAGCCTTCAGATTTTCCGGAAGTTCAGTTCTGCCAGCATACCCGGGATTCATCGTAATAAACATTCCAACACTAGAAATTAGTGCTATGATCTCTCCCACAAAATTGAAAATTGTTCTCTTTGCTTTAATAGCATCTAAAATTGATTTCACCTGTACAGCAACGACGGACAGGACTTCCACGGAGATGCGATTAAACTCATCAAAGCATCCCCATGCTCCTGTCTGAGCCAAACCCTTGTAGATGTTACCGCATGACTGCCATAAAAAAACATTTTTAACGAAAATGTTTCAAAAATGTAAATTTTTTTCTACGATGTTTACGTGACGAAATGTACTCACTTTGTAATCCATTTGCTCAGAACAATTAAATACGTACACCATGATACCCATAGCTCTCCCAAGATCTTTGGTAGTTTCTGTCTTGCCTGTTCCTGCTGGTCCTGCAGGAGCACCACCCATTATCAGATGCAGGGACTGTAAATAATATAACATATTATTTCACACCCTACAAGAACGTGCGATAATTAGACAGTTAACCACAAATATAAAACAATGAATAACATTGACTGTTAGGAATATTTCCAGATCAGTCTTTGGGTATGATGGTCTGACTGTCTCACTGGCATTGCTATCTTTGGTTTACGTAATCTTCATAGTCTTTCTTTATCTCAGAAAAGGATAATTTCTATGAAATCATAAACGCTTGGTGTTATGATGGAATCTTAAAAGTAATATGATGTAATAGTATTAGTTTCATTACGTCATATCAAACTTGTTTCCTCATTCTAATTCATTTCATCTATTTCAACGAGTTCAGTCATATAATCCGAAGATTAATTGTTTAATATGCATTTTATTGAACAATTGTTGTACTCATGACGAATATATCTCTCTCAAGTGAAAGGTAAGAAGTAATGTTTGGATTTTAATGCTAATTTAATGATTTTGTGACTTGTTTCAGATGACTGAAACGTTGCTTCTTCATGCCCAAAATTTCGAGGTCTAGTAATGCTGAACCAGTGCGAGAATCTATGACACATTAAACATTTATATGATCAATGACCGTTTACTTGTCTTCACTTGTGTCATAACTGTTCACTTTTCATGCTCATTAATACATCCGTTCAACACTTTGATATCTCTCCAAATGTGTTGACGAAATTTTACTTCAAAATTTGCAGAGAGGTTTGCAAAAAGGTTGAAAGTAAACAGGTTAAACGAATGTTTGGTAGAATTGGAATTAGCGTGTCTTAGTATAAAGTATTTTTACAATTTTGAAGGTACGGAGTTCCAAAAATAATTTATAGACAGACAATTGACATAAACAATTCTTTATTTCATGAATCTCATTTTATTCGCAACAGTTTCAGGGATATATGATGATGGGGACAATATATTCCCGAAACTGTTGCGAATAAAATGACGAAACTTATGAATTAAAGAATTGCTTATGTCAATTGTCTTTCTATGAAGTATTTAAGGGACTCCTTACCTTCAAGGTTGTAAAAATAAACGAATGTTTAACATCAATGCACATTGCACCGTCGTACTCGTTCTTTGAACATACCACACGTGCAGTTAATATCTCATTTGTCTCCTATTTGCTTTAATATAGTTGTATTATCACTCATGGACATCAATTTTGTAGACCCAATATATCAATTGTAAAGAAGGCATTTTCCACGAAAAGAAAGAAAAATTGGATAAGTAAATAAAATAAATAAACAACAGTAAAGTGGCCCCACGACACGCTGGAAACGTGCATAGCTTGTCCTGCGATCACTGACCTGAGTCAGCGTTATGTAGCATCTGTCAGTGAGGGGGGTAATCACCAGCCGAGGTGTGCACCCCAAGTACTCGTATGCGTAGCGGAACTGGGCATCGCATATGTTACAATAGCAATGGTAAGATGCATTATCCCATCTGAAATAATAAATTGCATTGAGTTAAAAACGCAAAAATCCGATTGGTTATTCCAGTGCTTGCTTCTAATGCTTCCATTGATTCCTTCACATGCAAAGTAGAAGTAGTATAGATATTTTATATATAGTACATTTTGAAAGCAGAGTATATATATATATATATATATATATATATATATATATATATATATATATATATATACGCATTTTCTATACGTCTACTTCAGATATTGATTCCGAACTTGAAAAGTTTAATGCGACAATTTTTAAATATCTGGACCAATCAATACTTCCAAAGTTATGCCTCCACATGTACAATACTAAAAGCAAACTTTTCTCTTCCCCTAACCCCCGAAAAATTATTCATTTAATTAAATCGAAACAATTTGCGAAGGTTTTGGCTAATAACTCGAAGACCAGATGTAAAAGCAAAATTAAATAAATTGTCAAGAGTAGCAAAAAATAAATTGGATAATCACCGCTATGCTTCATTTCGGCAGTTTATCAATCAAACTGTTCCTAGTTCAGCACATCTTTGGACAACAACAAAAAGACTCACTAGGGTTAAAAACGAAATATCCCAATTAAGAGTGAACAATAAGCTACTGTATTCAAATGTTGAGGCAGATGCAAGGCCAAAGCAATTGTAGATCATTTTCAAAACGTCTTTAGACCACACACTCCTACAATAATAGAACATAGTCAAGAAATTGAAAATTTTATGAAACAACTATTAATTACAGCCGAAATCGAGGTAAAGTTATTTCACCATCTGAAACTACCAATATAATAAAAAATTTAAAACAAAGAAAATCACCAGGCGTTGATGGAATCAGCAATCAGATGTATAAAAATCTCGACAAAAATTCTGTAGCAGGACTGTCTACAATGTCATGTCTGCAATATTTAATGTCATATTGCGATTTAACTATTTCCCTACTACCTGGAAGATTGCAATCGCCCTTCCTTTTCGTAAGCCAGGAAAAGATCCTCGACGACCTGAACATTACAGACCAATAAGTCTCCTACCCTCCGTTTCTAAAATCTTTGAGAGGCTTCTTCTAATGAGACTTAACAAATATCTCACAGACACTGAAGCAATACCAGATAATCAATTTGGTTTCAGACCAAATCACTCCTGCACACATCAGCTGTTAAGACTTACCGAATTCATTGCACAGAACTTTCAAGAGCTTTTCTAAGCAACTCTAACCGCATTTCTAGATATTACACAACCATACGTTAGGGTATGGCATACCGGTCTGTTATTTAAAATAAGACAGCTCGCAGTCCCTGAGTATATTCAGAATATTATTAAAGACTTCATCATCTAAAGAAAATTTCAGGTCAAAATTAATCACTCATTTTCTACGCCTTGCGATATCACAGCGATATCGCGAGTTCCTCAGGGCTCTGTTTTGTCGCCTATCTTATTTAATATCTTCGTGAGTGACATACCCAAATTTTCTAACGTGGCAACTGCTCTTTTTGCTAACGATACGGCACTCTTTACAGCAAGTACAGATATTAACCTGGCATATAATAGAGTCCAGAATAATCTTACCATCCTAACTCAATGGACAAAAATTGGAAAATTGCTATAAATCCGCAAAAATGCCAAACTAAAATATTTACTCTTAGGAGACTCCAAATCCCTATCTGAAAATAGATGACAATGAAAGACTCTGGAAAAGTCAGCCAATAAAGTATCTCGGAGTATTGTTAGACAAGAAACTGTCTTGGAAACCCCATGTTCATGCAGCAATCAACAAATCCTATGCCAATATATCAAAATTGTACCCGTTCAAAAATCAACATTCAACACTAAATACAAAATGCCAGATTCTACTATATACATATATTATCCTACCCTCACTAACTTATGCTAGCTCAGTTTGTAGAAATGCAGCTCCTACTACCGGACAAAAATTCAAATAGTCAAAAATGAAGTCCTTAGGAAGTCAATTAAAGCAGAAAACTCTGAATTGATATCGCACTAGAACATAAAAAAGAAGCAAATCATATATCAATTATTCTTCGTTCCCCTCATCTCATCCCGCTCTGAAACTCCATCTCGGACGAACAGCAAACATCCCGAATCGAATCAAATCTAAATTTCCCAAAGATATGTTTAAATCTCCCTAAACTAATAATATGTAGAGTCTTTGCTTTTCCCCTCCTAATTGCACGACAGGCAATCCTAACAGTTTATTCCTCCAAATCAAGATAAAAATTCGATAGCATCTACAAGAAAACAAGTTATATAATTGAGTCAGAGAATTCTAACCTGAATTTGTAAAAGAAAGCCCAAATCCCAAAAATTTGCATGTAAAACTGAAATCCCTCGAAAGACATTAGTTCGAACGAGAAGAAATAAAATTTAAAAAAAAGTGCTTGCCAACTGAATGCTCTGTGTCGTCACAGAAATCTGCTCTCCTGCTCCGAACCGAGCCGCGGAACAAAGGAAGTGCCGACGCTGCGGCGGGCACACAGTGTTCCAGTTATGGTACGGAAGTGGGGGGGGGGGAATCAATAAATACGTTTTTAAATGGTAATATTATTTAGATTGTTGATAGAATAATATGAAATCTTAAATAGTAGAACATAGATTATTTTATAACCCAAAGCAATATCCGACTCTATCATAACCAGTACTGTAATTCCATTTCTGTTCTTCTAATACATAACATTTTTGGAGAAGACAGGTTTAACATTATAGGACAATAATACAAACAATGTTTAATGAAATAACGAATTTATTTCGCCATGAAACAACAATAATGTTAACAAATAATAACAAATAGATACCCGGGTGGTGTCACTTGGGAGAATTTGGTCCGCATGCTTGATTATTTCATATACAATTTTCTTTTAGAATGATGTAAATCCTCATGATTTGGAATACCTTTTCCATAATCTACCTGCAAATTCTTTAGTCATCTCACGATTGCAGGCTCTCTGACAATTCTCAGAATTTATTTTTATTTCGCGGATTTCTCTGGATCGCAAGACTGCGAAATGCTGATGTAGGTTGAACTTTTCAATAAACTGCAATTCTTTCGAACACAATAAACACTTCACCATTGTTCCAGTATCTACCCAAACTAATCTTTCTTCCCAAATCGAAAGAAAATTAACGGGCGTAGATGGTTTCCCACTCATGTTGCCCGAAACACCGGCAAAGGTCCAATGCCAATGTTTTCGTCATCAACGACCGCAGTCTGTCGATTCCAACCATCCCCCTTTGCTCTCACTGCTTCTCTGAGCGCCTTCTCAGGGAGGGGAAGGCTGCTCTGACGTCATTTCTTCTCTAGTTGGCAAACGTTGGTCTAAGCAATGACATCACAGTCCCTTCGAAAAAAAAGCCAAACAGAAGTAGTCCAAGAATAATTTTGAGATTGAGAGTCTAAGTATCATACATTCTTCTCAACTTGAAAACCAAAGATACCGGGAGACTATGAAACTTCAAATATCCCACTCGAAGCCGATGACTGTGTGGCTCGCTGTTGAAGGCTATGATGCCGATATTTCGACCATCTTTTCGTCATCTTCATGGTTCAACTGCGTTCGATGCGGCGTCATCCGGACAGCCGGAAAGCATTTGCATGACTGGCCGCATATGTTTACTGCACAACTAATTATATACCACCATTTACGCAACAGAAAATTCAAATGGCTTCTTCTGTGGCGTTGCAATTTCTCAAAACATCCATTACGCTTGAAAAGGTGAAATTTGTCATTTTGCCGTGTGAGAAAGTGAACGAGAGATACAGAGAAAGGTACCTACATTCCCATTCACAAATTTGTAACGGTTAGGTAACATTATATAGGAACTTGTTTCTTAAAAATTCTTCATCCCCCTGTTTGTAAACTTCACTCCCTCAAACAAAGGGAGGGAGGTTCGAAAAAATGCATAACTTAAATTTTGAAAATTCAAAAGTATTAATTAAAATGACAGCTTTATGATTTGTAGTACATCTGATCGCCGATTGCCGTAGGCTGTGATCACTCTTCGAGGGCAGCCGAAGAAATAATCGCGCAACGTTTCTTGACCGATGGCCTACCTTCCACCTCCCTTGAGCAATAAACAGTTCAAGGCAAAAACTCGCAATGAGGACATTTCAAACATAGAATTGACAACGTTCCAAACATGTAATCTTCGTTGGCGCGAAACATAAGCTAGTTGCTTTCAAAAACGAGAACTTCTCTTCGTGTTTTTTTCTAGATATTATGTAAAGAAAAGGCTGAAGCAGGTCCACGTTCTTCACAGGAGGCACCTTAAACGTCTGAGGCAGTGAAGAGGACGTATAGTAACGGCGAGTGCAAAATTATCGAGAAAGTTAAGAATGCATGTGAATTGGAAAAGGGGAACAAAATTTTGATGTATCCTTTGATGTATCATTTATACGCAGTAATCATCTTTTCATATTACCTGTGCCTCAGTTGTGTTTGCCACTGGAAACAAGAAGAATTTTCTACTTTTACAGCAATAAGTTTGGCCACTACATCCCGAGAGTGTACATCAATTGTACAAATTGTCATGATTTTTTGGCGATCTCCTTTAGATAAATCTCCGCAAAGAAGATTAATTAGTACATTTAATTGTAAAACCTGAAATAGCAATGATACATTTGGTAAAATTTTCATTTGTTGAACATCAGATGAATTATCCTAATTATAAAAACAATACATACTTGCTTCTTTTGATAATCTTTTAGTGCATTTTCATAACCTTCCTCTAAACTGGCAAATGCCAAGCCAACCTCCGTGGTCCACCAGATTTGAGTGCCACAAAGAGCTGTTTGAGCAGGATAGTCGAAAATCCATTGTTCTCGAGGCTTTTCGTCATAACTAACAACAGCTTCTCCGAATGAATGACGCATGGTCTCCCTCATGGCGTCTGTTAGACGGTTCAACCAGACTTCCACCTGTGATCATAAACCAATTTTAAACCCCCCATTCGCAAGGATTGAGGTTAGCTTTTCATTTGTAAAATATTACCTTCCCGCTGCAATCACAGTTTTGATAAAATGGAACATGTTCTCCATCTTTTGCAATCATGCCATTGGATATTTTGGTGTTTTTGCCATCTGCTTTGGTGAAAGTTAGCTTTGCTATGGAATCATATAATTTTGGAAGGTGTCTGAAAAATACAAAACATTTACATTGTAGGCACTTCTATTGCTTCTCGTGGTCAGAGAGGAGTTCAAACCACTAGACGAATTGTTGTGAGAAAACACAGGGATTGTAATGGTGACACACTGCTGATTTGTACACGATGATTGAGATGAAGTCAGATGATTGAGATGAATTGGCAAGTGATTGAGGCTTGTAAAACAAAGAAGTTTCGCTACCACAACCGCTTCATTACTCATCTTATCACAAATGATATCTAGAGTGATATGCAACACCTTTCACTTAAATTGAATGGAACTACAACTAATTACCTCAATTACTCCTAAACTGTTTGCCTAAATTCTGAATTTCACACGCCCACAATCAATCGTCAATTAATGTTTGGGTTCTCCCCTCTCGCCCCCTCGCTTGGCCGAATTCGGTGGGCATGAGGTCCTGCCGCGAGACGTGCCGGAAGTAGCTCGCGGTGCTTCCGTTGAGAGGCTGGGCGCCTTTAACCCTTACCTGCCTGAATTATTTTTTAAAAAATTTCATTATTCGATTTTATAATGAAAAAAATATTAAAAAAAGTATTTCTAAAAATTTTGAAATGCACATGGTGACACCTTTCTAATTGCCTTTCTGCATTTTTTTAAGGTGAAAGTTTGAACTATCTACAGCTTCGAACAGCCCATACGGGCACGCTAGGCAGATAAAAGGATATCCCCGTACAAAATGGTAAAAAGTTCCCTAAAAGTAACATAACAAGACATAAAAGTAACATAACAAGAAAAAAAGTAACATAAAAAGAATATTGAAAGATTTCTTAGCCTCAGTCTCACCACCTTCACCCAAAAACATTATAATTTGGGACTATATTCCAAGGTCAAAATATTACTGGGTGATACAACAATGTATACGAATATATAATAAAGAAAACAAAAGCCCGGAGAACTGTTGCAGCCATTTTCAAAGTGTATTTAAAATCAAAGTGATGGTAAAAATTGTTTTTACTTTTTAGCCCAGCAATCGAAATAATCTGAAAAAATTCCAAATAATTTGTTTTGAGAGGAATTTTTGAGATTTATTTCAAGTCTGTTCCTGGGTTCTAAGACAGTAAAAATTATATATATTTTGTTATTACTTTTTCAAATATATTTCTTGCGTTTGAATTTGGTGCTAAAAATATAAAAATATGTTTTTCTCTTAGTATAAAATATTTTCTTATTTTTTAATCATATAATAGTAATTAACGAAACGAGTGTGCAAAGAGGGGTATAATTGCATGAATGATATGTTCAAGAAAACGGCGATGGTAGGAACTTGTTTTCTTATAAATCAGGAGTGCAATTACACCCTTTTATACATGTGTCAATATTCTTTCGTTTCCATTTACGAATAATTCAAATTTTAAGAAATTCAAGCACATCTTTTCCACCGAGGTATGCATTTCTTAACGTAGTATTGCATCTGAAAAATATCTATAATAGTGGGCCTTGCATTTTTTGTTTCCACGAAATATTTGCAAATGGAAAGGTACTGAACATACTGAGGATATAATACTAGAAGCTGACAAAGTCATGAAAACATTACTTCCCATGAAAAGTCAAGTCAAGTATGAGAGAGAATACAACATGTATAAATATTGAAAAAAAAACTAGTCACTTCCGATACAGTTTTACATGTATATATATATATATATATATATATATATATATATATATATATATATATATGTATATATATATATATATATATGTATATATATATATATATATATGTATATATATATATATACATATATATGTATATATATATATATATATATATATATATATATATATATATATATATATACATATATACATATATATATACATATATATATATACATATATATATATATATATATGTATATATATATATATATATATATATATATATATATATATATATATATATATACGTTGTAAGTACGTAAACTGTAGTGTAAATTTTTGTTCATGTTTCATGGCCGACTGCAAATTCCTTGGATACGTCTGTGTTGTTGTTTATTAATTAAACGATTTGGCTATTTTCTGAATTATGATTGGTAGATGTGTTGTTTTAATTGCACGGTTAAATTTTAGTTGCACGCGTGCTATTAACATAGAGATAATCACGGATTGTTCATGGAATTAATGAGTATATTTAGTTAACTAAATGAAAAGTGTTACATTGACCGGAAAATTAAAAGCAAAAAAACACATTTTTGGCTGAAGAGGTGTGTGGGTGGTGGAACGGGGGCTAATAAACCTTTCAAAAATCTTATAACTACGTTAGAGGTATAGAGTATTGACTCACATGTCATTTGGTTTTAGGGAACTTCTTACCATCTTATCCGGGGGGACCTTTTCCTGTGTCGCTTGAGGCGATCTCATCGAGCGCCACGTTGCTGTGTGTGCACTTACTTTAATTAAGTGAGAAGCACTCGACCGACCGGCATTTAAGATTCGAGACCAGGCTGGCAGGTATTCATTTGTGCCCCTCTTTTGGGCGTATCTCTCAGCCAGGCGTACTCCAGAGGTATCACCCGCCATTTCCACTGTCAGACTGTCTTTGTTTGCACTTTAGAGATTCAAATCTCATTCAAATTTAATATTATAATACAGTAGGAGAGAAAATATTGCCAGTTTTCCCACTATTGCCAGTTCGCCAACTTCCTAATATTGCCAGTTCGCCAACTACACTGACAAAAGCGCTGCCATCGAACGTCCGAATGATGCATTCATGTCCATATTTTCCAGGGACTTTTAGTGAGAAAGAAGTACTATGTCACATTCTTGCTGCTTCGTTATGTTTTATTTCCCCAACCGGGTGAGTTATCAAACTACTCCTAACCTCTGCAGCAAAGTCCGGACGAACGGAGGTTAAAAAAACGCATTTCCTGTATCAGGGGACCCCAATACGTATTTCCGTTGAAATCTCGAAATCGATTTTCCGCAGCATTGTATAAATTTTTGACTTGTCTCTCACGCCGTTAATATTTACATTAGCAGCGATTTGTTCACATTATTTTAATTCTGGGTTCATGTGCTTCAAATGATGTCAGGTTTCTCGGACACTCAACAGTTTTCTATGTAAATGAGCTCAAAATTCTGCATTTTCATACACTTTTAAACGCCATTTTTCGTAAATGGCTTCAATATTTTCTTCAAACTTTTCCTAAGAATAGTACTAATTGCACTGTTTAATAAGACATATAGTTTATTTTGGTGTACTCTTTCGATTTTTCAAAAATCACTCAAATGCAATTTTTTAAAAATATAGCTCACGCCGTTAAGAAGAATATTTCCATCGATTTGTAAACACTACTGCATTTGTGAGTTAAAGTGCCTCAAATAACTTTAAATGAAGTTTTAAATGAAGGAAAACTTGAAAATGTTCCGTGGAAAGAGCTTCAAATTTCGCATTTACAGAAACACATAAACGCTCTTTAAAAAAAATCAGCTCCAAATTTTTCAGTGAAAATTGCCATATACGACGAGGTTTTACTCTTCTATATTATTATTAAAATAATTTTTTGTTTCTATTATTAGGAAACCGAAAAATTGCGAAAATTTTAATAAAATGTAGTTTGGGCGGCGATAAGACGATGGCAAGAAGATGGGGCAAGACCGTAATGTTGGTCCATACCAAGGAAAATAGAAAACTTTACTACGAGAAAGTCGGTGCCATTCTGTAGCACCCACCACTAGTGACCTTAATGAAATCTGTTTCTTAAAGATAAGATTTCGAAATAAGCTCATGAGCAATTATTCGAAAATTAGAATGCTTTTCGCGTCATTTTTGCGTGAAAATATGGTAGAGAAAGTACGTACTGTTTTAGCTCCATTAGTTTATCTTTGTAATACGACAAATTTCAAAGATTCTTGGCGCTCTCTTAGTCCTATTTTGAAGTAGGAATTTTTCTTTATGCTCTGAGGTGGGAGATATTTGAAGCAACTTTTTCAAATATCAAACGAAAAAGCATACTTATCTCTTTTCAATAGATAAAGCTAAATAATGAAGTGTTTGAATGCAGTGTTACAAATGAATATCTGATGAAAAAATTGTGTTAATTTCAGAAAAGACATATAATAGATGTTAAGTACTTGTACATAAAAATCTCTTAGATGTATACGTTAGCGTTTATACGTAAACATGTAAGAAAATACCTGGCAACAAGCTCAGGTTGATTGCCATTTGACAGAATATCAAGTAAATCAGTAGAAGAAACGAAGTAGAATCGTGGAAAAGCTAGACGCTTTGTCTCCAAGTATTCTGTTAATGCTTTTTCGCATTTTGTCAGTCCTTCTTGTATTTCTTCCAATTTATCATAGAGATGTGGTTTACTTGTACCTTGGAGAACATTTGGGGTTTTTGCCATATCATCCAAAATGTCCTAAAAAGAAATACAACTTCAATTAATATAACAGTTTTGTTTTATGAAATACAATTTTTTTCAAAAATTCTGAAAAATTTTTTTTTCAAACATTCTGGAAATTGCTTAAAACCAAATAAAATATTGAATCAGACTGATAAACAAATAACTGAAATATCTGCATTAAATCAATTAAATCCGTTAAAGTTTGGCTCTTTTGGTTCTTTAGATGAAGTCCTATAAAGATAAATTCAAAACCAAGTGTTTCCCAATATTATGTAGTGTATGGTCCTATATGGTGTAGCGTCGTGGATACAAACACATTTCAACGAGCGGCCGCGTGACGTAGGCGAAACGTTTAGGCGTCCACGTGCTAGCCTTTGTTATAGAGAGAGAGAGAGCGGATGTGACGTTGAGGGAAAAGCCAAGAGGTGGCGTGGAAGGGGTGCGGGCTACATGCGCCGGGCGCGACGACGCTCCGATCTCTTTCGCTTCGAGGCTTCGAGAGGTGCGCATATGGCCGAGGAGCCGGTCGGCGAATGCCTGGTTGAGTGCGGGCCGCGAGCGTAGCGGCTAGGGCCGGCAATGCGTTTGCCGTAAGGACAGGGAGACTCAAGGACGAGTCCGTAAGTAGTCCGTAAGTAGGCACTTCACGCCATCGAATGTAAGTTATATTCGAGCGTAGTGTGTGGTAGTCGCAGCGACATATTACTCCAAGTAGTGGGATCTTTTTAAGTTAATTTAATTGTGTAAATAAGATTGTTTCGGTGGTGAAACTTAGTAAATAAACCAGCAATTATTTAACCCACTCTCGTCTGTGTATTATTGCAACCGCATGACGCCACAATGGCAAGGGCTGTGGTCTGTTAAGATAATGTTTTCCGAACTCAGCGGCATTCTTTTAAATAAACATTAAAAATCGTACATCTTACATGAAATTTTTAACTGTAAGATACTTATTACTTTTCGTTGTTATCTGGGGTATAACTCACCAGAAAATCATGATTGATCCTTTCAAATCGTTTGGAGTCCTCCGGCAGCTGATTTCGAATGTCTTCAGAGCCAATGAATACTGATTCCAGATGAGACCAAGTTCTTTGTACCTCAAACCATATCTGGATAACCATGTCGGCAGTCGAAAGTTTTTGCTGCCAAGAGGATACCTCTTCCAAAAAGTGCCCGATGTATTTCGAGCTCATCATATTCTGCAGTTGTACCTATTTAGAACATATTCCAAGCCTTCTTTATTAATTTGTACGGTACTCTTTGAATCGTTGCTGAGTAATTTTTAGAGTTGGACACATTAAACTGAGTGATAATTATTAATCGCTTTATCGATGAGTATAATCGGCGAGGTTACATATTGCACGGTGTCTGATAGAACGTTAAAAACCTTTTTTATTATTATAAACGTTTTCAGGTTTTACAAATTTTAGTTGACACTACATTTGTATTGTTTGGTTAGTATAAACTTAACGCTAATAACTTAATTCTAAAAATTTCCATTTTGGAGGGAGGAATCTTTTATGGGGACGCCTTAGATAAATTACATTTCGGAAAACTTTGTAAGGAAGGTATACAAGAGAAACCTATTTTTAATACAAGTATCATGATTGAGAGATCTTCCTAACAGAAGGGGACGTATTCTGGCGATTTAGGATAAGCTATGGTAAAACTATGTGGAGAGATTCATGAGGTGGTTTTCTATAGTTTCGAGCTGGAATTCATTGTGCAGCTGTTGGTTGGAAATAAACCATGGTGAATTTGTAATTATACGGAGAAATATGGGAGTTTGGCTGCCGTGTTTATTATTGGACGTAGTTGATGGAGTTGTGCTTTAGCCTATATATATATATATATATATATATATATATATATATATATATATATATATATATATATATATATACAAACAGACACACACATATTGCACAGTATCTGATAGGAAGTTTAGAACCTAGACCTGCCAACTGGCCCTCTGTTAAGATTATTTTTTCATACTTCCTCAAACTTGGACTGAGAAATATGTTAATTAGTTATAACTGTTTTGCGGATGAAACTCTCGGATAAATGAACCTGACCATAGATCAGTACAATTCAAAACTTTTTATTCATAATATTCGAGGATTCGATTGTTGCATCCACAGAAGCAGCAATTTGACTTACCTGGTTTTCCTCAAGTGTTTCCACCAACTCTTCGTCAAACACAAGGATCATACGATTTGTACGAGAATGTTCTTCATAACGGAATTCCATATCAGCCCAAGTAGTGTTCAGTTCTTTCAGTATCTTTTCCATAGACAACTCTTTGACAGCTTTGTCCACAATATTTTTAACATCGTCTTCATAACGATGAAGATTCAGATCCAGTAGATCTTTTAGAGTGGTGTCATCATCCATTTTAATTCTCACCTTCAAACAAATTACATTTTAAAATACACGAATGGTTGAGTACTCGAAAGTTGACTAACTCCTTATCATTAAATTGACAATTAGATAGTTAAATTTAGTTTTAAAATTTTTCCTTAAACTCATACTAATAAATTCTATAGTTAGATGCATTTTTTGCTGATTAATTACATTTCAGTTTATTTTACTTATTCATTTTGTCAATTCATTAGCATGGTTTTCCCACTCATTTATTTTCTTTAAAATTTGAACTAATAAATGCAAGCCATGTACAAAGATATTCTATTCTCGCTATTAAATCGGCGAGGAGAGCAGCCTTAGGTTACATATTACCCCAATATGGCCAAATCCCCAAATGTATTAAACCTTCTAGCGACTGTTAAGGTGGGGGAAGGAGGATAGAGGCAACGCCTGGGTGCCTCCGACTCTCACCTTTGTCACGCTGTCGCTTCCAGCGTTCCGGGTAACAAGAGGTTTATGAATAAACTAAATAATCAATACTACTACCTGGAGCATTTAGGTGAATATGGATAATCATTGATGATAGAATTTATTACAGAATAGCCCATGGTCATATGCATGTATTTATCCACGGTAAAATCATTGAGAATGTCGAAGACGAAGCGTGGTAAGAGTAGGAACAAAAGTCGTTTCGCGAGATAGGCATGACTTCCGAATAATATCCACTGCTTGATAGCGATTCAAGTAAGAACGCTTGTGCATCGGAGGGGAAAATGGAAACGACTGAAATGGCTTCGAAAATTCTCATCCAGGCAGCAATTAGAACCGACCCAACTAATGAGGTGCTTTTGAAGATCAACCACCGTCTGGACTCGAACCCGGGGTCTTCCTGCCTAACAAGCTTTGGATGAATACATGTTAACTGAAATTTTACGAATCAAAATATATGAGTTCAACTACCATTTTAACATTTGACATAGCTGTATTTTTTGTATAGCTGTACATTTTAGAAATGCCACGAGCATAGCTTTTTGATGAGAAAGAGAGATCACTCCAATTAGTATTAATCCCGGTATCTTTGGGATGCAAGTCATGTTCCGTAAATACAATTGTGTCTTTGATAGTTTCTGTAATTTTGTGAAATATAGTTATAACCGTCATCATTCCTGCATCTATATTCTGTTATTAATATTTTAAAACGAACATAATACAAACGGACTTCTTTGTGTTAAGATTGGAAAGAGTCAATATTTTAAAGTTCGGTCCAGAAGTACGATGTTGTTGTGTAAAAATGACAGTGGTAAATATATCATTTACATTAAAAATTACAGCGAGTGAAGACATCTGTATTTCTATTTAATTAACTTCGTTAACATTCAATGCATCATCAAGCTAAATGAAGTAAATTTAAATATATCTACAGCAAATACCTTCAAGAATATTAAGAATAAAACGATTTTTGAGCATTAATTATGCTTCGTTTCGCGAAAACATAGGTCTCAATGCAAGCGTAGGGGTACTCTGCATGGATCCAATGTATAGTGGTGGTAGAATTTAAGTTTGAAAAAACATCGCAGTTTGAAAACAAGGCTATGGCATTTTATAGCATAATAAAAATTAAGATTTAGCATTTTGTAGCATTTCTTGAGAAAATTATTATTAAGGGAGATCTCTTTGAGATAAAAATTATTTTAATGCTTTTGAGATTTTCCAATTAAAATCAGGAAATGAAGTAAACTAATTTAATATTTTGCTATTGGTGTAATGCTTAAATGCCTTTAAAACAACACTTTTTTTTAAAAGGTCAAGTATTTTATTAAATGAAATAATTTTATATCAATACTTATTATCAGGGAACGGAATTTATTGTAATAAAAAAGCTATATATATATATATATATATATATATATATATATATATATATATATATATATACATATACGTATTTATTTTTTCGAAAATATGTGAGAAAAAAATTGAAAATATGTGAAATAAAAATTTGCTATAAGGTTTCAAATTCGTTTTTTTCGAAGCACAGTACGTTGCCGATCAGATCTTTAATATGGATTCAGAGAGACTAAAAGGAAGTTTTACATCTACAGAAGCAAGTATTCGCTAGTTTCATCAGAAATATATAATATTTTTGGAGTATATACAAAGTTGTTTACGAGGAACCGCCGCTCAAGTGAATAGTACCGTGTAGCCTGTGATAGAAAAAGAGGGTGGGTAAAGGGAGCAAACGCCCACCCACCGACTCCAGAAAAGAGATAAGACAATGATCTGAAAAATATTTGTTTGATCGAGTTACGCATGGGGTCTATGAAACATCAGAAAGTAAGCACGTGGTTGAAGTTCCTTCTACTTCACATACATCTGCTCATCCTTGATCGTGACTAAGGATAAGGAAGAGGAAGAAAAGATCGCGCGCGGTGTGGCTCGTTTGTTAGCGTACTGCTCCGACATTCGCATCGGATAAACCACGATCAGAGCAACCGGCTGCTAGTATTCTCCTTCAGACAGCGGCTGAACTCGGCCTAGCTTTCTAGCTAGTTTAAACAAATAAATAAAATATGTTTCGCTGCACGATCGTTTCGAATGCATATTATTTATCCTTTCATGTTCTGTAGGAGTATATGTTTCCTGACGATATGCAAATTCAAAAGTTGGGCTGGGAGAATTGTTGGGAGGAGGCTGGTCCATCTATGTAAGGTGATTATTTTAGCTTAATATTTTGAAAGAACTGATTCAATATTGCGACTCTCGGCAAGTGGCATGAATATGAAGCTTGATGTGTGCTTGCAGATGCAAAAATAGCTTGAAACTTTGTAGTTATAATGTCTGCGAATTTCACTGTTTGAAATCATGTGGCAAACACTAACGTTATGCATAATTAATCGAATTAATTCAATAGCACTTCCTCGTGTAATCCCTATTTGCATAGACTGAAAACTAATAAAGAAACGTAAAGAAACCTTTGTGGCTTGCATCAGCTGCTGCCAATGTCGCTCTCGGATAGCTGGATTCTGTAATTCAGTCACTGCCTTCAGTGAAGTCAGCAAATTCTTCAACGAATCTTCCAACGACACGTACGTGTCCCACGTTCTCATTTCCTTATCCAGACCTAGAAATAAAATTCATCTCATTCTTCATTCTTCTTTTGGAGGATTTGATGGAAGGTTAAATATTTTAATGAAATCCTCACATCCTTCAATACATTCCAATATTTGTAAATTTAATTTTGATGATAATAATAATAATGCGAAATAGCTTTTATACTTTTTTATTAATAAAAATGTATTTAAAGCTCTGCTTTCAAGTTAGATTTTAATTAAAATTCCATTTATTAAAAATAAATTAACTTAAAGAACAATTTTTTCGACTAAAAATAGAGTTTGCAAATCCTACCGTCCATATATTACCAAAACTACTGGCATTCTTCGTCGTTTCTTTCAATTAAGTTTGCCTTCAGCCTTCTTTGATATCACAGAAAGCGTAGACAATGATAAAAATTAAAGGAGATTTACGTACCTACAAACGCGCGTTTTCGAAACTGTGTATCTTTGGACCGTTTAATATGCAATTACATGTTATTAAAAAACTTTTTTTTTTCAATCGGAGATCTAAGAATAGGTATTTTCTTACAAAATTAATTTTTATTTTTATTCTGTTTTCCAAATATTTAGTTTTTTACATAGTAAGAGAACCGAAAAATGGTAAAATGTATTTAAAAAAAATTTAAAACTTCTCTTCCAGAGTGACTCGAGTAGAAAGCTTTTAGAAATGAAACTTGAATGTTATGTGTTTCTGTCCCTTCCAAATTGCTTTTTTTAAGACGAATCAAAATGGTACTCTCTGGAAATAAATGTACTCTCGATTTAACTACAAAATAATATTTTATTTATTTATTGAGTTATTATAACCAATCGATGCCGGGTGACGCGGAGCAGGCAGGGAGGGCAGGGTGGGGCCGAGCGGGCAGACCCGCGGGAGGCGAGCGAAGCTGTTGAGCCGAAAGAAGGCGGGGCTGAAGGAGAGCATAGACCGGGCGGGGCAGAACGAACGAAGAATCGAAAAGAAGAATTGCGGCAGAAGAGAGAGAGAGAGAGAGAGAGAGAGAGAGAGAGAGAGAGAGAGAGAGAGAGAGAGAGAGAGAGAGAGAGAGCGAAAAAGCGGAGAAGGAGAGGATGAGCTTAGCGGAAGAAGCATGGTTGGGGGCGAAGTCGCTTAATAGATTATTGTGATAAATACATTTCCGCCGAATGCTTGGTAATCAGCTAGTAACAAAATATAACTTATTAGAAAACATTAAAATATAAATAACAAGAATGACAAAATAAGAAAACTGTATATACTCTGTAAACAAGGCAAAAAAGTTAATAGCATTCAGGATTAGAAAAAGCTAATGAAGATCAGAGAAAGCTCTGTTTAAGAAGTCAAAGAGATCATTTTTTGGAAGGAAGAGAATAATGATGATTGGCGTATTTTGAGAGGCGAGATGTGGGAAGATGGAAAAGAGTGTTAAGCGTTTCTAACTCGGAAGGAAATAATGAGGAAGACGAGTTATAGGACTTTGTTTAAATTTGGGAATAATGAATGATGTGCATAATTTTTCATCGAACTGTGATGAGAAATAAAAGTATACACAAAGTAAACGAAATTGAATATTTCACACACCTTTCAGTTCTTTTCCAAATTTCTTGCACTCCATTTCCATTCCCTCGACGTCGATTTCTTGCCACAAAGTTTGTTTCCATTCATCGATATTTGACTCAATAACATTTGCGTAATCCCACAATGTCTAAAATAATATTAAGTAAAATATTTAAAACACACGTTACGAACAATTCCAGGGATGATTATATATGAACAGAAACGTGATATTGTAGATTTTTGCTAACCTTCTCATATATAAAACAAAAATATTGTTTCAGAATGAAATGACTAACATAAACAGATAAGTTAGAGAAACAATCTCATTTTCTACATTATACCATACTAAAAGATATAGCACGTTTCAGCCTGTTCAAGTCTCGACCTGAATCCATCGAACATCAATGGAATAATCTGGAACGTCAGTTGCTTGTCGGAGAAATTCGCTCAATAATCAGGTCAAAGCTCGTTTACATGGTTAAGAGAGAATTGAAACAAATTTCGCTTACAGTGCGCCCAAATGAACTAGAAAAACGACCACGAAGAGTAAACGATGTAATTGTAGCAGAAAGGAGTTCTTAATGCTGTTCGTTACATAACTGACGTCTTTGGAGCAAACATCACAATTCATGTCCGGTAACATTTGGTCACATCGTCTATGTATCATTTTGAATATACAGGGAATCGGTCATATGAGTTATTAGCTGCGTTACTGCTCTCTTATTATATTAATTCTAGCAGATACAAATAGGAGTTGGAAATAAATTACCAGAATGTTTGGAAAATGACGACGATAATAACCGTGATAACAGAACCAGATGTGATTAGAGATGCACGACATAGTAAAACGCCTTTGAGTTGTAACATGTATTGCGAGGAGTAAATGCGGATCCACAATCACCCATGAACGTAAACGGCAACGCGAAAGGGAACATAAAGTTGAAATACGGACATTTCATGTAGACGTTTACAACACGACGGGAACGGGAAGGAAGGTCAACATTCATCTTGGCCCGGAAACGGGAAGCCTTTCCACCAATGAAAGTGTTAGTTTAGTTTGTTAATTTCCTCATTTTACGGGGCGAGACTCCGCTCATCCGTCTAACCACGCAAATTTCGCTACGCTCCTTTCACCACCTAGTGGAGAAAGGAAGTATTATCTTGGGCGACGAAACAGGCGGATCTCAATTTTGCTCAGAGGCTTCTTTTAGGCTTGAGGATCTTTTACATGCTGTAAATCTACTACATGGGACAGCCGGCTTTACTTCCCTTCCGAAGACAGGCGTACGAAGGATTTTTTCGCCCTTAAAAATCCAAGGCTTCGATCAGGTTTGAACCCGGGTACAACTCGGGTACAACAGTCCGGTACGCTGACTGTTATACCGTAGTTGTTTGTTTTTTGATAAAATTTTAGTTGGTTGTATTTTAGAGTGATTAGAGCAGCGTAGCTAGAAGTGCCTTGGTTTCGGCAACTGTTTCTTGAAATTCTTTTCTTTTGCCACTACAGGATCGTAGCGCCATTCTTCTTCCCATTGGCGTTACTGTGAAGCGCACGTACCTCGCGTTCCCGTTCCCGCCCTCGTCTTCGCGTTGCCACTTCCGTTCGCGAGCTATTGTGGAGCGGCCTTTAGCGACACTACGTTGAACGACGAAGAGGAAGTTTTTTTTTTTTTTAGTTTATTTCTATCTGTTCAACAATACATGTTTTTCAGAGGAGTTAATTTTTACTTAATAGAGATTTTTAGGTCAGATAATAGAAAATTATATTTGGGGAATTTGAAATATGTAGTTATAATTTTGATCTGTTCACCCAATATTCATTTATAGGGGATGAAACCAGTCTCTTGGAAATTTTGATTTTATTCGAAGAGCTCGCTCTCCGGTTTGACCTAGATTGAAATCTTTGGCACTTATTGCAGTTGGAAGTAGATCGAAAAATTTTTGGGCTTGTTTTGTTATGAAGTCTGTTATGTTCGGGATTTGCAATTCGTCATGAATTTGCGTGTTTGAAATGAACCATGGTGCTTTTACTATTTTTCGTAGGATTTTGTTTTGTGTACTTTGTAAGTTATTCAGGTTAGTTTTGACGGTATTTCTCCAAATTGGACAAGCATAAGAAGAGGAAGTTAAAGCTGGCAAACTAGCGGTTTTGATGGTGGGGGCGCGGGTGGTGAGGGCACAGCTCTCACAAGACAGACTTGTCAGACTTTTAGGACGTGCTGTAAATGGTTGTTTTGTACCCTGTTTGGCTAAAGTATTATATATGAGAACAGTTGCACAACATTTCTTTTTGCATTTTTCGGCTAATACTCGCCTTGAGCATGCGTGCTTCCTTTCGACAGAGTTTTATTGCTTTAAAGTCCGGCAATTGAATCTCAAACATATGACTTTGATCCTGGAGCTTTGCAAGATCGTCTTCCATGCTAACTAAACTAAGATTTACTCTGTCCAGATATTCGTAAGGATTTGCACAGGGATACCTATTGATGAAAAAAGGAAATAAAAAGCAAGAATGGAAAAACTAAAATTTTCAAGAATGAAAAAAATTCTGTATAAGAATTTGAAATGTAAAATTATAAACTATAACAGAATAAATTAGCAATGCTAAAATAACAAAATATTTGAAAATTTACTTAAAAACAGGAAGCTTTCGAAAGCGTTCTCTGAACTGCTGTTGCCTCAGGTCAAACAATTGGATCCTCTTTCTTATATTAGACATTTCCGTTGCCATTAATGGTGCAACATTTTGTTTGGCAGCCACACTCAGTTTCTTAGTTTGCAGCCATTTGTCAGGCAGATCCTAAAAAAATGTATTATTAATATTAGTAATTTTTAATTTAAAATTTGTTTGAACTTACAACTCACTCAACTTACTATCAGAAGTTCAAAAATCTCTGGAGCAAATTCGACACCATATTGTCTCAGCATATCCATTGTATTCTTAATTGGCTCAAACATATTGTCAGTTTCTGCTGCACGTTCCTTGATACGATATAGAACACGAATTACATCTAGTAGCTGATCGTAATTCATAGATTCTACATCTACAGTAAGTACTTTCTTTGCATGATCTGTGAATTCATTCAACTCTGTTAATCTGTAACAAGAATGAAAAATTAAAAATGTACTATGAAACACATTAATACCTGTAATTGAAACATGCAGATATTGGTCATTTTGATAGTTATTTTTTCGAAATTATATTTATGGTTCCCTAGTAGTATCAAATATATATATATTTAGACACACATACATCCACAGTTAAGTAATTGTTAAATCGGTATAATAAATTTTACTTTGAAATTTGTTTTTACTTTGTACTGTGGCCCCCTGCTTCATGCAACTCGCATGTCGTTTATGCGTTAACATGCTCCGTGTGATAGTAATCCTTGGAACTATCATACGGAAGAGAAGAAGGAGACGGAGAAGGGGTGGGGAAGCAGAAGACGGCGGACACGTCGGTGAAGAAGAGGGAAAGGAAGAAGGGGAAAGGAAGGAGTAGGAGAACTTGAAGATAAAGAACGAGAAAGAAAGGAGGGAGGAGGAGAAGAATAAGAAAGAGAAGGACAAGAATAATAATCAGAAGGTCTCTAAACTTGCCAATAATGTGTTTTCTGCGTTTACATGTAACAAAGCATGTTTTACGCACATTCTTACTTTCGCTTAAATCTCGCTCTTCCGGGCTATGGCAGCTAGTGAGGGATAATTAATATGGAGAAATTTTCGAGAGATTACATTTCATCATTTAATAATTTGGATTACGTTAATTTTGGATATATTTAATTGTTTATTAATTTTGAGACCGATGTTAACGTCGATTGAAAAATAAATACAAATGAAATCAGGGATTATGCACACCAACACTTAATCCATTTGGGCATGTTATTTTATGGCTTCCTCGTATTGCCACAAGTCAATATATAGACTTGGTTTAATTAAACATACTCTTCTTTTATAGCTATCAGAATACATTCAATTATCTTTTAACATTGGTATATTTCATTTAACTGATATAAATAAATTTTAAATTTAGCATAGATCAAAACACCAAATCAGCTGATATTAACCCTACAGTCCACCTCCTCTAGAAAAATCCTCTCTGTGCCACACCGATTGGATGACACCGAAACAGCTGATATCCTTCAAACGCAATTCTGTGAAAACCGCAGTATATCATATATTCATAATTCAACGAATTTTGGCAAAAGAGTGGGGGTAGGTATAACGGGGCTCAAGAAAACGTGAGCTTATAACACTGGGTTGCGATGCATTGTGCGCTGAAAGGCAGCAAGCAGTCCGAATACAGCCAGAAAGGTGTATTTTTCAACTAAAATAAGAAGCTGAAAATGAAGAGTGTTTAATATTAATTTATTGATGATTATTTCCATAAATATGTTATATGTTAATGGATTTTGACAATTACAAAAGTCGTGCCGATAGCTAGGTGGAATTCAGTTACCATCGCCAATAATAAAAAATATTCACTAAACTTACGGAACCATTGCTGTTGAAATGCATAAATAATCAATTTGTTAAGATGAAAATATTATAAAATGTCATTTCTATAAATGAATACCATTTTGTCGGCAAGGTGATATACGAACTTCTGGAAGACATTGATTCAGCCATCTTCATTAATATTGTATGAAAATGGGTGCTGTAAAAACTGAAAATAATCTTTTCTCGACAATTTTTTTACAGATAATTTAAAAGTACTAAATAACAATTAGCAATTATCTCAAAATTGTTACAATATTTTACGTCCATGCTTGAAAATGCCATGTTCTTCGATAAAGAAAGATGATAATGAAGAAAATAGTATGACTATCATACCGAGTACTGGGCTAATCTGATCATCTCACTATTATTGTATATTACTATACGAATTACTAAAATTGTTACAGTAGGTAATTTCTCAGAAAAAAAAACAACTTAATATTGCTCAAATTTTTACTTACTTGTATTCAACATCGTGAATCAAATGTTGTTTCAGGGTGTTGCTCCACTTGCACACAGTATTCAGAAGAGCATGTCTGAAAGGACGGACGTCTATCCGAAGCCATTTACAAATTATTTTTTCTGATTCGATAGATTGAAGAGTAACGAACATCCCCTCGTAATAATCGATCTGATGTGGAAAATAGAGAGCACAATAGAAACAATTAATAAAGTGATGATCAACTACGATGTTTTAAAGAAATGTAAGAGATCCTTCAATTGTAAAAAGGAGTATTTAATGTATCTAAAGTACCTAACTGTACTATAATAGTACATTATGAAACGATGATGTAATGATGTCACTCGTGTGATTTTCGCTCGTATCGTAATATCACACTCGTGTATTTAATACCCATCACATCGAGTTTCATACGGTATTTTTTTACGAGTTTTATAAGTTAACCTTTTACATTGAATCGATTCGTGGCAGTTGACATGTACCAGGATTCAGCCAAGGCCGCCTACCTTACCCTCGCATGCAGCCGCAGGTGGCTGTGGTTTCCAGTTCGCCTGAGAGGGAGTACTGCGCTAGTCAAATAGGATCAAAGTGAAATTACGATCCAATTTATTTTAAATAATATTCCATGAAAAATCACTACTAGTAAAATTTATTAAAACTGACAAGCATTATATAATATAATACGCAGTTTTAATATACACAATCGAACGAAACATTTACTAGAAGGATTCTCAGTGATTAAGCTAGTTATGCCCCTAAGACATAACAAACAGGTTAAACTCTTGAAATTTATACATTTATTTATTTATTAGCTAGCACATGAATTTAAAACATGTAACAGTTAATTGTGAACTGAAAGAAATGACAAATTAATAAAAATGTACTCCTAAAATTATTATAATATGCTTAAACTTTACTTTTATTCGACAGGAGAGGTACTGAGCGCTTAAATCTTTTGTAGTATTTCCCACAAATTTGCACATTTATTTGAATGTGCACTTCGTGAAAGGACAAGCTAGAAGTGAGAAATATTTAACTGCGTATCAACAAATGTAATAGCATTCGTTAATTCGTTATAGGAATAGATATATAGATAAATATCTTAATTCTATTTTTTAAGTAACGTATGTAATTGGAACAGTTTTGAAGCGATGTTGGGAGCAACAACAAAAGGTTTTAGCGGGCCTTGTTGCTACCAGCATATCTTGCGCCAATAAGATTTTTTGAAAGGTATGCTTTGTTACTATTGTGACTGATTTTTTAAAAATTCACGTGATTCTGGTTTGGATTTGTTCTGTAATATCTTTTGCATTTGCTTTTAGTTATTTAAATATTTGCGGTTATTCGTTCTCTTCAGTTATTTAGATAATTGTTATTTGTTTTAGAGAGCAGTTAGTGATTAGTGGGATTATTTTGCGTTAACCTGTATTGACTTATTAAAGAGTTCGAATTTTGTATTTGCTATGTTCAGTTACCATATAATTCTATTATTAGTTATAATTAGTAATTAGTGGGATTATTGTACTGCAGTATTTGCATCAGTTTTTAATGATTAATTTTAATTTGACGATTTTGAAAAATCTATAGTTTTTTGAAGTTATTTAATTGGTAGTTATTGCATTTAATTAGCGGTTCATTTTTTAATATTAGTTGTACTTATTTTATTACTTATTCTTTATTTATTTTATACTGATGTGTTAAATACATATAATTTGTTGCGAATTATGTGCTTACAAATGATATTTATTTCCCCGCGCTCCAAACCTAACAAAATGAAGGAAGAGAGAGAAAAAAGTAATTGTGTATCAATTCCGCAGTGCAAGTCATTCCGAATATGCGCCCCTTTCAATATCGTGGGTCGGGTTGAAACCCTTGGGTTCAGAAGTTAGCGGTATTGGCAGACAGTCGTCAACGCCCCCCTATTGGAGATTTAGTGCGGCCTGTAAGGCTGCCCCAAAAGCAGGTGAGTGGCCTTTCATCGCCATTAACTGCGCCTTCTCTGAAAGGAAATGGAAGGTCGCGCTTACCATGAAGGAATGAGCTTGGAAATGAGTTATAGAAATAGCTGAGCTGGCGAAAACTGGTAAAGCTCGGACACACTGGCTTCAATAGTTGGAGAATACTCGAATCTCTTACCTCCGGATGTAGGAAGAAAATAGATATAACGAGGGGAACGTCAACTGTTTGCTGTTTCTGCAGATAGGAGAATCCGAACTGATTCCTTTACTCCTCACCAATTGGTAGGGGCATGTAATCGTCACATACCTATGCCGCTGTGGCATAATAGTAATAATTGAAACAAGTTTGAGGCGTGAGGATATTCCGCCCTTTATTTTCGCATATTTTTTTGCGTACGTCCCCGCATTTTTCTCACTTGTTTTCCACATATTCCCCAACGTTCCTTTACATATTTCTCCAATATTCTCCTAAGTGTTTCCCACTCGCTCATCGCTGAATTCTCCAGTTATTTAACTATACGTTCAGAAATGTATTTTAAGTATTTATTTATTGTTTGTTGATTTTCATTATGTGATTTTGATTCTTTCCTAAATCTCGCCTTGGCGACAGAACAATGGATCCCCTGGTGAACGAAACTGGAAATTCTAAATAGCTAAAGTACTCAGAAGAGAGAAACCTCCAAAAATGTAATATAAAGGTCCTAAATACATACTTTTTCGAAAAACCGCTACCGTCACAGATCCGCACTTCGCAAGTTTCGAACGTTTCTGACAACCCATGCTATGGAACCCTCGAAAAATGTAAATTAACCATGAAAAAGGTTTCATTTCATTTCACTTTTTGTTGGTACGTTTACAAAGCGACTCTTTAGGCGCTAGTGGCGGGATACACTGACTTTGATCGCCAATTTTAGGCTACTTAAAATATTTAGAATGAATCACGGGAACTCCAGTAATTACTACTAGCGTACCCGTGCTAGAATTCTCGCATGTTAAACCCTACCCTCTTCCCTATTTTTCTATTTCCATATTAAGCCTGTAATACACCTTTTCTTCACGACTCTCTTATCGTTCGTTACCTATTCTATATGTCACCTAGTAATTGATAACAATACAATACACCCTTGTCAACACCAACTATTCTTATGTAACTTTTTTTCTAGTAGAGAGGTAATGTGTAATTCAATCGCGAAGAATATCAAGTAATTAGTTTAATATCATATACAGCTGCAGATTCTACGGGCTCTGAACAGGTGGCGTAAAATCGAGAAGCGTCAAATCAGCAAAAAGTAATGAATGTTCAAGAAGATCTTATCCTGGAAACTACGGTGTGAGAAGCGTTTCTTTACTGCCTTTGGTCTCATAATTTTAGTTTTTAAGGCCCTAAAACGCTTCGTTTAGGAGTTATTTAACTATATAGATTCAGAAATGCGGGTTTCATTTCAATTCGGAGTTGCGGATTGCATTCCTCATTAATATTTAGATGCGTTTTTTAAAACAAGTCCTTCATATTTTTAAAGTCAAAAGTGCAATTCGTCACGTCTCCATGAAATTTTCTTTCTTTAGAGACCTCATTTATAAAGATGGGTTGCGCGTGAGAGCCACAAAAGGTATGTGTACTACTGAAACAATGTAGGAGACGATTGGAACCCATTATGAATACCTTTGTCTGAAGTAATTCTGTAGACAATCACGCCAAAGTAAATATGGGACAAAGAACGTTCACAGAAGGGACGTAAGATACGCTCTCCTGAACAGCTCAATAAAGAAAACAAAGGGCTAGTTGGTCTCTTCATTTCTTCACAAAAATAAATGAAGTACGTAGAAGCGGGCACCAATAAGTGTTCCAACAGTACAGTGGCAAATATTGTATTGGATACAATACAACTGTGAGTGTGTTAGTCCGGTGAACAATAATGCAAATGGGTAAAGCTGACACATAAGAGCAATAATAAATTCAAAAATAGCATGATGTAGCAACTATTGAACTATTTCTGACAAAAAATATATCTTTTTTTTTACAAAATGCTTGTATGAATCTATTATTTTGTGACTACTGAAGTGTGAACGCTAATAATATGTAGATAAGAGTAATTTAGTCAAATGTATGTTCTGTGCCGAGTGTTTACAGAATTCGCTATTCCTTTCGATCTACCTGATCTTTGAATGTTTGAAGTGTAGGTGCAGTATCTTTCAGAGCTGGGCTTCCATCTTCCAAGAAGATTCCCACGAGTTCTTCCTCTTCAGGGCTCAAAGCATGCCCATACTTGAGGAATTGCTCAAGAAACTCTTGTCTGTCATCCAACCACAAATATGCCTGATCTTGAAATTTGTTCGCATAGTCATGGGCCTTTAAAGAATTACAATGTAAGTTTTACTGAGAATAAATCATTTTGAAATGGAAAAAGACACGATAAGTACCTGGCCAATGGCAACTTGCACGCGACATAAAACTTCAGTTGCTACGTCGCATAACGTTACATTGGATTCCACATCTTCCTATAAAGAAAAACACAACATTAAATCTTTTCTACTGCTTCTTTAAAAGATATTATTTCAATCTCAAAACTACATTACAGCAAAATGAAGAAATATATCATGAGGAACGTAGAAAATTTTATAACTTTACAGAAAATGTAGTGAAATAAAAGTATTTACAAAACGTCTCAATTAACACAACGGTTTAGCTTTCTTTCCTGTAATATTTATTTTGAAGAAACTATTTTAACAAAAGCCACGTAATGTTTTCACATTTTCTCATCCCCCTAATAGTTTAATGGAAATAGTTCATAGTTTAATGGTTCCCTAATAGTTTAATGGAAATTAGACTTTGAGATCATTATAGAAGAGCAAAACCTTTTCTATGATGTAAATTTTTCCTAAATAATTTGGAGCCATTTTCGAAAAAATGCTGTTTTTATTACTTCAAAAAATGCAAAAATGCACAATACTTATCCCTTTTACCCATTAACACTTGAGATTTTGCGAAACTTCATAGGAAATAATTTGGAGTTTTTATTGGAAAATTCGTTAAATTATAAAATTAACCAGCAAAATAAATACTACTGACGTGAGAGACAACTTAAGAAATACATTAGTGCAATTTTTGAAAAACCAAAATTATTATCAAAAAGGCACTCATGTCATGTAGTCATGAGGTTCAGAGCGTTTAGCTATATTTTATATAGCTATATAAAAAAATAAAAATTGGAGCAGTTTTTGAGATAATCTTGTTCCCATTTCTTTTTTTAAATGTCCTTTTTCACTAAAATTTCCACGAAAACTACACAGATTTTCATTGCTTACATGTTACTCATGTTATACTTAATTACGCACAGACTACTCACGTGACATTAATTAACTATTATATTACATCTTATTATAAAGCGCAAACTTGATTCACAAAAACTTTCTATATTATATAAGATATTGGAATGCAGGAGTCCGCGGTGACAGTGATAACAGGGGTTGTGCCATCTTCTTTATGTGTATTCTCCATGTGTATTCTCTTCTAGCAAGGACTTTAAAGAACAAAATATTGAGCCGAGATACATATAATTTTGAAAGTGCCCCAGGGACTTCAGTAAAGTACCACCAAGTTTAAAAGATTTGCTTTCAATTTACAGGTTCTTGAGACGGGCTAGATCGTTTGGGAAGAGTACACATTTTGGAAAAAAGCTGTGAGTGGTCTAGTTATGTTCACAGACGGCGGATAAACGTTTAAGAAAATGTTTGGGTTGAAAAGGATCCCGAAATTTTCATTTCCGTTGAAAGCTCGAAATCTATTTTCCGCAGCATTATATAACTTTTTCTATACTATTACTTCATATGCGAGAAAGTAAAAAAATATAATACAGTTCATTCAGTAAACCACATAAATCAGCCTTATGGTCAAACGCTATCCGTACGACTCATTTTAGTATTATTTGGAACTGCGCCAGTCTGAAAGTTGAGGAAGCAGAAATATATCTGTGGCAAGGGGGGTAAAGAAAATGTCCAATTCGGTTTAAAAAAATTGAAAAATACTTTTATTGAATTATCAATGGTAACGACAACATACATTGCTTTCAGTTTTCATATTTATAAACAATTGAAAACATCTTTAAACGATGATTTTATAAATCTTTCTATTAGTCCCCGTGAACAAATTTGAATTTAAACTCGAAGGCAAAATTTCAAAAAATTATTTTTAAAATACATTAATGGTGAATATTATTAAACTAGTTAAAGTACTCCGCGTTGCCGGGATATTTATCTCAATAATTTATTAGACTGGAATCCATCTATTCCCGTCCTGCCGCGGAGACTACTTGTAATCCCCACTCCGTTTTGTCCAACGTCTCTCTGCCTTGCTCCCACGTGGAAATACCATGTCTTTAGCACTCACTTTCTCATCTCTAATTTATTTTTTAAATAGGGTTCCCGCCCCCAAATTTCACTCGCTCTATAACCAAAAAAATATACAAAACGTATACTCACATACTATTTTTGTGGAAGTTTATGTATTATTCCTATTCTTTCAATCAGTTATCACTTGTAAAATTTATTATTTTTCATTCTTATTTCTTCTCGCGTATTTATAAACAAAAGTTTGAAATTGATCTTTGATCCCACGCCGAGGCAATTGAAATATAAATATAAATAAAGTGATTTGAATTTAATTCGAGTGCGCAATTTACGGTCCTTGATAAATAGTGGCCGACGGAGAGGTGTCATTAACCACATAGACAATTATAATTTTTCCAAAAACCCTAGATCACACTGTGGAGCTCGGGTTGACGAAAGTTTTTCTGTTAGTTAAAAGAATCTCTTTTGTTGAATTTTCAACAACCTTGAAAATCAGTATTGAGACACATTCATTTCCTTCCATTTCTCATTACTCTTTTGCTTCAATTGTACTTCTTGCCAAACTTTCATGAATTTAAATTCTTAAAACTCGTAAATTTACGTTGTAATCATACTTAATGTTCTAAAACAATACAAATAACTATTTCACGTAGAACACATGAATGCATTTATACCGTTTTACGACAATATCAAACATCCATCAGCAAAATGTCGTTTTTCAAACATTTCATATATGAATAAGTTAACTTCTCTTACACTCTTAATACATTCACGCCTAGACGCAATTAAAATCAGTATCCACGGTACTTTTATAGAGCGAAGAAAAACAGTCAGAATCATTCTTAAATATAAACATTTGAAATTAGACAATAATTATTGACGGTAAAAATCAACAAATATTTCTCATATTTTCTACAAATACGCAATTCTCTACATTGATGAACTCAATTGTAGACATCAGTGGTCATCCTCTGGTGGCGAGCAGCTAAACAATTGAACATTGATGCACTCTTGAAGGTTTATGGTTGTAAATCATAGCCTATAGCTTTTCTGAACTCAAAAGCTAGCTGAACTCTGAAGCTAGCTCACAAGTTTCATCGATATTCGTCCAGTACATTCAGAGATTATCGCGCTATAACGCAACGCCCTTGTATATATATATATATATATATATATATATATATATATATATATATATATATATATGTGGATAGATAGATATATTTTGAAATAAAGTATCAACTTGAATCACATATACTTGTTTAAAAAGATTTTTAATCCTAAAAATTTTCCAAAGGTGGATATGGTCCCAAGGCCCCCATCTTGTACTGAGCATGACTCTAGTGCGGCAGAAAACGCATTATTGAGCTAGAGATTCAAATTGCTCCGAGAAGCCTTCCCCAGAGGCCTTAAGAACACTTACCATGTAATTGTCTGGAGGAGGGGAATCTGCTAAACCTTGGAGATAAGCTGCTAATTCGTCTTCCTCTCCGTGTTCCTCCTCTGTTGATGTGATGCTGGCTTTTCTACTAACTCGCGTGTCTGGAGCCTCCGCTTTCGGTTCAGGATGTTTTCCTTTCTCGCCCTGGGGTTTCAAGCTCCCACCTGTAGCCTCTCCTTTTAGTGCCTTTTCCTTCTCTTCCTCTTCTTCCTGCTCCTCTTCAAGCCTTAACCTCTCCAATTCAGCTTGTCTTTCCAACCACTCTAACACCTCTGGCGTCTTTTTAATTCGTGGAATAAGCTTGGCCATATCCAAAATATCGTTTAAAAGAGATTCTACCAGAGCATAGAAACCATCTGGTTCTTCTATGTCGAGGCATGGAATGAAAACCATATCTGGTTCTCGGAGTTCAAATGTTACTTCAAAGAGAGGAGAAATACATGTCTCTTCATCCATTTCTTCAATAAATAATTGAAAGCTGAAATCACAAAATTAATCAGATTTACAATGATTTTGTATCAATATAATGAAATACTAGTTGGATCGGTGGAAATAATCCACACTTTGTAAATAATTATTTTAAAAGTAAAAATAGATATGAATAAATTTTCAAATAGGAAACCAGGAATTTATGGAAAAATTCACTCTCGTCACTTGTAGGCTCATAATTATTTAATAGACCTGAAAGTATTGAATGAATTTTCTGAATTTGAAATTTGAAGACGCAACTGAATTTACAGCTGCCTTTTGATCAATTTCGTTAAACTGAAATGATTCTGTACCTTTTGTAAATTCCATCAGAAACTCAACTAAAGAAAAGAGAAAAATGTATATTCTCAGCCATAACT
The DNA here is from genome assembly GCA_011170035.1 of Teleogryllus occipitalis. Taxonomy (NCBI): domain Eukaryota; kingdom Metazoa; phylum Arthropoda; class Insecta; order Orthoptera; family Gryllidae; genus Teleogryllus; species Teleogryllus occipitalis. The sequence continues at coordinate 57,907 of BLKR01002284.1, read as the reverse complement.
TTTGCAAGTATATAATAATAATAATAATAATAATAATAATAATAATAATAATAATAATAATAATAATAATAATAATACCAACTCCAGACAGGGAGTTCACGACCTTGTAGTTGGTAGTGGAGCTTCAGTACCTCCATGAGCCTGACAGCTATGTCGGGAGAAGCTTAGCTACTGGAAGGGCCTCCCTTGCTAAATAGGTTGAAGGTGAGGGGCCAGAAGAAGTAGTATGCCAGAGGAGAGCCTAAACGGCATCATCGAAGAAGAATGGAGGATTGATGATGACGGCGGACGAGGCACTTCAATCACTTAACCGAAGTGACTGACCCGCTGCGGACGGCTACAAACAGCGTCCGTCTCTATGTTAGGGGCGGCTTCAACCAGCGGCAAGTAAGTAGAGAAGGAAGTGTCATGGACCTTTGGACGTCCTATCGGCCCATAGAAAGTACAGGAGAGGAACTGGATTGGCACGCCAGGCCACTGATTCTAGTGGAGGTCCGAACCTTGCATTAGCCAGCGAAGGAAATGGCCTTTAGCAGTTAGTGAAAATCCCATAGGATTTGCTAATACCGACTGGCGATCTGAAGGGCCCTTCCTGAGCCCTGCGGGGGATGTCCCGAGGCCACTGAGGGTCGCAGTAACGGATGACAGGGAATAACCCATGGGTTAAGTGTGATCTGTGAACTTGGTTCCCTTAATTTCCCTTAACACCAATGACATGTGATAAATCTAAATCTCGTGCCTTGTTCTGCCAATGACCCATACCTTCTCAGAAAGCGAGCTAATATCACCTTGACTAGCTTTAGTATATTGGTTTAGTGGTGAGTTGCAGTTGACATTTACATAATCGAAATGATTGAAGGCGTTGTCATTGTCAACAATATTATTTATTTCAATAAGAGCAGCTTTCGATGGCTTAGCCATCGAAAGATGCTCTTATTGAAATAAATAATATTGTTGACAATGACGCCTTCAATCATTTCGATAATATCACCTTGCCGACGCCTACCCATCCCATGCTGATTGTTAAGTTTAAAAATATTGAATGTGTTATATCGAGATTTCAAATTGTGATTATTAATTTATTGGAAATATGTTTCAACATGATACCAACTATTAAGGTCAATTTTATAATGTTCTCTCATCCAATTCCTTGTAAAGTATGTATTCATTTAAAATTTTAAATGTAATGCGAACTATTTATAATGTAAAACACGCCTATTGTATCTTAATATAAGTTGTTTTAATTTTTATTTATATTAATTATTTAGTTTATTATTTTAGCTGACTATTGTTAAAGGCCTGATGATGGAAGCACGACTCGACCTCTGAAACGTTGCCACGCTATTCTTATTCAAGATACTAATATGAATGTAATAATCATTTATGTTTTAATAAATGTAGTTTGGACTGTCTATAAAAATAAATTATTGGAATTTTTCTTAAAAAAAACTTAGTAGCAGACAACTTATTTATCATCTTTAAGGCTAAAGCTAGTTGAGAAGCTAAAAGAGAAAATACAAGCATGGACTCAAAGTATTAGAGGTTACAAATGTAGAGTGGATTTCCCTGAACAGAATTGGTTGTTTGAAACAGACACGAAGACATTTTATCGCCTGTCCCTCCTTCAAGAATTGACGTCGAAACGTCAAGAATGGACGTTTTGGATAGGAATCTGTGAAGAAAGCAGATCCTACAACAAAGATGCGTATTGGTTTCAATCTGAAATTGATGCTGACGATGCACTTGTGAAAACGGTGGAACATGTTCACGAATTCTTGGTCGAGACTCTTCCCACCTATTAAGAACAAGGTACTCTGGAAATCCCACAGATCTAGAATTTTTGGATTAAGAAATTAACACCATTACATTCTCAAGTACAAACGCTGTTAGTAAAACCAAAGCTGTTAGAAAACCCAAAGGAGCTCCCGAATGGCTCACACGCGGCATCACGTGTTTGCTACCCAAAGCGAGAGACAGATCTTTTCGAAGAACTTCCGGTCAATCACTTGTCAGCCAATAATATACAAAGTTGTAACTGCAGCCATAGCTAACAAAATGTACAGACACCTAGAGAAGAACCGTTTGTTGCCAGTTGAACAGAAAGGATGCCGTAAAGGTTGCTGTGACTGCAAGAAAATCTTGCTACAAAATGAAGTCATCTTGAATAATGTAAGAAAACTAAAATGTAATTTATGCATGGCTTGGATTGACTACCAGGAGACCTTTGACAGAGTACCTCACGATTAAATTTTGAAGACTCTGGAAATTATCTTTTTAATCGAAACTTATTGAGTTTTGAAAAGCGAGTATGAAGTCTTGGAGTACTAGGTTAATAATACTAAGCGGGAAGGAAGTAGAAACAAGAATTACAATATGTATTCAGATTAACAGGGACATTTTTTAAAGAGATTCACTATCCCCTCTTTTGTTTTCCATTAGTTTGATCCCAATATCTAGAGTTGACGCATACTGACTTTAGTTACAAGCTCCAAGACGATGAAAGACTAGTATCACGTATGTTTTACACGGATTATCTTAAAGTGTTTGCTAATAATGAAGTGATTCTCTCCCAAATGCAGTCGTGAATGATTTTAGCAATGATATGTGCATGAAGTTTGGTCTTGGCAAATGTGCAACGATCCAATTAAAGAGAGGCAAAGTTACGTCAGAGAGCATTAAAGTTTATATACACACTAAGTTTCAAGATCTTGAGCCAGGTAAAAATTATGGGCATTGAAGAATATAAGAACATCTCGAACGACACAATGAAAAAGAGAATTCGCAAAGACTATTACAGAAGAGTGAGACCTGCCCTGCAGTCAGCTCTGAACTCCAGGAAGAAGATATCTGCAATAGGTAGTTTGGTGGTGCACATAGCCGACTACAGAGTCGGACGAGCGGACTGGACTGACCAAGAAAATCGAAGCAAGGATCGAAAAACCAGAGAACTGTTTACAATGCATCATGTCGCTCACACTCGAGCTGATTTACATAGACTTTATGTGTCACGAAAGGAAGGAGGAAGAGACATCAGGCAAATTGAAGCCTCCTGACACAATGCAATAGTAGGGATGCGAATGTATGTAGTCAAGTCATCAAGATGACCCAGTAATGAGGTTGGTGATGAAATCTGACCGAAGAATCAAACACAGAGGCGTTGTAAGTGTAGCAAGAAGCATTGCGAACAAGACTATGCAAGACATGCAAAATAACACAAGTCACTGAACTTCTGATGCAACTTAAAATTAAATATGAGACAAAAAAATGTTGAAGAAATTGGGAAAAGACTCCACTCCATGGACAATATCTAAAAAGAATGGACAATGTGCTGATCAATAAAGATCAATTATTTATGTGGCTTAAAAGGGGAAGAATGAAGTCAGAATCGGAAGTAGTTGTAATACCTGCCCGGTATCAGGCGTTGCGAACACGACATTATGATAAAACGATTCTCAAAATCTCCTAAGATCATTCATGCCGCATTTGCCAGGAACAAGTAGAAACCTTTGATCATATTGTCTCATCTTTTTCAATTCTATTAAAGACCGAATACTTGAAAAGACACGACAGGATGTGTAGTTACCTCCACTGGCAGATCTGTACCGCCCTCGAAGTTCCAAACACATGCTCCAAGTGGTACGAACACTCACCAAATCGGTGACATCTGTTGGACTGTGGACAATATTGTACGAGCAACAAATTCAAACTGATCGCACGGTAGCGGCAAACAATACGGATATTGTTATTCAGGATTTGGAGAAAAAGCATGTCGTAGATGTGGCTGTGGATGTGGACGTGGATGTGGTGCGATGAAAGTATCATAACCAAGAAGGCAGAGAAACGTCTTATATACAAGAGTTTAGAAATCCAGATCAGTCGAGTGAGGGGCGTAAAAACCCAGGTCGTCCCGATAGTTATCGGAGCTCTGGGATTTATTGTGCAAACTTTGTACAAGAACTTGACTAAACTCCTAGGTCATTCAAAGGGCTGGGAAGTGCAGGACGTCGATTTATTTGGAACAGCCCACATCTTGCGCAAAGTATTGTATAGACATTGACTGTCCCGAAATCTGCTCTTTAGGAAGCTAGTTGCAAACTGGAGTATATTTTATTTTCAAAATAAATCAGAACATTATTATTATTATTATTATTATTATTATTATTATTATTATTATTATTGTTATTATTATTATTACATGAAGGGAACTGATCTTATGCTCATATGCGTCAGAAACTTATGGATAGCAAATCAACGTACGTCTGAATAAACGGTAGCGGCCAATTTTTATGAGGGGTACGACCGCACTTCCAAATTCATAGTTATTACAAAGAGGATCAGCTAATATTATGAAAGAGATGCCACTTCATGAACTGGATTTCTGGCACAAATGTGCTCCGACTCTAGTGTACTAAAAAAATGGTATACTGGGACATACGAAAAGCAAAACTCGGTTCAGTGTAATCTGTTTCAACTAGAGTAGGGATAGAAATTCACTCACACAACTTGGGTTATTTCCCAGAAACATTAAGGTTAAAGAACACTGAGTTCACACTGTAGATCAATTACCAATAACAGATGCAATAAGTTTGGAATTTCTTTTCATAACAAGTATTTTTAGGATTTTTACATGAAAACACATTGAAAGATTGTCTGTTTTAAGTCTCATTACTGATTATGGTTTGCAAATGTTGCTTTACCGTTCGCAAATATTACAAATGAATGTTGTATCTTCCACATGACGTACACTTATAACGTTGTATCTCTAGGTATCCAACGTTGCGAATTAGCAACACTACATTTCTTCGAGATAAATATTTTCGTACAAAAATATAGGTCAGAGTACCCTCAACATGTCTATAAATAAACACTAACAGGATGATAGTCTTCTAATGTCAATGAAGGTAACAAATGTCTGAAGAAAAATAAAGAAATTAACAGCATAAATCGGTCAACTAAAATGTGCATTCAATCTAATTTACATTTGCAAGCAATTTGACTGACGTTTATCTAAATATGGATTGTTCATAATGAATCAAATTAACCTTATCGCTTATCTCAAATGACACCTTTTTCTTGTCACATTCTTAAATGAAGAGTTACAGTTCTCCGCGGGAGGATGTAAAATTATGAAGCCTTCCAGAATTTCGAGAGCTAAGTATTTCTATCAATTCTTTCTGAAAAGTTAAGATTGAGACCCAAATGATAGAAATCATTGTTGTCCGACATCGTAAACTGATAATGTATCTTTTTTGTTCTTTAACATCATCTATTGCCAACATAGATTCGGGATTAATGTCAAAACAATTAAGTTTCTAACTTTCTCGAAATTTGGTCAATTATAAATACATCCACTACATCCACACATGTAAACATTTAAATTTACCTGCAACTTATTGCACTCTGAAGTCCTTGTGAAACAATGCCATCCACATATTCTTCATACTCTTTCCATTTCTCATTAAAAATTGCTCTCCTCTCTGCCAAACGTTGTTGCTGAAATTTGTTTTAATATAATACGTTGCATTAATTGCATTGGTAGAACAATGACATTTTTATTACAATAAAATTAAAATAGTAAAAAATAATACTACTTTTCCTTAACAATATTTGACTGTAAAGTACAGTGCAGTCTTTGTAAAGTGTAGTAACATTTAGAAACGCGAAAAATATTAAAAAAAAATATTTATTAGAAGGGTCGTTAATTAACCAATCACAGCTTGGAGATTCATTAGCATTAATCAGAAACCCCTCATGGGGAGACTTCAATTCAGTTCAATGATGTCTTATTTTACTAACTCTATCTGATATGTTATTCCACCTGACCACGCAAATTTCGCTACGCTCCTTTCGCCATCTAGGGGAGAAAGAAGGTATCACGCAAGCGGCGAAACAAGGGATTTAAATTTTGCTCAGAGGATTCTTTTAGACAACCGACAGTATTGACCCTTCGAAAGCAGACGTAAAACTTCGCTCCTAAATATCCATGGCTTCCATCGTGTTAGAACCTACAAACTTGGATATAATAGTCCAATTCGCTAATTATTACAACCCCGAAGTCACTCAGAAACTTTTCCTGAATCTATGAGTGATTCTTCCGGTGGAAATAGGTACTAGAATTCTATCTGTGAAGAAACTTCTTTATATTTCAATTAAAATGAGTTCGAGATTGGTATTTACACATAACCAATTTCTGCGATAAAAATGTTGATTTTATGGCAGATCAACTCCAAAAATATGATGAAGTGGTGTTTAGATTTTTGTGGCTGTAGTATAACGTTTCCTATTACATAATTTTTAAATGTAAATATGTCAAAACTTAACTAAGAAATATTTTATTAACATTAATTAATTGAACGTGAAATTGAACAAAACGCTGGTTGACTCCTAGACATCTTAAACGATTTTAAGGGGTTTTGAGACATAGCTAAACCGCGTTAGGATATTATATCACAATGATGGCACCTCAATGTGCGGTGATACTCAGAAAAGAGTAATACGGATTCGTCGGTTTTTGGACTACATTTCCCAAACAGCTCAAGATTGAATGAAGCCCAATTAAAAGGAAAAGCGTATCTGTAAAATTAGATTTACTAGAAACATGGATCACAAGTAATACAGTATTTATAAACAAGTATAAAAGAGAATGTGCCCTTGACTTATGTATTTCCGGGTTATACATGTGTACCGAGTTCTCAGATAGGCATTTAACTGAAGAAAATATACGTCCATAAGAAAATAAATAAACGAGGTTTAATTGAAACCTTGATCGCATGCAACCAAATCATCGTAACATTTTACTTAAAAAAGTCTGAATTCAATTCTACTGCTTTTGATTTTCTTTTGAAAGTTTGAATTCAACTTATTCTGCTTATTATTTTATAACTAATCCTTGCAAAGGGAGCGGGTAATGTTCCTGGAAATTAAATAAAAAATTAATCTCGTTTTAGACGCTATATAATTGAGTAATTAATAACTAAATAATTAAAAGATTTATCAATATCACAAATGCCTGGTAAATGCAGTGCAAAATGCATTAACGCGGATAGTTTATGAGCTGTCGGCCGGCGCAGAAATCTCTCGGCTGGAGAGTCTTCGTTTCCAACTGCAGCGCTCCTGGGGCTCTGGACTGAAAGTTGGTGTTGCGAAAGAGGTATAGAGAATAAATTTCCCGTCGCAACTTATACTAAAAAAGAGGTTTTCAAATTACGTGGAATGCCAGTTATATGACTCGTAATGTTTTCGCGAATTTCTTCTTTTGTGTTTCAATTCAATGATGCTTTATTTTACGTGGCGAGACTGAAACCATTTGCTCTTTTCACCATCTAGCAGAGAAATATCAGTTGGGGAACGAAACAGGCGATTTGAATTTAACTTATTTTATAGATGACGGTCTTTTACATGTAGTAAATCTACACATCCCCTCTGAAGGAAGGTGTATGAAGGACTTTTTTGCCTTCAAAAATCTACGACTTCGATCGGATTTGAACCCGCGCACATAGGCATAAAAGTCCAACACGCTCACCGTGAAAACCGGTGAAACCGCAAACAATACTGAATCCGCAAATGTGGTCGGAACAAAATTACGGTAGGAAAAGGAATCTTCATCACCAACCACAATTGATGATTCACTCATCGCAGTTCATCGCGAATTACGAGTAATTTGCTGCCACGAGTGGGTCAAATATGTTTTAGAGGTGTTTTGAAAGTATCTGCGCTAAATAACACTTTTTGAAGTAAGAAAAACTGTCCGTTGGATTTTACAAGAAAGGACGAAATGTCCTCTTTTTTATTGGAAAGGGGATACTTTTAAATGCAACCTCGACGTATTGTGAACGAAGGGATCTGCGCTTTTTCCAACTTTTTGCGGTCCCCAACATTATAACATTTCATTGTTTTTAAATAAATGACATTTTACTTCAAGTATCCAGCCCAACCGCCAAAATCCATAGTTCAACTATGTATACATTTACGTCCTTTCCTTTAGAAAAGTCTCTGAAATGCGACAGTGCTGTCGTCAGCTGGCACAACATATTGTACAACGTATTGTATGAAGGTTTGGTTATAGATTCTGTGGTCCGTAGTGTTATTACTATTCTGCTGGGATGTGGAGTTAATACTGAGCTATGGTGTTTATATTTCGAGCAGGACGATAAAACGAAAAGTCTTGTTTAATGACATACTTAAAAGTTCAAATCGTTTATTCGAATGCAAAGTAAAGCAAAGTTTTAATTGTTGAGAGAGATTTCATCATGAATCTTCTGGTATATAAGTGGCAAAGACTATAATAATAATGAAGTGAATTTATTTAAGAAAAATAAATTATTATATTAAAATATTTTAAGACGAAGTGTCCTCTTTTTTATAAGAAATGTCCTCTTTTCCCATAATAGAAGCATGGTAACCCCAGCTGCCCGCGAACGCGAAAGCTCAACGTAGAGTTCAAACAAGACAACCCGTGCATTCAAGGACCACCAGAGTGCGAGTCAAGCGCACAGCTGTCTCGTGCGCACTTTACGCAAGATGATTCAGAGGCTACTCATGCAATGTCCCTCTTGGACACTGCTGCCGCAAGCGAATACCTCGGACTCGGTGAGCGAGGGCGGCTTCTGCTCCTCCTCCTCTTCCTCCTCTTCCTCGTCGCCCACGTCCCCACCGGCCGCTTGCGCCGCCAGCAGCGCCTCCGCCGCCGCCAGCGGATCCACGTCCTCCTCTCTCTCCTCCTCCTCCTCCTTCTTCTTCTTCCTCCTCCTCCTCTTCTTCTTCGGCTTCTCTTCCCCTTCTACTTCTCCCTCCCCTTCCGTCGCCGCCGCTTTTTCCGCCTCTTCTCCCTCCTTCGGCGCGGCTCCTTTCTCGCCCTCCGCGCCTTCTTTCGCTTCTTTGCCCTCCTCTCCTTCTTTCTTCTCTTTGGGCTCTGCGCCTTCCGCCGCGGCGGCGGCCTCCTTGGCTTCTCCTTCGGGCAAAGGGGGCACGGGGACTAGCTCACGGGCGAACTCTTCTTCGTCTTCCTTTTTTTCTTTTGGCACCTTTTCTCCCGTTTCCTTATCCTTTTTCTCTCCTCCTTCCCCTTCTTCCTCCTCCTCCTCTTCCTCAGTCCACTCTTCTTCCTCTTCAACAGCTTCTTCTCCCACTTTTACATCAGGGCCTTCAAGTTCTTCTCCTATTATGCCGATATCTGCCTCATCGTCGAACCCTTTCTTCTTTTTTTCTTCTTCTTCTTCAGCCTCGGATTCTGGCTCATCAAGATTCAGGAATAGTTTGTAGTTGTGCCTCATGATTTTGTGTATTAGAACTCCCACCTCCGTTACTTCATTGTACCTGAAAATATATTACAATATATATAAAATAACTTACAAGCAGGCTCGTAGCGCTAAATATAAATTACACTGGACAACAAATTTTAACATTTCCATTGTGCATAGGTTCCATACAGAGCCATTAACAAAAAACTAGAGTAAAGGAATAACTATATTTAAAAGTACTGCTTTCCAGTCAGGGAAACCTGGAAATATTGAGCACAACTCTACCACAAATGCCGGGAGATCAGCCGCGAGCTCACAGTCTGTCCCAGCTGGGGCGATGCCTGGCTGAGGGAGACACTTGGAGGACAGTGGTAAACGTTCACCGTACCCGGGAAAATGAGACAAAAAGTAGCAGAAAAAACAACACCTACGTCGAATCTTCATGAATACATGTTAACATAAAGACAAAAGAAAACTGAACGTGGCTGCAAGACAATCAAAAAGACAACCTAAAGCATATAAAATATGAATCTGAATAACTATATTCAGTCTCTGTCGCCAACTATTCACTACGGAAAAAAATTAAACGTCTGCAGCAACACATTCTTCCAAGTTCCAATACAACGAACAGGTGGTAAGAATGTTTTGCAGAACATCTCATAACAGTTTTTAAACCAGCGAAAGACAATGTACTAGTTAAAACAGCGAAATGTACTTTTTAAATTCTCCTCAACAACTATTGTCTTTTAACTTTCCAACTTGTTTAACTTACACCTTTTTAAAGATTTCAACTCACAAGAGATTGAAGAAACGATCAAAAAGCACACGAACCACACAAAATAGCTACGTTCCAATTTTATAACAGAAAATATTTTAGAACCACCAAAAATCATTGAAGAACCTTGCATTTATAACTTCAATATTTAATGAAATTCTTCGAAATAGCCACTACTATAGTCAATGGAAGTACACTCAAATAATTATATTAAAACCAGTAATACCTATCACGGAAGAGACATCGTATATTCCTAAAAGTTTATTATTAGTACTGTCAAACGATTTCGAAAGCTCTTCAAGCAGCTCTCTTACAGCGTTTTAAACCTCAAATCCGGAAAATATCAACCTACAAGTATAATATACAACCATAAAATTTAATTAGCATTACCTCTTTTCAACTCGTTCCTTGCGGTCTTCTAATGCTATTAAGGTGTCAGGTTTTGCATCTTTCCGTTCGAAGAGAGGAGTTTTACTCCAAGGCAACATCATCTCCGTAATTCGTTCAACATTCCTTTGTGCAATTTCAAGTCGATTATGAAGATTAGAAAGGAGATCATGTATTTCTTGAATGTGAGGAAAGGCATCTGTATAGGAGGAGTGGTATATAATATATCTTATTATCATCAAGAACATTATTTAAACCGTATCTTGCCTTAACATCAGGAAGTGTCATCTTACCGTAATGCCCCCAATTTTTTTCAGCGAGCATTAAATCAATTAAGTTGTCAATATTATCGACTTCTTCTGAAATAAGATCAAATTCTGTTGGATGACTATTAGCACGTATCTGATTGTACCTGGAAAGGAAATGCTCAATACTAGCTTTATTACACATTGTTTCAATGGTTTTCATTACAAACTTTTGTTTATGACTTAGAATAATTATAAACTTAACACATATATAGACAAATAAATCATCAAAATGAATTATTTTTAACAAATCAATAAAAAAATCAAATTGTATTAAAAATATTTGACGAGAGAAACACCTCCTAAATTGGACTGCTACTTAAAAGGAATCGTGTGTGTGTGTGTGTGGGTGTGGGAGGGTGGGTGGGTGGGTGGGTGGGTGTGATGGACGGAGCTGAAGCTCAGGAAAAAATGCGCAAATTAAGCTTCTCTCATGTACGTCACATACGGTTTTTACTGTTTCTTTTTAGACGAAAATAAATAAAAAACCGGAAGAAGTCTGTATTATCGCCTAATGGTATAAAAAGCTTCTATTCTTGCTATTTCGAGGACGAAGAAGAAAAAATGTTTTGAAAGAGTGGGAAGAAGTTGCACGCGTGTTCACGATAGTATTTTAAAACATTTTTTCTATTCATAACTAAGCGAATATTCAGAGTAGTTGGCATCTGAGATAAGGAGTAATACATTTTATTTTGAAGCTTACTCATTATGGTTCACAACCATGTATTTATTGTCTGATTTCCATATGTGCTCTGCCTGTTTTGAGGTTGCAAGTGCCGAGATGGAGGTGTCACAAATATGGAAAACATCGGTATTTTAGAAAAGACTTGACGTCGCAATCAAGATGAAGAGCGCCTGTTCTGAACGAAAATGTTTCAGCAAACACAAGAGGGAACACAGGCTTATGTGTGAAATGTGTGAGATGTGGTCACATGCAGATGGCGCTGGTTATGACAAAGAGTGTTACATTTATGATTATTGCAAATGAAAATCTCTGTTGTACAGTATTATGACATTTGTTCAATTACTCTCAGAATTCAAGCAAATAGAACATGTCAGTTTGGAATTCAGACTAATTACTTAACATATATTACATATTATTGGATGGTATTCCATATTTGCACCCTATTTTATCAACAATAAAGAATGATTTTTCATCAAAAAGAACATTTTTTAAGCACTTCGAGTTGTATTATGCAGTTGTCTCATAGGTGATAGGTATACCTTCTCATTGTGCAACATTTCACTATCATTTCTTTCTTTACGTAGTTGCAAGCAACAGAAAACAATATGGTATTCCATATTTATACCTTTTCCTTTAAATATGTATCGAAAAAAATAGATTCCGTGGTGGTAGGAGAAATCGTGTAGTAATCCATTATGAGAGATAGGGATAATCATCCACAACAATAACAATTATAATATTTATTACATGCCCAAAGTTAACTTTCGGGAAAACAATTTTCCATCTTCAGTGGGTCTCTAACAAAAATAGAATTCAATGGTTTAGCGAAAAAAGTTAGTTTTCGATGCAATAACATCGGCATCAATAGAATCGTTTTTAAAATGGGTTTGGGGGTGCCAAGAACCCCATAAACACCCCATTTTTGGCCCTTTTTCGTTACTTTTCAGAAAATAACGAATACAAATTATTTAATGGTATTTAGTGGTTCGGCTGAGGTGTTGCCCACGTTACCCCGCAATAATTTTATGATATCAAACATTTCTATTTTGACTCAGTGTGCCACACTAATATGAATAAAGCTCATTTTACGTTGAAACCAAAGAAATTATTTATTTATCAAATGGCCAATACTCCTTGAACCGCGCACCGTCCGGGCCCGCGCTGGTGAAGAAGGCACCTTCATTCTGAAAAGTCACCCTTTCATTTTTTCAGATTTCCTCTGCGTTTCAAAACCTCAGTTTATGAGATTTATTAACATTTCCTAGCACAAGCATCATGCACCCGGAAAAATAAGCAGCACACGGCGTCGCGGGCGCGACGGCCTACTGCACCGTGCGATGGGCAGCAATGCCAATACTTCGAACAAAATAATTTACACTGAATGGTGTTTTTCTCAATCGTAAATAAATTTGAAAGTTCAAAATACTGCAGAGAATTGAGATCCATACTTTCGTGAAAATAAAATTAACGAAAATAAGAAGTCTGTCTTGAATTACTCATTTAATCTGATAATATAAATATTGTTCTACAACATTTTTTGTAGAGTTAATTTTGAGAAAACTATTCTTTGCTGAATGAAGCTGTTAATTTTAGATGCTCACTGAAATGTAAGGAAAATGAATTTGTCATATCTGCTTCGATGCCTACCCGTTGTATAATGAATGTAATATGTGAAAAATAAAGAATTATGTCCGTCTGAAACCTTTGGTGAGTGATTGGATATCTCACAAGCAAATTGAGTGCGACCCGGAGCCATGCACCTGCGCAGAATGCGACCGAAGGAGAGGCGGAACACAGCACCACGGAGCGCACGAACCCGGCACAGTGTACTAGTCGCGCACTTTTTCTTGATACTCCACAGCGGGGAGTGCGGGGAGAGGAGGTTTCTGTCTACGTCACAGCAGTGCAGTGCTGTCAACTTCAACGGCGGAAAACTGAGCGTAATAGCACGATTATTAGACTGAGGTAATAGCGTGTCTTGGACTAGATAGCAATGACAAGTAAGGAAGAAGGTAGGCAGCACTGCAAACTGAGCCGTGACGTTCCGAGTGGAGCTGGTGTTTTCTACCGGGCCGTGCTGTGCCGGGCTGAGAGAGGACTAGGGGGCTCGGGTATCAAGAAAAAGTGTGAGCATAGTAGTGCCGGGCTGCTCACGCAGAGCGAATCGGGAATGCGAAGCCGTCTTGGCTACCGAGAGGAAGTCGCCGGAGACGCCGCGTCGCGCGGTTTGCGATAACCTCCGTCCCAGTGTCCCGATAACACCAGTCGCGGAAACTTGCAAGTGGAGGCCAGCACTTCGAGAACTGAAGCGTCCACACCGACAATTTCAATGCAGCATTGAAAGAAGATCTTTTCGCTGATGGCGGCGGCCATGCCAAATGTTTGGTTTGCGAAAACGTGCATATCACACGAAGTTTTCAACGACATTATACGGTTAACCATGCTGCTGAATACAAGAACTCTAAAGGAGAATGTAATGAAGATTGCGGTGCTATGAGAAACAATGCGTTTTACGAAGTACGCTTGGATATATTTAGATGTTCCTATATTTTTTAACAGTATAATAACAGTATATAAAAGAAGTTCATTTTATTTATTTTAACTGTCTCTTTGGGAAAAACGAGGCCCTTAGCAATAAGGGCAATTCAGATATTAGAGAAGATACAAGAGAAACTTCCACTCCTAAGGATTACGACATTACCTGACTATGCTTCTTGGATAGTACGAGACATCAACGTTATTGAATTTGCGAACATCCCTAACAAGCAGAATGCAAATCTCCGTGAAATCTGTGTCCAAATAAGAAATGAACTAGCAAAATATGATGATTACAACAAAATTTATACTGATGGCTCAAAGAATCTAACCAACGTAGGTTGCGCAATAATAGCTTCATGTGAGGTGATCACCAAAAAATTACCTGATGACTTTTCAGTGATGTCCAGTGAACTATATGCCATAGGAGAGGCCCTTACATACATTACAAGGGTGAATCAAAAAAGATTTATGATAATAACAGACTCTAAAAGTGCTGTATCTGCTATAATGAATCTATCTATTGATAATGTATTGGTCCAAAGATAGTTGGAAAAATCAACTAACTAAGCAGTGAGGGCAAAGAAATAGCGTTGAGCTGGATACCTTCGCACGCTGGCATTGCAGAAAACGAATTGGCAGACAGAAAAGCTAAAGAAGCAGCACGAAACGTAGTTAGAAGTGATATACCAAGTAAGCTATCAAGAATATCTCAAGAGAGTCAAGAACAAATTAGCTGATCTTGACACTAATGAATGGAACAACTTACAGGGTTGCAAATTAAGATCAGTTAGAAAGTTTGAAGATGATAATCCAGTGGTCAGCTTCTGCAGAAACGATCAGGTTGTCTTGACAAGATCCAGAATAGGACACACAAAATTTTCACACAGCCACTTATTGAACAGGACTGATCCTGATAACTGCAATTCATGCAAGATTTCTCTTTCAGTAGAACATTTGTTTGCATGCCCTAAATATGAAAGTTCAAGAAACAAGTACAATTTAAGTTCTCCTAAAGACCTCAATAACAAAGAACAGTGCATTAAATTCATTAGCTTTATAAGAGAAATTGAAGTTTATAACAGTATTTAACCATATATGAATAATTCTGAGTTACTGTGTTATTTTGTACTGACTGTGTAATTACAAAAGTAGTCGCTAATAAACATATGTAGTTGATGCGACTTTAAATAAATCAAATCAATCAATCAATCTTTGGGAAAAAAGATCCTCTCATTCTTCTCAAAATTTGCTTCGGTGCCAAACATTCATGAAACATCGAATTTTGGAAAATCTGTAGATGTATTCAGAACATTGCGTTCAGATTTTGAAATCCGATATAAAGATTTGTTTGATTTACAATTAGAATTTAATATATACGCTGTACCTTCTTCCTTTGATATAGGCTGTCTTCCCTTGTGATTTTCAATTAGAAATAACTGATTTGCAGAATAACTGATTTGCAGTGTTAAGAGAAAAATTTCAAACAACAGAAATACTTATTAGGTTTTATGAGAACGTCACTCAAAAACGTTTTCCGACACTAAATCGGAATACCAGTCGAGTGTTACGTATATTTGGATCAACGAACAAATGTGAGCTGTATTTTTTCTGCGAATATTTGTAAATCTCGAATGAGAAGTGCCATTACAGATCACAATGTGAAATGCAATAAGAAAAATAAATGGTTTGCAATTATCTTAATTTTTTAAATTTTAATCTCATTTACTGTCAGTATTTCCTTTATTAGTTTATTTACTAAAACTTTCGGTAACCTTTAGAATACTTTTTCATAATCAGTAGCATGATAAAGTGTAATGTCGCAGCAATTAAGTTTCTTAAAGTGCTTGAGCACTCTTTTCAAACTACAAATTTGGCATGTCTGGCGCAATCTCCCAAAATAAATTTTTCTTTCCCTGCTGCAATGGAAATTGCTTTTTTCTTACTTTCAAATCACAAAAATAGGTGTATTACTAGTAAATGTTCCAATAAATGTTACAAACATATTTCTGTTTTTCTGTCGGAATATTCTTTCCCAGAGCAGGGACACATTTTCAGTTCGAGCAATGGAAAACACCTCCCAAAAACAAGACGTGACCCACTGTACCGCAAGCAGCCGATCGATCAAATATGATGCAATCTGCTCCGCCAGCCGCTGGAGCTGCTAGAAAGAGAGGGAGAGAGCAGCGGCTCCTCCTTGGAGCAGATCGCTGGTCGACCCTGGTTTAGTAGACAGCAGGCTCCTCGGTGAGTGAGGGGTTAGTTTACTGGCCTCTGAACCCCTAGTGCGCGGATTCGATCCCGGCCAAGGAACCCGGATTTTTCGAAGGGCGGAAAATCCACAGTAGCCATGTCACTCATGTAAAAGAACCCCGGCAGGATGCCCGGCAAAATTAAATCACACCGACAACATCCCGCCCTAACGAGATCCCACCTTCTCCCAACCAGACAGTTCGGATATAGTTAACTGAGCCCGACATCTGGCGGAGAAAGTGAGAATCAAATCCCAGGCGCAGACGGGACTGCCCACAGGGTGCGCCTGCTTAGATGAAAGTCCCCAGACCCGCGTCGGGGGTAGGCTTCGAAGGAAGCCTGGGTCGAAACTCGGGTGCGGAACACTGCCTACGGGCAGTCTCCCCGCAAAATTTACCCGTGTAATAATAATAATAATAATAATAATAATAATAATAATAATAATAATAACCAAAAAGTTATCATCCAAAAAGTCACCAATCAAAGTCACCAAGTCAAAAAAGTCACCATCCAAAAAGTTCTATCCAAAGAATAACACTACCAAGGAAATTAGGGGGTAGGGGCATCTTAAATATTGGTAATCTCCATGCAAAACTGATAACGGACATGAGAGAGTATTTCAATGAGAAAGCCTTGTCATCTCAGCTATACAGAGTGATACAGCAAGTAGACGAGAACTATACACCACTCAACCTTCAACAGCAAAATGTATTACATGAACAACCAACTCAAGCCGAGCTCTTAGAACAATGGAAACAAAAAGCGCTCCATGGTAGATATCCTACAGAAATAGCCAAATCAAATGTCGACGCCTGCTTGTCGTACAAGTGGCTTAAAATAGGATATCTCTACCCCGAGACTGAAGGATTCTTGATAGCAATCCAGGACCAGGTAATCGCAACACGAAACTATCTCAAGCACATTATTAAAGACCCCGAAGTGCCTTCTGATATCTGCCGGGCTTGTGGTGTAGGCCAAGAAACGATCCAGCACATTACTACGGGCTGCAGTATGCTGGCCCCAACGGATTATAAACAGAGGCACGATAGGGTAGCACGAATCATCCACGCCAAACTTGCAAGGAAATGTGGAACTGCTAGTGAATTTGATACACCTTACTATAAGTACCATCCACAAAATGTCATCGAGAATAACATCTATAAATTACTCTGGGACCGAAGCGTATTGACAGACAGAACAGTTCATCATAACAGGCCGGATGTAATACTCTGGGATAAATCTAAAAGAAAAGTATGGCTGATAGACATAGCAGTTGTAGATACCAGCAACCTCGACACAACACACAAAAAGAAAATTCAAAAGTACAGGGAACTTGCAGAGGTTATAAAGGAGCAGTGGCATGTATTGGAGGTGGAGATTGTGCCGATCGTCCTCTCAGCAACAGGTGTGATACCTACCGTCCTGAAGCACTCTCTGAAAAAACTGGGGATCGAGACGAACATTATCATCAATCTACAGAAAGCTGTGATCCTGAGCACGTGTTCTTTAGTCAGAAGATTTATGGGTTCCTAAATAAATTTGTGTTAAAGAATTATATACTTTTTAATTTATAAACTAAGTGTTTAAATTTATATTTGTAGAAATGTTTACCTTCTAATAAGTTCTTAAAATAAATAAATTTTTGTTAAAAGTAATGTTCTACGGAAATCATGCTTTGATAGAAATATCTGTATGACTCCTCAAACATGTACCAGAATGCTGTGAAAAAATAAATAATAATAATAATAATAATAATAATAATAATAATAATAATAGTAGTAGACAGCGCGAAACCGAACGTGTGTGCGAGCACTCTCGTCAAACGTCACAACAGTTCATGTGTATCCGTCGGAGCAACGTATAAATGTGAAGTTTTGTTACAAACAGAAGCTGGTAAAACGGTCACGAAAACGCATGCAATGTTGGCGCAGGTGTAAGGAAGAGACGCAATAAGAAGAAAATACGTTTACTTTTCGAGAGGAAAAGAACAACGTGGATGATGAACCACTGTAAAAATGTGACCACTGACATGAAGCGGCTGCTTGAGACGCTAATTGCAAAATCGCTGCCTGACTCTAAGATGGATATCCGAGGAGGTAGGAATTAACAACGACAGCGTTAGCACCATCATTCACTACGAGTTGGGTAAACGCCAAATCTGTTTACGTTTTGTGCCACTCTCACTGACCGACGAGCAGAAGGAAATACGCATGCTCGCTGCCAGAAATTTCATTGGCGTGTGACCACGATCCAACCTTCCTTCAATCTTCTGGCTATGAGAGTTGATGCTGCCAGAACGATCCGGAGTCGAAGCGGCTATCTATGGAATAGCGGTCACCCGCGCACAGTGGGGCCAAAGGAGGGGAAAGTTGGCAAAAAGTCCAAAATCAAAATATACTTCAGAAGCTCCATTTCACATGAACAGAGTAGCAAAATGTCTCCTTTATAAGGACAGGAAGAGGGAATCACGCCACTCCTTTCAGTGCAAGTTTGCGTTTGTACAAGTGATGCGCGGAGCATTTGTTTGCTCGTGCAGTAAGAATCTTCATCTCTCTTGAGAGGTGTTTTTTTTATGCAAAAAATCTCTCGACTAGCATGTACCCCGCGCGATCTTTCCTTTCTCTTCCTTGGTCCATCTTATCCTACCACCCGTTACTTACGCACACTTTCACATGCACTATGTACACTATCAAACTTGTCGGGATATTAAAGTTTGTCCCGGTTGGGACGATGCCATGCTGGTGGGAGATACTTGGGGAAAATCCCCATAAGCCGACCTAGGTGAGCTCCGGATCTCATCATCCAGCGGGGGAAGATTACCACCTCCCGCAATGATACCAGCACTACACTTACGGAGCTAATCACCTTTGCAGTAGACGCGCTTGGAATCATTAATCTATCAATAAACGAATCAATCAATCGATCCCCACAGACTCATTCCAGCAGCTTGATCATCGGTGTGAAAAGTGTATTGTGTCCAACGGAAGTTACTTTAAAGGTAAATAAAGGCATTTTATTTTCACATTTTGTTTAATTTGTTTTAGGTGCCCGTTCACCGAACTTTTCGGACGCATCTTGTAGATAAACGTCGCTTGTTTTACTGGCTGCCGCCCCGTCCCACTGTGCCCGAGGATTTATACACATTGAAACAGTTTGTTGAGCTTAATATTTTGTTAATTTTCTTGGATAGGTTCAATAATTTTTACAACAAAAGAATTGCCCATTATATCCAAATAACTGTTTTAGTACATAGAACTAAAATTATAGTGACAGTTGCAATACAATGGTAGAAAACAAATCATTAAAAAAAGGACTCTCTGAACTTCACTCTACCCTACCAATTGAATGTAACGTTCCCTTTCGTTTGAATATTCTCTACACAATTTAATTCAAATCTATGTAATGAAAGAAGGACTCAAGTAATTACCAAGAAACGAAAATAGACAGATGGATTATCCATAATATTTAACAATTTGTTTGTGTCTCTGAGGTACTGAGGATTGTTAATTTCATTTGCATTGTTATGTTATTAGGTTTATTATGTCATTTAATTTTATTTAAAATGTTAATTATAATTCAAACCTCAAATTTCATCCTTTTCCATATTCCCAAAAATGGTTCCAATTAATATGTCCAATCCTTCAGCACGTGTTGAAAAGTACCCTCCTTTAAATTTGAGCTTTAATAAGTTAGCTTTTCTCGATGTGATTGTCAATGACTCTGTACATTTTGTTTAATAGAAAGTAGGATAAATATCACTAAGGTAAATAAACGAAAATAGTGAAAATGATTAGCATTAAGACGTAGTATGTGTATCCCCAGTTTACGTTTGATTATATACTGACCAATATATAATTCTGTGAAGATGATGAATCCAGTTTCTGAAATCATCTTCTCGCTGGAAGAGCTGTTCTGCTTGCGGTGGAATTCCTGTTTTCCCAGCAAGTTTCAAATATCGAACTTCTCGTAAAGCAGCATGGAACTGCAACGTATTGCTTTAATTAATGTCTATAAAACAAAGACGTTAAAAACTACCCATAGGTCTATATAATGTTATCTTCGGGATTTATTGAAAAATTAAAGTTTGATCCCCAGAAAAGAAAGTTTTTTTCGGGTTAGAATTAGTAATAGTTTTGGTAGGGGAGAGACTTCACCGTTGTTTCGCTCTGATAACCAACAATATAGTAGTGATATGTGATTACATATATACGCCACACACATGCAGACATCCAACACGCACACACATACACACGTAATATATATTTGTGTGTATATGCAGTAATATGTATATGTGTGTGTTATTGTAATAATGAGTGTAAGAAAACAAAACTCATCCGACTCGAGCAATAGCACAACAATATCACGCGCGTTTACTTCAATTCAACATATACACCTCGGAGAAATTTTCTGAATTTCGAGTCTTAATATTTACTATTAATAACAGTGAATAATCTTTCTATGTAAATAGTTAATTAAAGAACGAATATTAAAAATAAAAGCAGAAATACACGAAAATAATCTTCAAATTACCGATCCTCAGTGATTTTATGTTTGCAGGTTTACATTTATATTCTAATGCGTTGCTTTCCTTACACCACAATGGTCGTTTATTGAATTACCTCTGGAGAGAAGTTGAGACGAAGAAGTAAGGTCTCTGGATTTCTGAGGAGCATAGGCATTCTCAAATTCTTTCTAATGATGTACGGAACCTCTGTTTTCCAGAGATTGAAGACATGGTCTTCATATGAAGATAAGAGCTCCATCATTTCGTTCTTTTTGTCCATTATATGGAACGCTCTAGGAGTAGTCATGATGCTGTATGGAAACGTAAGAAGTGTTTGAGATTAAATAAGTTTTGACTAACGTTTCAGAAACTTCAAATGAGTGACATGGTGATATATCATGGCCAACTAGCCATAATCACGAGATGAAAATGCCCATACATTACATGTGACTTGCAATTATACTGCGGCTACGAGTACTTGAATGACGCTCAAGGCCCACAGAGGTCGCACTATTACTTACATTCAACACAGTTTGTCCAATAATATCGCCTAAAATACTAAATTTAAATGAGTTTAAATTAACTTAGATAATTTATTTTATTTGTTTTGGCATTAAGCCCGGTGGCAAATTCTTCACACTTATTATACATCTAATACCATAATACAATACAATAATGAGCACTAAAATACATAAAATTCTATACATAGTACACATTTATTCTATTTAAGGCATGCCTACTAAATGCAGAGGCTCTTCACAGACTACTGATTTTATCGCTTACACTATTACTAGAATTTAATTTTAACCTAAAAGTTGTGGGGAAAGTCTCCATTAGTGCTGCAGACAAGCTATTGTATGACTCGATAGTCCTATTTACAAAATAATATTTTCCAACATCAGTTCTCTGTTTCCTTGGGCAAATTTTTCTATTACAGTCGTGACGAGCTAAGAAGATTGGTTAATACATTCTTTCCTGAATTTCTCTCTATGCCGGATTTTTCTCTAACGCTTTATAAAATATACACAACTTTTTTCATATGGCTCGCCAATGATTCCCATGAAATTCCTCATGGACATCTCGATTACGAGCAGGACCGTTTTAACAGATTTGAGGGCCCTTGGGCCTACGTTAATTTGGAGGCCCCCTATTCTTAATTTCACCGGTCTCCCCCATACACACACACAATTTAAAGACAATTTTTGTTAAAAAACAACTAAGCCCATCAGTGAGTGACATTCTCGCATCAACCGGCAACATCGATACTTTGTTGGAAATATTTCCTGACGAATTTCCCCTTTTACCATGCTGCTACTTTCGATTGAGTTTATGTGGCCCTTTCTATACGGATCCCAACACGCTGCTCCGTACGCTAATACCGGACTCACAATGGTTGTCCTTATATGCTAGTTCTGTTGATTTACCACTTCCATTCCTTATCCCTCGCATTACAAAGTGTAAAGATTTCCACGCCTTCCCAATAGTAAAGTTGACGTGCTCCCCCATCTACGTTGTTCATTAATTATCACCCCCAGATATTTACAACTAGTTTTTTTTTCCCCTAGGGCTTTTATCCAGCCGACAGCCGGTTGCCCTTTACGGTCCAAATTCCTTACGAAGTCGTGACCGACTAATACAGGTTGAACTACGGAATGTAATGGCCATAAAAAGAGGTGGCCACTTAAACATGGTGGGCATTTCAGCCAGTTTCATTGTATTTATAAATTCAATCAAGTGATAATTGTTTATTAAATAAATCATCCGAATGCACTCCTTGTAAGTTTCCATTTTAAGTCAGGGATGCTGAGACAGGACTAAACGAGAAGACATTGGTATGACACATGCGTAGGTTAGACAACTCCCTCAACACACTCAATATTTACTAAACGTTAAATAGCTAACGTTTATAGTGCAAACTACTCATCGCTCGCAGTATGGATCAAATTGAAAAGCTTACAATGATGAGGCTTTTCTCTCCAAATTGCTGTTTTATACGTGACCCAAGGATGCTAGCAGTGTTGATTTAAGAAACCTTGAGGTTGTAGACACTAAAGAAAATTGATCATGGCAAATAAGGGAATGAACTGGTTTTGATAGCAAAATGTATCTTTTCATATCTCTGTCTCTGTCAATTACATTTGTTTTTTCTTGTTCCTTGTCTAAAGACGATACTCTCTTTATTTTGCTTTGGGAGGTTTTGCTGGAAGTTTAGAACAATTCATCAACAATAGTGACAAAAAGTGTGGCAAACAGTCTGTCAGAAGTCAAAATGGTACAAGAGAATAGAGTATTTAACGAAACTGCGGAGAAGCTCGTAGTACAATGACTAGCGCATACACACTCCACAATTGGGCCCCGGGATCGATTCCAGACAAGCCATGAAGGGTTTGTGGAGGAAAGAGGCAGCTCTCTGCGTTTATTTCAGAGTTCTCCCAGTTGCCCTGCCTACTATTTCACTATCATTTTCACAATCATCTACTCACTTAAATAATATATATATATATATATATATATATATATATATATATATATATATATATATATATACCGAAAATAATAACTAACCACGTTAAACATGTTAGACGCTTTGGCATTCAAACCCATGGATGTATAGCTCATTACGTATGTTAGACAATCTGGTCACAACTTACTCAAATTCGAAAGTTTGCATTGCATCAGAGGGTTCAGATAGTCGTTTCTGAAGTTTTTGAACCCATAGGATAGCGCCGGCTGTAGGAGGATTGTAATGATCCAAAATCATATTGCCTCTCACCATTGCATATTGTATGTGTTCATCAAATATTTCCTAAAAAGAAGAAATAACTTGTTTTTCGATCAATCCGTACTCTTTCACCACCGATTTTGATGAAACTTCTTTCTGATACTTATCTTTTATTTTCACATATCTGAGAAAACATTTATAACGCTAGTATTCAGTTGTGCTTTTCAAAATAAGTTGTGTCGTTCTCGCTTGACCTTTGAAAAATATCAGTGATCATTTGCTAGGAGATGCAGTGCATTTGTTCGTACAAACATTAACGCTTACTTTCACGTCTTTCGTCACATATTGTAGGTCTCGTCCCGGACCATAAAGATCATCTTTAACAAATGACTCAAATGGGGGTTTGATTCGAAAACATCAGTTGAGGCAAATTACACTTTGGTGAGCGAAACAATTTAATGATTTAGACTAACATCATGGCGATGGTCGTTTTTCTAAGGCGAATGTCAGAGACGAAATAAATTGATCAAGCATTTGCAAAAAGAAATATTATAGTTATATAAAAAATATTTGAATTTTCTTTGTCAATAAAGAAGAAAACTACGATTCTGGTAACAAATGAACTATTCCAATCTTTAGAGGAGTTCTTGAAGATTTTACAAGTATATTTTTTTTAAACGAAAGTTTTCTAGATTTAAAAAATAATAAATATTTATTTTATTGGAGTTAGAGTACACTATTTGATGAAAATAAATTGTAGTATTATTTGTACAATATAGGAAGAAAATGTAATGGAACTTACTTATGAATTCGTGAACAATCAATGAGGAATTAAGGTGTACATAAGGAGCACGCTGTGTTCGGGTGGTTGCAGTGCTTTGAACAGTAGAAGACAATAGGAAGTACCCGACGACTTTAATTGAAACTGCATGGATGAAGGTCTTAGAATTTCTTTCCGTATTTCGAACGTGAGTTAGTGTAATTCAACACGTATTACGCATGAAACGCGATATTTTGTGGCAAGCAAAAACGTTCGTATGTAAATACCTCCCGCAGAGTTATGATCACATTCCGAAAGTGCGAGCGGATTTCAATGACATGAACACGTATGTGACTCGTTGAAAATAGATATATCAATGTGATAAGATATTTTCTTTTATACTTTAGTTACTTATTGCAGGTAATATTATTTTGATAGAAAATATAAATTATTTAGTTTTCTTGGATGGGTGCGTATTAAACTTACACAAAGTGGGGTCACGAAGAATGTCATGTTGACTATATTGCAAAGACTGACTACAGTTCTTTGCAGTATGTTTAAAGGTATATTGGGAAACTTTTTCAGTAACATACCGTTTCCAATCATGTTTTCCATAACTGAAGGAATATGTAGGGTCTATTGTGATAAACAAATATATTACTTTGAATAAATATATTAAAGAAATATTTAATTTCGTTGATTGATTTGAATTGATTATTTTCTCACAATGGTTTTAAACAAATTTAGAATTTTTTACTGAAATGCGGTGCTTAGTGAATTTTCCAAATTTTCAAAAGGAAGGACAGAAAAGAACTCCTCATTACCAGTTTAATGGTTCATTTGTTACTAGAAAGTTTTCGCGTCTATATATGGATAATAGATTTAATTCCCTTTACAGACGCTTGGTCTTCTCTCAATAAATCATACACTACTAGTCGAAGGCTATGAGATTGCAGTTTATCTCTCGGGGTTGGTTTCATTCAGATGGACGGTAAGAGAATAAGTTGATAAACTTCGTAGCATGGCTAACGTTTAAGTAATGTTTCGAAAAGTGTAAAATTCTTGCGAATTAAAAATATACATTCTGGATGATTTGTACAAAAAACAATCAACTCCTGTCAATGACGGTAGATGATACTACTTTACATAAGCCGATACCAATCAGCTACTACTTTATAAAAAATATCATCAGAATCGGAGATGAAGTCGTCATTGTCCAACACTACCAAGACATTCATTAGTGGAAGTTTTTCTTATAAGCAAATTCAAAGCATTTCTTTACACCTGATTTTGCAACTCACCTTTACTTCATCAATATCTTTTTCAAACATGTCGAATATTACAGAAAATTTGGGGAATAATGCATCACGGATGATTGGACGTTCCATAAAAGGACTAAAAATGTTCGCAAGCTGAAAAACAACACATCTTTTTATTTTCAGAAAAATAATTCAGAATCCACCATCATATAACAATTTTTACCTTAAAAAGGGACGTCAAATTATTACAGTCATCATAAGCGTTGACAAAAACTGAAGCCAATTTACAATCAAAATCATTGGTTATTTGCTTAAAAGCTTCGAAATCTTTTATGAAAGTGTTGTCCTTTAGTTCTAGTGGATCATATGTTATGTTTTGAAATGGCATGAAAGCCTCATTAAATTCATTAGCAATGTCTATCACTCTAGTGCTCAACATTTTACCAGTTAGTCCTCCAATTTCTACTTTCTCAAGTTTTGAGTAGTCATCGGCAGATATGAACAATTCCTGAAAAAATAAACAACTTTTCAGAAACGAGATTTGAGTTTATTGTAGGACTGTGAAGAAAACTTTGCCACTGTTGATAATAGCAACATCTAGGAAATTGATTAATCAAATAAAACGTATATTATTCGTTGTGTTTTACTGCTCCTATAAAAATTGTACCCGTAAATGTTACCTTC
Source organism: Teleogryllus occipitalis (assembly GCA_011170035.1). NCBI lineage: Eukaryota > Metazoa > Arthropoda > Insecta > Orthoptera > Gryllidae > Teleogryllus > Teleogryllus occipitalis. The sequence goes on along the minus strand of BLKR01002284.1, from coordinate 31,799 downwards.
CACTCTTAAATTTCGTACAGAACTTTTAGATTCCCAATACTTTCAAATCGCAACGCCATTTACGCATTTTCAAATTTTGTATCAACATTAGCAGTGATATCCGTCTTCTAATTCTGTGGGTCTGTCGCCGTGTAAACAAGGCTTTATCGTAGTAGGCAGAAGAGGTATTGTTTCTCACGATGATGTCGACAGTGCTAGGCGGCATTAAAAAGAATCATTAAGACGTAATGTTAGAGAACTCAGCTCGTTGGGCACTTAAACTATTCTTCCATTCACTTTTTTCGCCAAGTTTTAGAAGCCAGTCGTTGTTGAGAGGAACTTTTGGGACCCATTTGTTTTGGGAAGTAAATCACACTCTTTAATACACTTGGCGCTATTACTTAATAAACAGGGGCAAGGCGTCCAATGATCGACAGATGTGACCAACAAAATATTGCGTTTTAAATATTTTAGTTGAAAATTGGGTAATTGATGTACAATCATTTATATTTTGCGCACTTCACACCAAACATGTTTGAAGATGTCTTATTTAATGCATTGTTTTCCCGCAAGTTTGGTTGTACACAATGCAAAAAACACTACCTACTATATCCCAAATTACGCAACAATACATTTATTACACAATAATATTGCGAAAGAAAATATCCTATTTGTCATGTAAAGTGATCAAAACTTCTAAAACAGTAAAATAGAAAGATAAATTATTGTACTTTTTACCTCGAGAAGTCCTAATCTGGCCAAAAATTGATCTGTTTCGTCAAATATTAATTCCGGGTGAAAATTCCATTCCATAACTTCTACATCTGGTTTGAAAAATTCAGGTATTTGCTCACGATACTCAAAATATTTCTCCCTGCAACATGGCACTTAAAATTAAGAAACATGTTCAAATTTTCAGATATGATTTAATTTGTATAAACTTACCGAAAAAGATTGAAAGAATGTCTAACACGTCGAATTTGCTTTAAACTTTCATATACTTCTCCTTGAAATAGTGAACTTGGGTCTAGAAATTTGCTAGCCTAAAGGAACACATGATAGCCGATAATTCAATTCCTGATCATTGTGTGCGACAAATACATGCAATATAAGTACAAGAAAATTGAGTTAAGATACATACGTTCGACATCATTAAAGAAAGTATTTGTCTGAATAAATTAATAATCCTAGAACTATTACAGTAGTAACGACTGTTACTCCAAATTAGGCCTATCGTAACTATCATCGGCTCAATGAATGGATCAACTTCATCAAAATCTGCACTCTCAATGGATTGAGTCCATTTTGCCAGTGGTCTGAGGAAAAGATTCACATCTCTCGCTTCTGCAAGAGCTAGGAATGTAAACAGAAAGAAAGAAAACATTAATGAATAAAATCGGGATTATTTAAATAAAATATAATCATTCTCACTTCATTAAAATAGTTTACTTTCCGACGCGTACCCACTAAAAATACACATTTGGACTGCTAAGTCATGGTAATTTAGATTGATTGATTGAGAGTGATTCCGAGCGCGTCAACTACTATGGTCCCGTTAGTGTAATGCATGTTTTTGCTCAGGAGGTGGTGGTGGTGATGGTGGTATTCCCCTACTGGATAGCGAGATCCGGCGCCGACCTACCGTCGGCTGACGAGGTATTCCCCAACCAGATATCTCCCACCAGCGGGGCACCGCCCCAGCCGGGACCGGTCTCCCGGCATGTGTGGAAGTGTAGTGCATGTTAGTGTGTGTGTGAGGGGTGAGGATACAAGGAAGAGGAAGGAATGATAGCGCGCGGTCCGTGGCCCGTTTATTAGGTTACTGCTCCGGCATTCGCCTGGTATTGATCGGAGAAACCACGTAAAACAACCGATCAGAGCAGCCGGCCGCTAGAATTCTCCTCCAAACAGCGACTGAATTCGACCTAGCTGAAAAGCTAGTGTCGAAAATTCTGCCGCTGTCGGGACTCGACTGCTGCAGTGACATTAGTTGATGCACTGAGCCACTCCTCCCGGTGGTAATTTAGAAATAATAAGGGTGACTACATTAATTTTCTTCTTCAGGTTCAAAGCGCTTTTCATTATTCAAAACTTCTAAGACGAGGTTTCGATGAAATAATACATTAATTTTGTAATTTTAAGACATTCATGTTATACATTTTTATGTATTTTATTTTCTAGGTGTAAAGTGTGCCGTTTGAATTTGATACCCTGTGGAAGAAATCTACATCATCCTACACGTACTTAATATAGTCTAGAAAGTTCTGCAATAGTACCTGCTACAACATTCCTGAAAATTGCCTTAAAACTTTCAAAATACACACTCTCTGTCAATTCCAAAATTGATGACATTTTTTTAACTCGTGGATCACGTAATTGATCATATATACATTCCATGTCCTTCAAACGAGTTTTCCAAAATTCAATTTCTGAAACAATGGATATTTAATTGTACGGCACATTCATGTTGGTATAATAATCAGCTCCAATCACCCAATATGTAGTACTAACCTGTGTTAGGTGACGGCTTATGAACATCATCGTAAATATGTTCCGGATCTTCCTTTAGAACTTCATTAATTTGCGTGACCCATTTTATTATCACTCCTTCAATGGCGCTTTTAAGATACATATCAACGCGATCGCCTTCACTAGATGAAGAATACAAAATATATAGTAGATATATGTCATTATTCCTACAAGTTGTTGCTTCTCTAATCATTTTTAGTTTAAACAATCTTAGTGTTGACAAAGATACAAGTAATTTCATTTGAAAATATTTTGGAGGGCAATGCTTGATTAAACTTAGAGGATTTCCTCGCATTAAACATTTAAAAAAATCTATTTTATCATTGTGATGTTAGTTCAGTGATGTAAAATTGAGGTTGCCCCGGTGTTATTTTCATATCATCCGAAGAATTTTCGACATTTGAAAAATGAATGATGGTTTCTCACACCTCATAGCCAGGGTCAATGTGTTTATATCTTCAAATAAGATCAAGAGGAAAAAAGGAAGAAATAATATTCGGGAAATTTTATTTTGTATCTTTGTAACAAGCAAAGCTGTTAGTAATTTTCCATTATTCTGGTAGTCTTTCGAAGAAACAAGGTACAATAACATTAGTTGATAATCGAAAAATTGATGATTTGTAATATACAGTAAAGTCTAGTGGAATTTTTCCCAGTCTTTCTATACAATAATATTGAAGATAGTTGTGGCACCTCTCGTTGAAAGTACTGCTGCGTCTGACTCAAAAACGGACAAAGTAACGAAGAAGACGTCTTCTAGACTTCTTATCGGCCTGGATTCTCATGGTTGAAGTCGAATATCTGCTACCATCATGACTGCAACCTTGTACTCAAAGAAACTATTGTGCACTCGATAAAATATTAATCTAATATTTGTATTCGCAATCCTTCATAGAAAAAAGCCTATTGCTGTCTATTTAATGTATTTACTTATTTAACGTCAAAAAATTTAAAAACTCTGTGAGCTAATAAAGGGAGCAGTGCAATACGTGGGTGGTTTCTTGAGCTCTGGGATGTCTGTTCTACCTCACATACTACACATTAAGTTGAATTATGAATACATGTAACAACGAGCGTTTATAGCAAGAATTGATACGAAAATATCTGTTCCCATTCGATAAAAGTACACAGTCCGGTCACACTAATTTGACCACAGCCTATGTTCGACGTAAACGTGCAATAAACCGTCACAGACGGCAGGTGGTAGCACTAACAGTGAAGGATATATAAGTTGTGCAAGAAGGAAACGTCAAAACGTGGAAAATAAGCTCTTTAGACAATTTTAAGCATATATTATCTAATAAACTTCTTGGATATTCCGAACGGCTGAGCCGCATTAAGTACTCAAAAATTTGCTTGAAAATATACTTTCTACGCAAAAATTTGCATTACAAAAGCATATAAACACTCCAGAAATATGTAAATTGTTTATAAATAAAATGAATATATTTGTTCAGAAAGAAAAATTAACACAAATTAAAAAGCACCCAATTTACATGATTCGACTGCTTTTTTTATTTCTGGGTTAACTTTTGGCGATATCCCAATCTGCCGCCGCAGCAACTATGGCACACTGGGGGTCTTAGACGACAGGGGAGAAGAATGGCTGCGGAGATGTTTACGTGGGAATAGACATGCTACTGTGGAGGGGCTTCTTGAAAGGGTCTTCTTGATAATCGTTCAGCGAACGTTGCTACGTATGGGCCTCCGTAGCAGGCGCCTGGATCTTGCTGACTAGTGCTCATCGGCGACGAAGGCTAGAATTTGCACAATTCCGTCCACACAGTGGCGTCAGGTGGCCTTTTTAGCTGTGTGACGCACTGGAAATAAATAACACAGACGACTGTTTCTAAAAGAAATATATAACTATATTTACACAATAATTTACAAAATAAAAATCTCCGGCAACCTTTCCAATCCCTTAGCCGCGAAACCCCCGCGACCGTCCCTAGGCCCAGCCCAGTACCACTGCTTTAAAGCAGGCTAGCAACGCATTGTGCGAAGCTGTCGGACACAGAATCCCTTCGTTACAACATGGCCTGACGCCAAACCGGTCTTCGCCTCGAAGACCGCGTGCTAGGATAGCACCGGAGATATCACTCGGCCTTTCGACCCTCTACATATCCCCCGTGGGCGCAGTTGATGCAGCCTTAAGTACCCGGAGGCTCGGACCCTCCCCTCGGCGCTCCCATGCCGGCGGGCGTCAGGAAGGCTCGACGGCCAGCCTCTTCTAGGAGTCTTGCGACATAGTCCACGACCCGCATTAACCTTTCTCTATAGTTATATTTGGAGAGTTTCCTGCCCCATCCCCCTGGCCTATTCAGCGCGTCTTCAGCTCGGCGCGCGTCAGCGTGCACAGCGCATGCCAACAGCCCCCAACCCCGCATCCGGCTTAAGCATGGGGGAGGACGGTTTTCCCGTCACGGCTCGCAAGGAAGCGATGCGCGACGCCACAGCTGAATCACATTTTCTGCTCCATTGGACAGAGGGTCGTTGTCGTGAAACGTCTGAACGCAAACAACCTGCGACAATCACCGGAAGGGTCAAGGCCGGAGGAGGGAGCGTGGTGATGTGAGGAATATTTACGTGGAATTCCCTGGGTGATCTCGTCATTCTGGAAGGCACAACGAATCGACAGAAGTACGCAGCCACCATTGGGGACGATGCTCACCCCTATATGCAAATAGTTTCTCCTTAGAAATACGGCATCTACCAGCAAGACAATGCAACGTATCATACAGCTCGCAGTGTACTGTACGTGCGTGGTTCGAAGAACTCCAGGATGAGTTTACAGTACCCCCTTGGCTACCAAACACCCCCGATTTAAATCCAACCGAGAATCTGTATGGCCATCTCGATCAGACTATTCGCGCCATGGATCCGCATCCGAGGAACTGTCAGAGCTGGCCCCGGCAATGAAGTCGGTACCATCCAGAATCTAAATGACTCTCCTTCTGCACGTCTCGCAGCATTTAGCGCTGCAAATTATTCAGAATTTCGACGTCAAATGACTGTGAACATTAGAACATTAATGTGACTGGAATGCGTATTTGTGAAATCAGCTACCGATTTAGACTGTTATCCCTAGTGCTTTGCGAGGAGGAATCGATTTCGTGCCGCAATAAAATGGGAAACGATTATTCGAATATCTTCATTCCCAAAAGAGGTCAAGGAAACTTACACACGCTGTGAGTGTATATTTATGTTCAGAAGCAAAAGAAGGGGTATTTATTTATTTATTTATTTATTTATTTATTTTACGTCAAAAAAACAGTTAAAAACTGCGTATGACGTGCTATGGGGAAAAGTGAATTGTGTGCACATTTTCAAAATTCTGTGATCCCTACACTAAGTCATATACTACTTAAATTTTGAATTTTTGAATTTTTGAATTTTTGAAAAAAACTCCCATGTAATAAAATCTATTTTCAAGGATAAACAAGCAATAAATTTTGAATTTTGAAAGGGAGAAAAAAAACAAAAAAACTCCCACGTAAAATAATCTATTTTCAAGGGTAAATAAGCAATAAATTTTGAATTTTGAAAGGGAGAAAAAAACAACAAAAAAACTCCCATGTAATAAAATCTATTTTCAAAGATAAATAAGCAATAAATGTTGGCTCTTATTACTTCCTACCGCGACAACATGGAAACGATAATCATCTCAACTTTTGACCAAAGGATCAGGGCAACTTGACATCAGACTGGGCTTAGGCAAGACCAGAGCCTAATTCGGTGGGTTGGATGCATCGAGCAGTTCACTCCAACGTGAGTGAGGATAAGAGAGAGAGAAAATACGTTTGCCTGTGTGTATGTCTAGTCAGGCCATCGCACACTCTGTTTTACGTGGATGTCATGTATGTCCGAGCCCTAGTCTAGGACGGCGCCTGCACTTCAGTTTGCTCGAACTAGTGTCCTTGAATATCAGTGGCCATCAATACTCCACGGATGCTGCTAATTCGGACCTTACCTCTCAATGATTTCCATCTCCGCCTCGTGCACGCGCTCCACGCCCACGGGCATCGGCAGAATGATCTCTCCCTTCGCCTTCCCCCGCGCCACGTGCACCATGCTCCGCAAATTGCGAGTGTGCTTCATCACGTCTTCAGAGATGACAGACGGCCAGCCTTTATGGTTTTTGGCATTCGATAGGAACGGTAGCCATGCCTATTATTCACAAATATTGTTACTACTAGTTGATTTATTTGGTCAAAAACAGGAAAAACTGTGTATGACGCATGGGGGAGAAGATTATCTGCGTAAGTTCTTAGTCTTGCTCTGTTGCAAATGAGAGATAACACTTCAAATATTATCAGGATTCAAAGTCATTTTTATCTATTCAGGGGTGGGGGTGTTAGTTTAGTGTTATGTAACGTTCATTTTCAACATTTGCTGAAAAAATCCTACTGTTCAGTCACATACTAAAACATTAAGATATTAACAAATTAAATTTTTAAAAAAATTAAATTATTTTTGGAATGATAATATTAACCCGCGACCGCGAGAACACCGCGATATCCATATTTCTACATGTATCATAATTTTTTGTCAGCCATTTCCAAACCGCAATTTTGAATTTTAAAATTTCATTATGATATTCGAAATCAGTGATCTCCAGAACCCCATACGTACATTTTTTATGCAATTTTGCTTGTTTTTAAATGAGTAGATCCGCCATTTTGAAGACGCTATTTTGAATTTTGAAATTTATTTATGATATTCAAATTCATCGAACTCAAAAACCCATTTTTACGCAAATCCACTCGCGTTTGCAATTAGAGCTCGCTCGTTGCACATCGAAGTCGCTAGCCTTTCACCACTGAGATCAGGGGTTCGATTCCCGTCGAATCTCATGTGAAATTTGTTCCAACAAAATAAGTTTGGCTGCTTCACAAGGGCTAGTCCAACCCCTGTGAAATGTCCTAAACCCTACCCCTATCCTTATTCCTTCCAAATTCTGGCCGCTGGGTAGTGACGCAGGAGACGCGTACGCGGAGATGCTACCTGGCGGTCCTCTTGACAACTGACAACGACACGACGTGACATGATAGATAAAAGTTAATGAAGGACTACACCCCAAAAGGCGAGAAGCGCAAGCAAAAAGTACGCAGGTTAATGGAGGATTACTCCCCAGCGCAAAGTGCTCAACTTAAGGGGCTTGGAGACGCGTTGCGTCAAATTGTAGACGCGACAAAATGTAAAGAAAAATAATGGCCAGTTTTTAGGCCCGATTCAACCAGTGTGCGGCGGGTGGGCGGCTTTTGTCAGAAGCTGTCTCGCATATCACTTCCTTCACTCATTCATTGTCTACAATCAATATTGTCAGGTGCGGTCAGCATCACCAACTAATTTAACTTTAATTATCATAAATTTTAATGTGTAACACAAATAAAAATAATAAAGTTTCTTGCTGTTGTATAATTTTTTTCACTTACTGTAAATGAAAAGGTGGGGGTTGTCACAAGCGTTACGTAATTATTTAGGGGGATTAAGCTCGCGATGCAGGTGCGTTAAAGGGGGGAGAGGGGGTATTCAAAATACTCCAAATTTGCGTTACGTAATGTATGGACGGCTCCATAGCCAATCGCATGCGCCATTGAAAATGAACAATACGATCGGGTGGTATTATGGATACAATATTTCTGTGCTTCTCAATACATCAAACCTCAAGTGCAATATCTATACAAATTAATTGAGAAATAAATTAAATTTAAGTCACGCATTCATAATTTTTTCAAATCCACTCAGTCAGCTTAAAATTATATACTTATCGTAGTTGCTAGACGTCAACAACGTACCTGATCTACCAACAGCGTGAATTCTTCGAGGGGATGAGGCGACATATCTCCACAAAGAAGTAAACCATATACATTATCGTTAGTTACTACCTCTGGTCGTCGGCGAACAAAATACGTTGTTTTCCCTTTAGGATTTGGAGGGAAAAACATCGTCGGTACCAAGGCGCCGGCAGGAGTCAATGTTATGGTCAAAACACGTTCTTCGGGGTTTCCAAAGAATTTCATAAGGATTTCCTGGTGAAGAAAATGAAACACTGCGAAAACATTTAAACATATTTTGTGTGTCACTGCTTTAAACAAAATTCTAATGAAAGTATTCATCATTTCATCAATTGGGTGCGCGACGTTTTACTACATAGAGACTCTTTGAATACAATATTTTCGTGTTCGATATTGTATTCTTATGGGAGTTGGTAAAGCAATGAAACTTGTCAACACCTCCTTGTGTAGACCATGTCAATATTTTGGTGAATCCAGGCAAAGCCATAAATTTGATCATGTCGAAAATACTCTTCATATTTGACACAATATTTGCAATCTGAGAATTGCTTTATGTATTGATTCGCTGTAATTGTGGGGTTTCAATCACCATTTTCCTCTATTATATTATGCTTATCTTTTCAGTGTACAATATTTTTAAGAATTTTACAGGGCATGTTTTATTTCAAATTCATAACTTTTGAAATAATTGTGAAAACAATAACTAATTAGTATTTAACTGGCTTTTAACTCTTGAGAATTTGAAAATAGGTGTTGACTATAGCAACGTTCTCTCCATGCTGAGAATAAATTAAGGTTATTAACAATTTATGAGAAACCATCGACACAAAATCCTTTAAGATGGCTTCTCCTAAGTAAATAATTATACCCCTGTTCAGAATCCAACAGATTTAAGAGGAAACAATATAAATCTGGAGATAAAGTCATGAGACAAAACAAGGAACAAAACAAAGTACTGCGACGCACATTATAATCGCAAATTTCTCGGAAACGATGCGTTCTCGGCCATGAAATCAGTTTTCGTATTCTGAAGGAACACTAGTTTTCAGGGGCCAAGTGAGTTTTATGGGTGCGCGAGTTTTTAGTGGACTGGTAGGGACAGTTGGGTGAATGACAAGGGACTGGTGGGGACATGTGGAGGATAGATGGCGATATGTGGGGAAAAGAAGGGGACAGACAGGGCAAGAGGGAACCAGTTGGGGCCCGAATTGTTTCTTAAGCAGTATTCTATAAAATGAGACCTTTTGAAACTTTTTATTACTATTTCTAGATTTACTTCTTTTCACTGCCCCTCGTCCACAACATTCGTCAAAAAGTGCAGAAACCCGAAATCTATTCGAATTAAATTGACGGAAAAATAAATAATCTTTCACGATAAAATTAAAGGAACTCTTTGATTTTCTGTGCAATCTCGACGCTTAGCAATATTTAAACGGTTACTCTCGCACAGTACCAGCCCTTAATACGGAGACGCACAGTTTAAGTGCTGACCTTTTGCAGTTATTTGTAGTTTTCCAACAGATCTGATGATGATGATGATGATAATGACCAAGATGTCAAAAGCTGCTCATGAAATTGATAAAATGTTGGTAAAGACACGTTTAATTCAATTATTAAAAATAACATCAGCTCCTCACACATGAAAATCAATATTTAAAAAATATTAGAAATAAATGTTGGTAAATGTTTTATTTGATGAATCAATCACATGCTAGTTACAAGCAGAGAGGTTTGATTATTTCGTGATTCCGGGCGTGTCAACTGCTAAGGTTATTTGTGCTGTAAGTGTACTGCATTATTTCTTCTCGGGAGGTGGTGGTGATCTTCCCTGATGGATTGTGAGATCCAGCACCGACCTATACGTCGACTAGCGGAGTTTACCTCAATCAAGTATTTCCCACCAGCGGGGCATCTTCCCAGCCGGGGCAAGCTCTTAAACTCCCGACTGGCCCCCCGTCATGTGCGGTCGAGTAGTGTGTGTAAGTAAGGGGTGATGATATGATTAGGAAAGGAAAGGAAAAATAGTGTCCTTGGCCCGTTTGTGAGGAAATGGCATTCTCCTGGTGTTGATCGGAGTAACCATGGAAAACTTCAACCGATCAGAGCAGCCGGCCGCTAGATTTCTCTTACAGACAGTAGTTGAATTCAACCTAGCTGTGTAGCTTGTCGAAGTTCGAACCCTGGAACCTCCCGGTCTTACACCCTGCGATGACATCAGTTAATACCCTGAGCCACCTAAGCTGGTTTCAGGGAGGTATATTAAAATTGTCAACAACCAGTAACCAATACTGAAAATAAACGATTACTAGTGGCCTGTAACAGCTAAAATGCTACTGTCGAGTGTGGGGTAAATGGGGTTCTGGAACTGCAAAAATGGGTTGTTCTGAAACGGCACATGTGAATATTGAAGCATCTTCATTCTAGCTGCATAACGTCAGCCACATGGTTAACAGTGACGCACTGGCTACGAGAATTCAGTCGGTACGCGCAGTACGAGAAGAGACGGAATAACGTAATCAAATTTTTGCATTTTCAGCCAAAATCAAAATAGTTCCATTGTTTTTTGGATATTGCCCAAGTTTCTAGGTATCTAACAAAACTACTGAAACTCTCACACGGCCACTGGCTGCTTAGGTGTCCCTCAATTTGTATTGAGGGACAATTTGTAATATAGATTGGTATTAAATGTTATAATAAGTTTTATTTAATTACTCAAGGATTCGCTAGCTAGCTTTAGGGGAGTAGGGAGGTCTAAATAGTTTTGTGTGTGTATGAAATTTATGACGATAATGTGCCAAACACTGTATCTTTCATGCGAATGAGAGTGGCTCACAAAATGTACAGTCGATCGGCATCAACTGTTTTCTGCATGCCCTTGACTGTATCGCACTTACGGCGATCACAAGACTTAACTCGAATACATTGAGTGGTCACAATTGTCTCACGAAATGATGTAAGATGCACAAGGAATAATAAAATAAATTGTGAAGTTATTTATATTTAGCTTCTGAAGAAGGTTCTTCTTAAAATGTCGTGTATATGGAAGAATATCTAGAATGCACGTAGATAGTAAAGTATAGTTATAAAGAACAGAAGGATATACACAAAAATTATTTGAAGCGAATGATAATGCAATTATTATACGTAGTCTTACCCTGTACTCATCATTATCCAAGAGTTTATTCCATTTTTCTATTTTGAGCTTGTAGGACCTGAATAAGTAATCGAAGACAAAGGTCAGGCGTGTATCCACTACTACTTCGTCGTCTCCTCCTTTTTTCTTGTCACCCATTTTTATTAGATAAGATTACTCTGTCAATTTTTTAATAATCAGGAAATATATTTTAACCAATCTAAAAGAGAGAAATATATTTTATTTCATTTTGGAAAACTGATGCTGAGGACAAGTCAAATTGTTTTAGAAGGAAATCGAAATACTGTTAACATCTCGAGATTGATTTACAAAAATATCAGATCATTCAAATCTATGAAAAAATGTATCAATGGCTCTAAGATGTAGGCAAAAAACAAACATTTATGCCTTAAATGCCTGTAACAAGTAATTTACTTGAGTAATTTACTAAAATATCTTGTTTTAAGATGTTGGCCGACGCCCCGGCCTGCTTGATGACGATTAAAAAATATACCACAAATGTTATGACGACGTTATTGATGACGATTAAAAAATATACCACAATTTTTATGTTCTCTCTGAATTCTCGTTTAGAACAAAAATAATTTACTTAAAATTTGGGGGAAAATAAAACCCATTAAACATATCTTGAGTGCAATATTTATTGTAAAGACTAGGTGTCGAGATTTATAATGTTGCAAACAAACGGATCTTTTGCATGACGGGTCGGAAATAAATGAGTCATTTTAAATTAAAAACATGAATGTAAAAGTTGAAAACATTATCTTAATTAGTATACAATATTAACGAACGTTCTCCAATCAATCATGCACATTTCTTGATGAAAAGAATAAAAATACTATTGAAATAAGAATGCCGGACGTTTCACCTATGCAGTTCTTTATATGCTTGTATCATCAAGTGAAACATTTACATATAAATAAAGTACTATTTATTTTCATTCATGGAGTGTTCATATCATTTTCCTTTAAAATAAGTTATTTAAATCTAAAAAAGGAAGCAATAAACTACAAATATAGAAGAACTTGACAAAATATATATAACAAAAATGTTATCACGCAAAAACTCATGTAAGATTTTTGTACAAACAATGTAAGCTTTTTACACAAAGTTTTCAATAAGTTTAAGTTCTTGCTTTTATTTGAAAAATTGACAATTAGTTTTCGAATACTGCAAACTTTTATGCCATTAGTTACCGGTGCTTAGGACCAAGATGGCGTGGAAGCGTGGTTCAAACTGGTCCAGCCTTCTAACCTAAGGGGTCACTTTCGAATTGAAAAATAAGCTTTTGCCGTAAACTTAATTATGTTTTTGAAAAGCATTTAGGTGAACATTGAGGGCAGAAGCAATACATACACGAACCACAATACAGTCGATACCTTTTTGTAATTCCATCTGATCTTACCTTACACTGTCGCCGACGAAAGGAGATTCTCGGGATAACAGTCGATACTATAGTAAAGTATTGAAGCTACTCTCGAACACCCTTTTACTTCATTGGTCCAAACTGATATCTCTGTGCTTCCCATAGTTGGGACTTTGTCGCAACTACAAGGGGATGCAAAAATCGTGATATTTGAACATGTTGTGAGTTCGCTGACACAAAACAATTGGGAAGTTAATCAGTGTTCCAAAAGTAGATGATCATTTAGAACATCTTCCTTGAGCTCTGTTAGGCATTTGTTAAGCAAACGCTCATGTGTAATCAACTGTAGCTAAGACGACGACTTTGTATCACTACAACAAAATACCTTTGACACGTAAACTTTAAAAAGGTTTCGGTATTAAATTTTCATCATAGTTGTGACGCTTCTGTTGTACGTAATATTTGCATTGTACATCGTGATCCAAGGGTTGAGGCGCTTAGAAGCGAATATATTATGAAAACTGGCTGTCGTCCTGCGAAGTGAGTTCGTTACACTTTGTGCTCTTGCGTCAAAAAGGGTTGGGATGGAATAAGGGTCTCAAAATTAATTATACGCGACCAAAAAATCAATCATAAATCTGCAAGAGAAAGAGTTACGCAAGTGATTCATGCGTCGTATAGATTTTGAAGTAATTTACAGAGTTAGCTAAGCCAAAATATTTTAAAGTAGTAAAGTGAAAGGTTGCTCTGGATGAAAATACGAAAACCTTAAAGAATTCTCTATTTCAAATAATGACGCTCAAGTACCGAAACCCAGAAGAGTCAGAAAAAATGGGAGAGGCTTCAAATGCTAAACACATTCTAACCAAATCGCAAGACCCAAGACGCCTAACTCTAGGGAGCGACATTTAACTAAGCGGCGGGCGCCCTTGTTGGGACGCTGGGTCGCGAAGACCAGTTTGGAAGCTAGAAAAGGCGAGATATACGTAATCTCGTTACTCTATGAAGATAATATTTCCAAAACTTTTTTCAAGGCGAAGAGAATGAATTAAAACCCAAAATGAACGGAGAACTCATTCTCAATTATATTATCAAAAATGTAGAAAATATATAAGAAAAAACTTGTTTTCACAGTTGTAAATACAGTACTCTCGCTTTTATGACATATTAGACTAGGTAAGTTAAGTTCAAATATAAAAATTAAGATAGTCATAGATGAGTCAAATGTCATGTGACTCATGTCAAATTAGAGGTGTAATTAAAATATTTGATTATTTATTCCAAGTATTTCTTTTTGAAATTAAAAACCAGAATAATGTCATTAATTCTTTTCCAATGAAGCCACCTCAGTCGGTCTCTTCTTGTTTAATATCATTAACATTCAAGAATATCTTTACAAGCCGTTTTGAGAATATTTCATATATTCCATATATTCTCGTATTTGTTGCGAATTCTTCATACTTTAAAAAAATGTGGAATATAATCTACATATAAATACAATATAATTTATTCGCAAAGAACGTATTTTTCAGTTCTACAGAAAACCAATAGGAAATGACGCAAAAGCCGGACTGACTAGAACACTCATACTGCTGTTATCATACGAAGGAGGAAGCGTGCATATTATGATACACGAAAAGCGGAAGAGCTTTGATGTCGACTGAAGTGCTGCGGCCAGAACAGTTTGCCGTCACATCGTGCTGTAGCTGACTGTGAAGACATGACCGCTGAGCTTTCGTCACAGGTAATGTTGGTTTATGCGAATTAAAAATGTAATTTTTCGTACTCACCTCAGAATGTAAAGGGAGTCACTTCATGGAATCTATTTATTTTCTGCATTTGTAAAAATTAAAATTAAACTTGAGGTAATAATAAGATAGCCTCCATTTTAATACTTTATCTATAAAACGGTAGGGTTATTTAATGAAAACCCCAATACTAATTTAGCATGTTCCCATTCAAATCTTTAGGACTAAGCGGGGAATATGGAATTCCCAATTAGTTCATCTTCCATGAATTCGATGTATGTGTCTTATATACGCCTGTAGCTCGGCATAAGGTTTTTAAATTGTCACGAATGCAACGTTTAATACTCAGGCGATTAGATAATCTGTCTGAATAACATAGTCGATAAGTCATTTTATCTTACAGGTAGGTAGGAGATTTTATTTTTTATTTTCCTTATTTTGTTATTAGTAAGAAAATTCCAAGTTTTCTACCGTCAAAACATCCGGGAAAGTTTTGGTGGCAAAAAATAAATAAATCCATAATGAATAAAATTAAAAATTTCGAGCAGTTTTTGTTTTTATGTAATAACTTTTTAAATGGTTGATCTTAGTGCAAAATGGTTATGTACAATTTTAAAGTTCATAAATATCTACAAATTTGCTTCCTAAATCTATCGTAATGAAATAGTACGAGAGCTACGAGATTTTAAAGTCATACTAAATTCTCCTTTTTGTTCTGAAATTGCTCCAAATTAATAATGGTCTCTTTAATGTAGTATTTTTGTGTTTCGAATAGTTTTCATAACTACTGACGTTAAATTTACGTTTGAAATTTCTAAAAAGAGTGGCAGTAGGCCTACTCGTACTGCAAACTATCATGATTTACACACATCAAAAGCAATTCATTGGAATGATTGTCTTCTCCTTAATCTTCTTCTTGTGTTATTATTATTATTATTATTATTATTATTATTATTATTATTATTATTATTATCATTACTTTCTCGTATACGTACGTATATACGGAGTAATATTTGTAGTGTAGAGAAAGTTATGTAAGCCTGGGCGAAAAAACAGCAGATTTTCGGCATAAAAAATTCACTGTCAGGCCCTGGCAACGAAAAAGTGCATAAAATTAGTCGCTAAATGAAGAAAAAATCCTCTGCCACGTGATGTAGTCACAATCCATGTTTTATGGGTCCTTGATGCCGAAAAACGTATTGGAAACAAAACGTCCGTCCGTCCGTCTGTCCTGTCCGTCTGTGAACACTATTAGCGCCTAAACCACACGTACGCTCTTTCCCAAATTGAAGAAACCCCTGTCGATTCAGCTCTAGTTGAAGCTTTAAAATTTTGAAAAATATTTCTTAAAATATGGGGGTACTTTACATGAAGCCCCCCGGACATTTTCAAAATTTTCTCAAAAACGGCTCCAAATTTTTTCTTTAAATTTCTTGTATGAATAGAGTAAAATACACTTATAAAGGTGGCATATGTCCTATTTTCAAGGTTAACTCTGAATTTTTGAAAATTGCAAAAGTTTGAGTTTTTTCCGGCGTCTTCCTACAACTACAAAATTGAAGATAGAGATTTTTCCTTCAAATAAAATTTGTTGTGCATAAATGGTTCTTTCATTAAGGTCATGGAGAGTTTTTTGGAAATTTTAGTAGTTGTCGTGCATTAGTGCGTCCAATATTTGAATTTTTAATAACAAAAGCAAGTTTTTATCATAAACGGTTCCAATTTTTTTCTTTAAATTTTTGATAGGGGTAACTTCACATAAACCTTACACGATGACATAAACGCCATATTGCTCTATTCTTTTGTTTTTTCAAAAATTACAAAAATGTTTACTTTTGACTTGTCTTACACGTCGGTAACATTTACTGTGAAGGCGATTTCTTTACATTATTATATTAATGAGTACATGTGCTTTAAATAGTGTCAAATACAGTTTCTCGAAAACTCAACAGTTTTCTGTAAAAATGATCTCAAAATTCCCCATTTTCAGAAACGCTCAAATGCTATTTTCACGAAAATGGCTCCAATTTTTTTCAATGGATAGTGCTAACTGCACTGTTTAAACGACGTAACGTTCAGATTTGTGTATTCATTTGTTTTTCCAAAAAATTATACAAATGTAATTTTTTTGAAATACCTCTCACTCTGTTAATATGGACATTTATATCCATTTGTATGCGTTACTACATGTGTGAGCGGTAGTGCTTTATATGACTTCAAATGAACTTTATCGAAAACTCAATAGATTTTTGTGAAAAAGAGCTTCAAATTTCACATTTACAGTAATGCTTAATGTCCATATTCTTAAAAACGGCTACGAATTTTTCATTGAAAACTTCTATTTAGGACGAGTTTTTACTCATCTTTAATATTCTTGAAGTAATAATTCGGTTGTACTATTAGGAAAGGAAAAAGTTGAGAAATTGTCAAGAAAATGTACTTTGGGCGAAGACAGATGGCAGCTGGCCAGGGAATGGAGCAATACCTTAAAGCCAGACCACACCAAGGAAATTAGAAACATTTGGTATGAGAAAAATCTGTGACATTCTGTAGCACCTCTAGTTATTATTATCCACCTACGAAATGTTTACGTGCAACATTGCGAAATGGTTACGTGCGTCTCTCCTGCAAGAACGAAAAACAGTTTTTACTGGTAAATACACTACTATGAGGTTTTATATTTCTCTAGATATTTATTTCTGTAAAAAAGTATGGAGATTATCATTTACAACAGATTTTGTAATCTTAAATCTCGACCAGCCCATGTCTCCTGTTCGTCTCCCTTAATAGCCTTCCTATATCGCCTAACTTGCCGTACGAAGTATAATAATCCAAAATTGAATCTTTTATTTTAGAACCCCCCCCCCCCAAAAAAAACGCCAAAATTTAAAATGCGCTTTAGCGGTGGAATATTGTTCCATGAGGATAGACACATCGCTTATTGCATATTTATATGCAAAATATTCATTTATTAACTGCTTTAATATTAAAAAATATTTTGAAATCGAAAAAAACTGGGACATTTTTACTCAGTTTTCTCGACATGAGAAATTTGGCGTTTGACGGGTTTCTGAAATAAATGATTCAATTGATTTCTGCATCAATTCGAACGGAATGTGAGCGATCTCAGACAAGTATATGAAGATCACTAAAATCACATAAGATGCTTCAATTTCAAAAACAATTAATTCCTGTATAGGGGGAGAATATCTGAATTCATGGCATCAGAAGAGAGACTTCCCTATTTCCAAAGCATTTTTTGCACAAGATTGTAAAGTTTTCCTTGAATAAAATAAAAAAATATGCATATCATTATTACAACACATCGACGCATATCGGCCTATCGGCAGTAAGACCAAAATATTTCTTCTCTTCCCTTGAGAAAGAGTTAGTGCAGATGTGCACAAGAAGAAATAAATTCTCGTTAGCAATACTTGTTATTTTCTGACATCATTCATAATGATGGTTTTCAGTTGTATTTATTTATTGAAGGTTTCCAGGTAAACTTCATCTTGTGCAAAAAATGCTTTAGGCTTTATATAATAACTTATACATAATATTTGGGCATTTAATAATTTTCAAGCGTAAGTCTAACCTCAGTAATTATTACGACCATTCTTAATCTCTTTTATTTATGAAAACCTTCAGAAACCAAAAAATACATTAGAGAAGCCATTAGAAATTTGGGGCAATTTCAGAATAAAAAGAAAAAAGTGTAATTTTAATATCTTGTAGATCTCTTACTATTTGATTAAGAAAAACAATTTATAAAGCAATTTTGTAGAGAATTTTATGAACTTTAAAATTGTACCTAACTATTTTTGCACTAAGATAAACTTTTAAAAAGTTAATACGCAAAAACAAGAAGAAAATACCCGAAAATCGTGTTTTTTGACCACCAAACCTTTTATAAGCGTATTTCGAGCTGGAAAACTTGGGGTTTTCTTACTAAATCAATATAAAAAAAAATTAAAAAATCTTCTACCTCACCCTTCGCAAGGTGAGCCCCCTTATGGGTCCCCCTCGACTGCCCGAAAGGTCCCGAGCTCAGATCCCGGTGGAATAAAATATTTGCACTTCATGACAATCCATATTCCAAAAAAGACTACAGGGTGTTGAGTGTTGTGTGTGTGCACAGGAAGTGCTGCAGCCGGCCGCCAGTGCGCAGGGCGCTGCGGCGGCGCCGGAAGTGAAGTCGGAGGCGGCGGCGGCGGAAGCGAGGGCGTGTGCGGACGCGGTGGTGGAGGCGGGGTCGGTGGCGAGGGCCGTGGCTTGTCCTGGTCCCAGCCTGCCTCCCCGCGCGCGCTCGCGGTCGCTCTCGCCGCATGCTCCGGTCCCAGAACGCAGACAGAGCTACGCGAAATTCGGACGATTGCTTCTGGTGCGTAGAAAGAGGAGAGGTCGGGCGAACGAGGAGACCTCATTGAAAAGAACTTTGAGTCTTTATTTACGACTTAAGTGGAGATAACCTGTCAAAAATGACAGGAGGAATTTGAACTCTCTTATTAATAATCAGAGCCCGGAAGTTCTAACAATAGGAATCCTTAATTGTACCTGTGGAGTTGTTTTAGTAATTTTTATTTTGTCTTATTTTTCCTTTTGGCACCGATCTCAACCAAGTAGGATATACACCTGCATGCTTGGTCAACACGAAGGCACGGTCGTGTTTTGTCTTTCCGTGAAAGCAAAGTTTATGTTAAAAATGTACATGAAAAAGGAAGATGATACCAGTCAAGATTTTTGACGTTTTTCAATGATGACATTAGGCTTTGCTTGCTCACGAGGAATTCCAACCTACTATGGAGTATGCCCTCCGATCCGTTTTGAGGATATGAATCTGAATATGACATGCCTATCCCCACAGGCGATTGCACAAGTGCGAAAAACGAACACTAACATTTATTTTTTACTGATGTCATTTCAAGATTCAAAAGGGAGTTCACAATAGCATTTCAAAGAGACAGTGTTTCGAGTAAAACATATTTGTAGCCATCATACCGGATGGCCATTTGGAATCAAGATCACAAAGAAAAGATCGATACACACAGATGATTACACATTGAGTATTAGAGTAAATTTTAGAGTTAGAATAAAAAATGTGATTCATTTTAATTATTATTAATTTTTGTACAATTATTCCTTTAATTGTGTTTTTCATTGTTTACATACCTTTTTGCATACCTATTTTAGTAAAAATAAGTGCCTGAACTTCCGGTCTCTGTAAATAACGCATTATAAGGAATAACAGAACATAATTCATTTTTTTAGTACTATCTTTAAATTTGTTTCCATTTTTAAATGTCCTTCAGTATCAGCAAAATGTTCTCAAACTGGTCTCCGCGGTTCTTAAGGGGACCGCGAAACGATTTGAGGGAAATCCTGAAGGGACAACCAAGAGAAATTTTAGGATATTTGGATAATGGCTTCGCCGCATGCGGGAATCTATTTTAGTTTCCCTGTTATAGTGGTTTAGGCACACTGCGTTGTTGAAATCCAACAACGTGCGTATCGAAGATTAGGTACTGTGTTCCCGGAAGTCCTCAGATTGTGCGTGATTCCATATTTATCTTTAAGTAGTATGGTGTATCTATATCATCATATCTATTAAATGGATTCTGTATCTCTGGAGGAAAATACATTATTTATACTAATAAATCAACTTTCTATTTTATTCGAGTAGCCAAAACTAACCGGTATAGGCCCGGGGCGGAGGATATTATTTTGTAGAAGAAGAACAAGGTCCGTGATTGAGTGATGTTTTTCGGGACGCAGGAAGCGCTGCAGCCGTCCGCCAGCCGGCAAAGCGCGGGGTCGTGCGCGGAGGCGGGGGCGGGGGCGGAGGCGGGTGTGGGGCCGGTCCTGCCTCCGCGCGTCAACTCGCCGTCGCGCTCGCCGTCGCCCCGCCGGCGGGAGCGCCAGGACGAGATGCTGCGCCTGCTGGAGTGCCCCGTGTGCATGGAGCACATGTTCCCGCCCATCGAGCAGTGCGTGAACGGGCACAGCGTGTGCGCGCGGTGCCGGCTGTGCGTGAGCGAGTGCCCCGAGTGCAAGGGCCGGTTCGCCGGCACGCGCTGCCGCCGCCTCGAGGCCATCTGCGAGACGCTGCTGCCGCGCCCCTGCCGCCACTCCACGCTCGGCTGCCGCGAGCGTCTCTTCGCCGACGCCCTGCCCCAGCACGAGGCCGCCTGCGGCTTCCGCCCCAGCAGGTACCCACCCGCACGCTGCCGCTCCACACATTCACCATTCGGCGAACAGCGACCAACTACTCGCCCATCCCGAGTACTGTGCACGAGTTGCTTGCTTTTTGCCGAGCGACGAACATTTGGTGCTCACCCTACCCACCGCGAGTCGCTCATTTCGTCTCAAGGCGGCTCCACACATTCGCCATTCGGCGAACAGCGACCAACTACTCACCCATCCCGAGTACTGTGCACGAGTTGTTTGCTTTTTGCCGAGCGACGAACATTTGGTGCTCGCCCTACCCGCCGCGTGTCGGTCTTTTGAACACATCAAAGGAAGCGAGCATTCGCCGAACACACCAGCTGTTGGGCGAGCGGTAGCTCCAGGGATTGGGCGAGCGGTAGCTCGCTGCTCGGCGAATGCCGAATGTGTGGAGCCGCCTTTAAGCTAGTCGCAAAGTGATACGCAGGTCCGTGTCGTGACGCAGCGTGACTCATGGTGATTTTCTGCCAACTGCTTACGTGCGCGAGTCCAATAAGCAGTGGTTCGCAGAAACTCACCATGAGTTACACTGCGTCACGTGACGGCCCTGCTTCTCATTTTGCGACTAGCCTTACCGTGTTTTTATGCCCCACACGTTGTGCCATTTTCATGTACTTACCGGCTGTGTTTAGCTCAGAGCCAACATTGTCGTTTTCTCTGCAGCGACTCAGACCAGGATGTCTCGACTGTGGCAGATTTGCGACTCTCGCAACATTACCTAGGTCGAATTCAGCCGCTGTCTGGAGGAGAATTAATTCTAGCTGCCAGATGGTCTGCAGTTTTCGCCGGTTTCTCCGATCAATGTCTGGCGAATGTAGGAGATGTATCGTAACAAATGGGCCACGGACCACGCGCGATTTTCTGTCCCCTTCCTTGTCCTATCCTCTCACCCTACTTGCATATTCTTACACTTACACGCAATACGCTACCACACAGGACGAGAGAGTAATCGGGAGCTTACGAGTTTGTTCCGGCTCGGGGGGCGCTTGGGGGGAGACCCCTGGAGGGAAATCCCCTGCAAGTCGGCCTGCAGGTCGTCGCCGCATCTCACCGTCCAGTAGGATAAGAACGCCGCTACCTCTAGACATAGAAAACATTACACTTACGGGACTAATGACCAAAGCTGTTGACGTGCACAGAAACGTCTATCAATTATGGTATACTTATTGAATATGAGTTTTGAGAACCTAATCTTAACATTAATTTGTTATATTTGTGGCTTATAAAAATTCAGAAGTATAAGAAACGTATACTTTTTTGAACGTTATTTATCGTGGCTACTTCAACACTTTCGCTCAAAATTCCGTTAAGCTTGAGTTTCAATGTCTCATTCTACTTTTCATAATGTTCAAGTGGTATGTCTCAAACCAATATTGCAAAAGCCGATACAAGGGAAATGTCGGCAACATTGCTCTATGCCCATTGTGCAGCTCTTCGGGTTTTATTTCCTAACAATTACAATTTTTACAGTTTTCTAACTAGAGTATCACACACGAACCATGTAACAGACTTTCCTCCTACGCAAAATAACTTGCACTCGGAACTACTAGAATGCCGAACTGCAACTTCTTAGAGTAAATGCGACGCTCGGAACTGCGGTCCAACAGTCACGGCACTGGAGGGTCGGCACTTGGTCAAGGAGCTGAGTCGAAGCACGCGAATCAACACCCCCTGGACAAGAATTCTAGAAGCTACTTGCTCTTGTTTCTCTCCGAATCCATTTAGAAGAAAATATTTCCCACACACTTCTTAATATGCCTAAGAAAGAGCAAAGAGGGTTCGAAGGGCATTCTTTCTACAGAAAGACAAAACTAAAAAAATCCTGGTCCTTTGGGAGTTAAGTTTAATGAGAGGCAAGAAATCCTTCCATATTAGTTACAAAGTCATGTTTACGTTTTTACAAACGTTTACACAGTAATAAAACTGGATGGAAATTTCCGAGCAACACTAGGCCTGAACTTCATTTCCAATAGTTGCGACCCGTCACACTAAAATAGTAACTTCGGTGGATGATTTTGCCTACGACATCAAAAATATCTCGAAGTCGAATCCTTAACATCATACGAATCTAAGGATGATGGATCGAGAGCTGCTTTTGTTACGAATAAATCCTTGGAAAAAAATTCATCCACCTAAGATATATGTAAAGTTCCTGCACTACATCAGTAAATCGATGAAACCGTACATACCGCATACTCAATACTTGATTTTTAAAATTTTAGGTCCCGGAACGCGCCTCAAATGAATTATTAATTTAATAGAAATAGTTATATATAATTTAATAATCATACCCGAAGTACCAGAACACCGTTCCGTCGCGTTCCGCCAGAAATCAAGACGCCCTGCGCATACTAATGTTTTGTATTACAAACATTTGAGAGTTATGTGGTGACGCCTCCAAATGTGTCCTAGCAGCTTATCCTGCGGCATAATCTTCCTGCCAACCTCTTATTACTGCCTTGATAATGAAAATAATCAAGGAGATAATAAGATATTGTAATAGTAATTGATTGCAGTGAAACTTCACTTCGTATTCTCCATGATCCAGTAATCAAAGTTTCGCTTAGTTCAATTTGCAGTTGCGATGCGCGGGCGAGCATGCAGGTAAGAAACTCTCCCGGGGTGTGGATGCCAATCACCATTATAAGTCGCATGCGCGGTTCATGGTCCGAATAATATTTCTGTCTACTTGACTTCTGGGGTGGGTAGAGCAATGTTGCCATTTATTCAGACACATAGTCGTTCCTGCATCAAATCACTACAGCAGCAGTAGTAGGAAGGAAGAAATTGCAATGTGAGCACATGACAGTAAATAACACAGAACCATACACACGACTCACAAACAAATATTGAATGACGCCAAATGACCCTCTTGACCTCTTGGGAATCGGTGCTCTTCAATTTTCAGCGCTGTAAAATTTTATTTTTGGTTAATAAGAATCGGCAATTCAGTGACATTATTTGAAGTCTCTAAATGAATAACGTAATCCCTTCCCCTCTGTCAGCCGCTTGCTTGAAGTAGACAGAAATATTCTTCGCACAACAGAGAACGTTCGGCTCGTCCGTGTTGCAGGTGCGCCCTGTGCAAGCAGCGCGTGGCGGTGCAGGACCTGCGGCCGCACGTGGGGTTGCACCACCGTGGCAACGTGCTGGAGACGGCCGTGGAGCGCAGCGTGCACAACGACACGCCCAAGGCGTTCTCCATGTACCTGACGGAGGCGCACGGCCACTACTTCTGGTTGTGGAAGCGCAACGGCCTGCGCGACGTGTGCATGGGGGTGGGCCACGCCGTCGAGGACGACCGCCCGCCCGACTTCCTCTGCACGCTCAAGGCGGCCAGCGCCGACGGCACGTGCGAGCTCAGCTTCTCGGGCCCCGTGCACTCCGCCGCGGAGCACGAGACCTCCCTGGCGCCTTGCGGCAAGTGCCTCATCCTGCACCGCGAGTTCATGAAGGAAGGCGCCAAGTACAGCGTGCACATCACCGCCAAGGATATGGACAAGATCGACTGAGTGCAGGAAACGGACTCCAAGCGCTGCTGACACGGTGACGGAGTGGGTGGCGGCGCGGATAAGAAGTGATGGCGATCTGAGGGGCGACGTACACGTGTTCAGACTAAAACGAGAGGAGTGGGGGTTAATTTACATTTGTGCGTCACCTTCCTTGTCCACCAATTTTTTTAAATTTGTATATGGCATATTTTACTAGGAAATAAATAAAACATAAAACAAGGAGAATACAATTATAACTTTAATGATACAATAAATACTATTGATTTTAAGTTGGGCCATTTTCAGGGCTGCCAAATGGATGGAATTGATGAGCCACTTCTCAAAATGTCGTGTATCAATTCTTCACACTGTCAGCTTAAAAGGGGAACGTAAGGTATTGATCATATTTTCGGAAATGAAATGTTTTATTACAGGGTTGTCCAACTGACGGCCCAAGGTATCATTTATTATGGTGCTCGAAAGGTTATTAAAGTCAAAGTCCCGTGCAGTTAGGTCGGGCGAGATCGTGGAGCCCCTGGCTCACGCATCCTCCTGCCGGGATCAAGACCCCCTTTAATATAAAAATAAGCGAAGTTTGGGTTTAAGGAATTTTGTTTCTAATAAATTCATAAATTTACAATCATCCCAATTTGATTCACTGCGTTGGCATGGTACGATCTGATATCACACATGATTCCATTCCCCCTCTCATACACACGTTTCAGAGCAGCCGGGCAAAGCGCCGAGATCTACAATTCGGGGAAATTAGGTGTAGACAGCCCAATTATGAAAATATGGCCCGCAACCATATTGAAGGTTTTAGTTGTTGCCCTTGAGGCCTTGCAAGTTAGACACCCCTATTTTATTACGTAGGGCTGCGAGGCCTCTTTCGAACTTTTGAAAGGGACCGGGCGCGGCTCGTCATTAAAGGCTGTAAGGCGGAGCCTCTCCTACAGAAATCGCTCCTTAAAAGAAATTTAAAAGTATATTTATAAATGTTTTTATTTATTAATAATGAATTTTTGAGTTGTATTATATAACAGTCACATCAAAATTTTTCTTTGTCAGTTCGTTAACGGCCGTCCGTAACGCATTTGAAGTTGTAGACAGGGAAGAGAAAAACGTTAGGCTCCCACTTCATTCCGCCATAAGGCCCGTGTAAAACGTGAAGGCGTGACGTCATGCATTCACTGCACAGGCTTACCGGAGGACGAAGGCTGCGGCCAGGCAGCCTTCAAGGGAGGGGCCTAGGGTCTGCTCACCAGATTGCGTTACTATGCAGCTCAGCGAGTAGCATTGCGACTAGTTTTCCTAATATACGGTAGAAGCGCTACTCCCTTAAGCCTTCATCAGAAGCGCGAAGCATACAGGACTGTAGTCTTCGTGATCGAAAGAGATTATGTATAGAAATGCAATGTAATGTGATGCATTTGCAGCCTTCCCAGTTTAGAAAACCACGAGCCGCGGCTGAAAGGGACCAAGTTCCCCTCCCCTCCCTATGCGCACGCATATGGATGATTGAGGTGTTGGAAAGGTGACGGAGCGAATGACGCAGTGGGTGCGGAGCGGGTGGATAAGCGAGGGCGGAACGAGAGGCGGGGCGGGAGGCGATATTCCCTGACGATTGATTTCTTCGTGTTTCCGGGCGCGTCAACAGCTTTGGTCATTAGTCCCGTTAGTGTAGTGCATGCTTTTTTCTCGGGAGATGGTGTTGATCTTCCCCCGCTGGATGGTGAGATCCGGCACCGACCTACCGTCGGCTAGTGGGGTTTGCCCCAAAACAGGACTCTCCCACCAGGACAAGCTCTAAGCTCCCGACTCCCCTGACGAGATATATCGAGAGAAGCATCGATAAAAATCGTCGGAAGCGATCCCATTAGGACGTTGCATAAACATTGACAACCTCCTTCCTGGGTGTATTAGTTCAATTCAATATTAGTTCATGTGATTTTTTTAAGGTAGCATGGTTCAGACGGCCCTCGGACCACAAACTTGCAGCGTTCTTGTTAGCAGCAAAGGTTTCATTTTGTAGCGACTCATATAAAACTAAAGAGTGGTAGGCAATTCAAATTTCTTCTCGTTTTTACAATTTTGTTTCCGCATACTTCGTCCACACATTTCCAAAAATTCGGAGCTAATTTTTCGAGTGATGTTTAATGAACAATTGAATCAAACACTGAATATTAAAAGATTTAACTCCCACAAGCTATAAAATCTACCTGAAGTATCAATAAACTATATCAAGATTTATTGTAATAGAGTTCATAAATCTGAACTACGCCAACCTTCTTGCTCAGTTGCTTGGAGTAAGTTGTTCAGAATAATTAACCATTTACTTTCGCAAAACATTACTCTCGAAAATTACTTTGCGTATATCCTGAGAATATGCCTGAGATAAGTTGATAAGTAATTGTAACTAAATAAGTCACTGAAGCTATCAGTAGAGCTAATACACCGACAAAATACGTTTCAATCCATCCAAAGGCGCCCGTTTTGTTGAGCTCTTCTTTTGCTTGTAGTAGTAGGAGTAGAGCTGAGAGTGAGTTACTATTTTGTTAGCAATGCAGAAAAATCAAATCTGCAGTTCGCTTACCGTTGGAAATAAGTTACCTGTAACTCGGGAACGAAAATGTCTAATTTTTCAAATGATGTTAATCTCGCGCTCGTTTAAATATTATTATTATTATTATTATTATTATTATTATTATTATTATTATTATTATTATTATTATTAATTTAACTTTTATTCATCGTTTAACTATTTACAGTTAAAATGTTGAGAAGGGATTCTAGAACTCAAGAAAATGTGAGCAGATGATCTTCTTCCCCATACGTCACATACATTTTACTGGTTACTAAATAAATAATAGATAGATAGATAGAAATTTATTCTACAATTGGGCAAAAGATGCCCGGTGGCAGAATGCAAAATTACAATTACAAATAAAATAATATATAAAAAATAAATATAAACAAACAAATTGACTGTCATTTCCTATACATGCAGATGGCATTTACATTCCTATACTAAACATTAAAATGCATACACACTACCATATAAATGAATAAACTTACATATTACACAAATATACATACATACAAACATATACGCGTATATACATAGAGAGACGAAGGAACCCTCACCTACACACCAATCAGAACTTATTCAGTCATATTCAGAAGAAATGAAATCACTTCACTTCACTTCACTGCACTGCACTGCATATAACTTTATCTAAATATTAATTGTTCAATACTTTTTCTGTAGACTACGCATAATCGCACCTTTCGCTTCAGTTCACTTCACTTCACTTCACTTCACTTCACTTCACTTCACTTCACTATACGTTTTCACCCTACTGACTAATTTCCTATATTTTTTTTCTAAACCCTCGCGCTGAGCAAGGAAAGGGCTCAAAAACTGTCGCAGGCAAATCGTTCCAATCTACTATAGTTCTGTTTATGAAGGAGAATTTCCCTACGTCCGTTCTTTGTATTCTTGTTCTAATTTTATATTTATGATCAAATCTATTTAAATAATCTGGTTTATCTAGCCTTCCCCGAATTTCCTGCCATGCGGAGCAACCAACGTAAGATTTATACAGCGCGCAAAGTCGTGCCCTCTTCCTTCGGCGTTCTAATGATTCCCAATGCGCAGGTGTGTACTTCCGAAATGTATATTTTGCCGCTCTGTTTTGTATCCTCTCTAAGCTCTTTTTAAGTCCTATTCTGTACGGATCCCAACAACTGGCTCCGTATTCCATTACCGGCCTGACAAGCGAGGTATACGCGATTTCCTTTGCTTTCGTATTACATTTTTTAAGATTTCTCATGACGAAATGCAAAGACCTCCAAGCTTTACCCACTACATAGTTCGTTTGTTTCTCCCACCCCAATTTACAATCCAGGAGAATGCCAAGGTATTTACAGCTCGAGACTCTCGGAACTACGTCATTACCTAGCTGATAAGATATTGTATGAAAAGCTCTGGCCCGACAAAATGTGATCGCTTTACTTTTCTTTCCATTTATAGTCATTTTATTAGCTATTGCCCAATCGTTAATTTTATTTAAATCGTCCTGTAGTTGAATCATATCGTGCTGATCTGCAATTTCCCTATATAATATACAGTCGTCGGCGAAGAGTCGAATTTTTGACGTTATATTTCGCGATAAATCATTTACAAAGATAAGAAACAGCAGTGGACCTATGACTGCCCTGCCCGGAAGTAATGTTACCTTTTTCCGATAAGTGCTGTCCAATTCGGACTTTTTGATTTCTATCGCGAAGAAATTCATTTATCCATGCTATTACCCGCCTGTCAATTTTAGCATCAATAAGTTTCAGTATCAATATGTCATGCGGCACGACATCAAATGCTTTAGCAAAATCAATAACTATTGCATCCACTCTTCCCCCTACATCAATTACTTCCGACAAGTCTTGAGTAAGGGAAATAATCTGACTCTCACACGAAAAGCCATTTCTGAAGCCGTGCTGTCCATGAAATAACCATTCTGATTGATCCAAATGATTTCTAATCGAATTAGATAATAATTTTTCAAACAATTTACAGACTACTGACGTAAGACTAACTGGCCTATAATTTTGCACTTCACATTTTGGTCCATTTTTGAAAATTGGCACTATTAAGGCAGATTTCCAATCATCCGGTACACTTTCGTTGTTGATTGATATATTGAAAAGTCTGACCAAATATGGTATTATTGTTTCCCCTGCTATCTTTAACATGTCAGTTGTAATACCATCCAGACCGCAAGACTTACAGTTTTTCATATTTTTCAAATGTGAACGTACTTCCGTTTGATCAATTTTGAATATATGATCCACGTCATTGTGCCCTATGATAATTTGGTTAGCTTTTTGTTTGTATATAGAACAGAAATAATTATTGAATACATTGGCTTTCTCTTCATCGTCTACGATATCTACATTTTGCCATCTTATAGGAGGTGTGTCCTCCTGTTTACCTCGCCGGTGGCGTACAAAGTTAAAAAACTTTGCCCAAGCATTTTCGTTATCATCTAAAATTAACTTAAGATACGATTCTTGCGCAGTTTTCTTTTTATTTTCTACTTCTTTCATAATTTGTTGAAATTTACGTAAATGTGCCTCGCTGCGATGCCTAATATTATACGCTTTTCTCATTTTTCTTTTCAATTTGCGAATTTCCGCGTTATAATACACTGGATCTGAATTCTTTTTTATGTACTTGAAAGGAACGAAACACTGCCGAGCTTCCTCAATGATTTCTTTGAATTTCTGCCATATGTTTTCCAATCCCCCTCCTAACTTTTCGAAATCCACATATTTCAGTTTTAGAAAATGCTGCAGCCCATTTATGTCAGCTTTACGATATTGCCATATTCTATTACCGATTTTATCATTTACCCTGCAAATAGTAGCATTTATTTCAAGAATTACGGCCTTGTGATCGCTTATTCCCTGAATAACATCGCAGTAGTATAATATGTCCATCGGTCTAATAAGAAAAATATCTAAAATAGAATGTTGACGCGTTGGTTTATCAACAACTTGCGTCATTCCTGCATCCCAAACTAGTTTATTTATTATTAACTGTATTTTTCTATCGCATAGATCACCCTGCCAATTAATGTCACTTAGATTTAAGTCCCCGCCAATAATAATCGGATTGGTTCTATTTAAATTTTCCGCCAGTTCGAGAATATTCTCAAGAATGGAATAATTACCATTTGGTGGCCTATAACATGCAATAAGATCTATTGTCTGCAAGTTGTCGATTCTTATATCTACTCCTATCATTTCATGCTCAATGCTTTTCCATTTCAAGTTCGCGTTTATACATGATTTAACTAAAATAAAGACCCCCCCGCCTCTAGTTCCCCTGTCCCGCCGAAATATTTTATAGTCGCTTCGACAGATTTCCGAATCTGATATTTCCTCATTTAGCCATGACTCAGTACCGATCACTACGTCCGCATCACACGCCTCAATTAAGTTCCAAAGCTGAATTTCCTTATTAACAACACTTCGGCAATTTACCTGCAACAGCTTAAGAGCTCCTTTACTCACCCCTAATCCTTTCTCGGAAAAAGAATCCCGCTTTGGCTGCTCCCCTTCACTTTGCAACGTGCCCCCCTGCAAAGCTCTTCCTCCCGTGGACTTTCTAATCGCTGACGCCGCCGTAGCCGTTGACGCCGACGCTGCCTCCCTCGCTGTCTCCGCCAATGCTGCCTCTCCCGCTGTCTCCGCCGCTTCCTCCACCGTTGCCGCCGCCGCCGCCGCGTCCATCCCCGCTGTCGCCTCCGTCGCCTTCACCCTCGTCGCCGACACCAAGATTTCCACTCTTGAGGAAAAACCTCCCTCCCTCTCCCCTGTCACCGGAGAGAAGGGCAACACCGCTGGCCGTCCATCTTGTCAATGGTTACGCACAGCTGCGCTGCAGAACTCAGCAACTCTACTAAAGAGCCCACTGAGCTCGGCGACACCTTGACGGTTCAGATGCACACCGTCACGACCGAGTCCAGTCTCATTAATCCATCCGTTTGGATCTACGAAAACTAACCCTAGACTCTGTGCCACCCACTCCATGTCGCTGTTCACCCGTCTGACTTTCCGAGGCCATACATCCCGGCGGTGGAGCACTCCGCTCAGCACAATCCGAGCACTCGGAAATCTTTTCTTAGCAGTTGCTGCCAGGTAATAAATGTCACCCAAAAGGTGATCAAATGACCGACATTTCTTGATGTTGTTCGACCCCGCGTGTAATATAACGGTTTTGGGGTTAACCACATCACAATTTTCAATTTGCCTTGTCATCTGCTCCACACGTATTCCCGGAAAACAGTGCACTTTCATAGTTTGTCCCTTCCCCACATGACGCACTATCGAATCACCAAATAATAAGGTGTCCACCGTTGATGTTGCCCTCTCCGTCGCCACCGTCGCCGTCGCCGCCGCCGTCGTCGCCGCCGCCGTCGCCGCCGTCGCCGCCGTCGCCGCCGTCGCCGCCGTCGCCGCCGTCGCCGCCGTCGCCGCCGTCGCCGCCGTCGCCGCCGTCGCCGCCGTCGCCGCCGCCGTCGCCGCCGTCGCCGCCGTCGCCGCCGTCGCCGCCGTCGCCGCCGTCGCCGCCGTCGCCGCCGTCGCCGCCGTCGCCGCCTTCGCCGCCTTCGCCGCCTTCGCCGCCGTCGTCGCCGTCGTCACTGCCACTCCAGAAGTTGAAGCCGACACAGTCCTGCCAAGCCTCACCGCTGGTATAGGCACCGTAGTCATTGTTGCCGCCATCTTCATGTTACGCAGCTCCCTTTGCGTCTCCTCGAGTTTGGCTGACACTTTTAGGAACTGATTTCGAAGCCGCGATAGCTCGCTTCGCACATTTGCATCCCCGTTTCTGCAGTCCTCACACCGCCAGTTTGCATTTGAAGAGAAACCTCGCCTGGTTGATACCGGCCCTGGAGTTAATTCCACTCCTCCTATAACTAATAATGCCGCAATTATAAAAATCTTAAT